>JAUIRK010000975.1:0-11686 GCA_030549495.1 Nectonema munidae | reverse complement strand
TATATAATTTTTTCATTAATCATGGTTAATTTAGGGAGAATATCAACCTCTCCAAGCTTTCTTATTTCTACTTTAGACCTAAACCCACTACCCATCCTTACAAATTCCCAAGTTAGCAATTGATGCAAGCATATTAATCAACGTTGGAAAGTGCTTAGATATCTCCTACCTACCTACCTACATACTAAATCGGCCATACTGGTTTCATTTCTAGAATCAGGTTTTGCATTTAGGATTTGAAAATAAGTGTTAATCAAATTTGCGGTTAACTTCTGAAATTTTCTACAAAAACTTTCATTTATAGTGTACCTGAAATATATGATTTTATACAATATCGATTACGCCTTTTCATGGACTGTTTTTGCATTTAGAAATTTTAAAATATCTGTCAGTGTCAATCAAATTTGCGGTTTACGTCTGTAAACTATCTCCAAAAATATTCTTTCTAATTTTAAATAAAATATATGTTCTTATAGCAAATCAGCAATGCTAGTTTCTTTTCTGAATTCAGTTTTCGTATTTAGAGGTTTTAAAACATTTCCAAATCTCAATCATATGTGCGGTTTTCGTATAATGCCTACAGAAATATTTTGAAATTTAAATAAAATATCTGTTTTTGTATCAAATTGACAATGTTAGTTCCATTTTTGCCATTTAAGGTTTGAAAATATATGAAAGCTTCAATCAAATTTACGGTTTATGTCTGTCTTCAAAATATTTTCAAAATTTTAAATAAAATAACGGTTTTATACCAAATGGACTATGCCTGTTTTATTTATGTACTATATTTTTGCTAATATGGTTAATAAATATCTGAAAGTGTCAAATGAATTAGTGATGTATGCCAGAAAAACAGTTTTTTACAAAAAAAATCATTTCGGTAAAAATTTCCAGAAAATCATTAAAAATGGATTATATAGTAAAAATACAAAAAAAATTTTTTAATATATTTTGGCTTATAATACCATCTTGGAAATATTTATTTTAAAAAAAGAAAAATTTTTTTTTATAAAATCCTTCGAAAATTACTATGAGACAAGGAAGCAACCTAAATACAAATTGAACGGAGAACGTATGATCAAAATAATTTTTAATAACAAGTATGTATCTTGACTATATAGAAGATCTAACATGTTCCAATGAACTACGAATTGGGTGATTTATAAAGGATTTTGCCAAGAAAAAAAAGGTTCCTCTTTTGCAAATGAAAAATATCTAATCCTATAGCCTATCAGCTAAGATTACAATTATTGTTTCACTAAGATGGGTAGGAAATCTAAAAATATTGAATATTTCAGAGTTACCAAAACTGTAACAGATGCTAATATCTGAAGTCACTTTTCGCTTTGCGCTTCCGTTAACACACACGTTTTTGTTGCTCTCTCTCTCTCTTTACTGCTTACTGCTTACTCTCTCTTTCCTCGTTTTTCCTCATCCTTTCTCACTGTACTCACGCACACTCGCCTCCTCACTCACTCATTACATACTTTCATTCACATATTCTCCCATAGATGAAGAATAAAAAGAAGTCTAGCCAAGATCCTGGTCTAGACACAAGTAATATTCATAACAATAATATAATAGCTAGGAATGAAAAGATTATTACGCAAATTCGTAATAATCTCTCAGTTAAGTCCGACTCGAGCTCCTCTGAGTGCGAATCCGATACCAGGAAAACTCAAAGCAAAAGAGACCACCTCTCGGACTCCAAATCGGATAGGGAATTTATCATAGTAAAGAAGCGCACTAAACGCCAAGTCGTTAAGGCAGCTGCTGACACAGTCAGACCTAGGCCCAAATTTATCACTGTATTTTTAAAAAATATACCCAATCTTGGTAGTAAGCTGGCCACTTACAAAGAAATAATTTCACAAAAACCCAGGGTAAAAATTATTAACATGTTCAAATTGGGGAAACTCAATCTTATTAAAGTCTTGGTCGAGGATGTTGAGTCCAAGGACGCTCTCCTCCAACCCTTCTCCAAATGGCCATTTGTAAAGGGGTACGTACCCAAGGAAAAGGCGTGTGCAATAGTGATCAAGGGGTTGACGATGCAAGACGCATCAGATGTCTCTGATGCCATAAAACTCCTTGGGTACACATGTGCTGTTGAACCTCTATTTAAATCTATGGAAAAAGGGTCATGCTTAAAGGTAACCCTCGACAGCAAGGTAACTGTCGATAATCTGACAAAAAACGGACTCAACATTCTTGGCCTAAGATTTCGTTGCCATGAATTTCGTCCGAGAGCCAAAGCTCTACAATGTTACAAGTGCCAAAAATTAGGACACGTGTCAGCAGCATGCCAAAACAAAGAATGCTGTTTAATATGTGGGGGGGAACATGACCGCCGCACATGCAAGGAAACTCCAAAGGTAAGCAAATGCTATCTCTGCGGAGCCGAGGGACACTCCGCCGCATTTAACAACTGTCCAACAAAGATAGCAGCTCTTCAACACAAAGATGCCTCAAAAAAATCCCAGGTAAAGCCAAAGCAAGAAACTACCAAGGTAAATATTAAGGCTAAGCCTGTGCAAGTAAACAAGCCCAAGCCATACATTCCAAAAACAGTATTAGCGGAGTCCTCTTATTCACAAGCAGTGACCAGCCCTATTTTACCTAAGGCACCATTATTAAATGAGCCTTCCTTCTCTGAGGAAGCCATTATGAAAATAGCGCTTTCCATTTTTAAATCCCCAGTGTTCAAAGAACAACTGGAAAAAATGATGAGCGCAGTGGCTGCAGATCTTCTGCTAGAGTGTCAGTAATTAGGATAGTGTAGTGCCAATCTGTCATGCTCAAATTTTTGCATTTCAACATTAATGGCTTGGCTAAGAAACGTAGCGCTCTAATTGAGCTTCTGGCCGAACATAGCATAGACGTCTTCTCTCTGAATGAAGTCAAATCTCAAGCCAAGTATTCCATCCGCATCCTCGGATATAGGACATTTGTGCACCCTGGAACAAGCCACTCGCGAGGTCTAGCAATGGGTGTGCGAGAGGGGTTAAAGGTTTCCAGCTTCACAATAAGTGACTCTGGGGACTCAATGGCTCTGAAGCTTGATCTTGGTAGAGCTGGACATTTAGTTGTGCTGGGTTGTTACAACCCGCCTAGTAACCCTCTGTTGGACTACGAATTTATTGAAAAATATCTTCGTTCCTCCGATAAGGTGCTACTACTAGGTGACCTAAACGCTCACCACACTAGACTGTTTAGTGAAACCAATAGCGCGGCTGGCACCGACTTACTCAAGTTGGTAGAGGATTCGTATGCGTTTATCGCTAACGATCCAACACCGACTCGTGAAAAGAATGTGTTAGACCTTGCAATCATGTCTTTTAATCTAAGACCACTTCTAGCCTCAATAGTGGTTATCCAGGATTGCTGTGTATCTGATCACAAGCCCTTGTTGGTCACAGTTTCTTTAGGTCCACAATTCACAGCTGACAAGGGAAATTTAGTGAAGAGGTGGGTCTTCAGCCAAGCCAACTGGGATAGGTTTAGGTCGCTACTAAATGATTCAGCCCCGCGGGTCATGATGTGCATAGGAGTAAAACCTCCTGAGGAACTCGCGGAGTGTGTCAACGATGCTATTCTCTCCGCGGCACGAGAGGCAGTTCCCTTGAAGGAGGTTAGAAAATACGAAAATCCAATTCCGAAGAATGTCCTATTACTCATCAAAGAAAAACGAGCTCTCTATAGAAAATACATTCACACTAGGGACGCCGAGACAAAGAATCTCATCAATCGATTACAAAAACTCATTAGGAAAAAGCTCGGCGAAACCACATCTAGGAAAGTCACAAGTATCACAAAAGCCTCTAACCCGCTGCAGGGCTCTTCGAAGTTCTGGAACCTGGTTAGAGGTCTGAAGCCTGGCTGCAAAGGTCCAACGTCGGTCACTTGGAATAACCGAACAGCCATTGAGGCGGAAGATAAATGTGCACTGCTTGCTGATTATTACGAAGATGTGTATAGGACAAATCCAGGTCCGAAAAATTTTAATTCTGAAATTGAGTTTTTTAGGCGTTTACCTGCGACGAACGACACTAACTTCATCCTAGAGGACCTGGTTCAAATCATTAAAAAGCTTAAAGCTAGGAAAGCGGCGGGATGGGATGAAGTTAGTAATCTATTCATCAAGAATCTTCCCCCTAGGTTTAGGGACGTCTTGCTGGCAATATATAACTCTTTTATAAAAGATGGGTTTTACCCAGACTGCTATAAAAGGGCTATACTTATTTGTGTGCCAAAGGCTGGCAAGAAGAGCGGCAAACCGAGTGACCTACGGCCTATCAGTCTTCTCCCTTGCCTGAGCAAAGTGTATGACAAATTAATTTTTGGAGTACTCGATGCTTGGTGCAAGGAGCATGCAATTATCCCACAAGAACAGTTTGGATTCCAAAAAGGTTTGTCAACAAATCATGCTCTGCTTACCTTGCATCATGATGTTGCAAAAAGCTTAAATGATGGCCTCTACG
Organism: Nectonema munidae; assembly: GCA_030549495.1. Lineage (NCBI taxonomy): Eukaryota > Metazoa > Nematomorpha > Nectonematoida > Nectonematidae > Nectonema > Nectonema munidae. Next base: position 7,205 of record JAUIRK010000975.1, on the reverse strand, counting down.
TAGGGATGATATCTTACGACCTGGAGAAGGCTTTCGATACGGTCTGGCATGAGGGTTTGCTGTTCAAACTAAGTAGCATGTTTGTGCCATCATGTATCTTCAAGGTAGTTCACAGTTTCCTTTCTCGACGCTCATTCCAGATCAGAATAAATAACAAATTTTCAAGGAGAATAAGCCTAGGCCGCGGGGTCCCCCAAGGTTCACCTCTAAGCCCTCTTCTGTTCAACTTCTACATATCTGATATTAGGGACTCTTTCAATAAGTCAATCTATGCTAGGATAATCAGTTTCGCAGACGACATATGTGTATATTACTCCGCTAAGCGTGTTCCGCGTATCTGCAAACACCTTACGGACGTAAATACCATATTAGGGGGTATTTCACTGGATGGAACCTTAAGGTGAATTACTCTAAATGCAAGTTCATCATCTTTGGCGCTAATTGTCCCAAAAATAACCCGCCAACTATAGGGAATATTCCCCGAGTTCGCCACCTAAAATATCTAGGAATCAATTGGGATGCAGGATTTAGTTTTCATCGTGAAGCTCACGAAAAGATAAAAAAGGGGAAGAAGGATCTAGCGCTATATGGATGTCTTAAAGACCTTGGGGTCAATTCCACGGTGGTAGGCAAGGTCATTAAAATCCTAACAATGCCGAAATTGACTTATGGAAACTCCATTTTGGGATGCCTTCCCTCAACTTGGACCAACAAAATAGATGACCTCGTGTATAAACTTTTTAGGACTGTTTATGGCAACCCTTTCACTATTGCTCATAGCCGGACCTCCTTTTCCTGGTTCCAGAAAAGGTTGGAGAAATTAAATAAAAAGTTTATAGAAAAATTAAGAACACACAAGCATTGCCCACAATTATGCCAAGCTTGGGAGCTCACGCAAACCCAGGCTGAAGCGTTCTTGGGGGTATATGCTAAAAAAAAAGAGAAAAATTATCCTAGGTGACTACCCATATACAATAGCCCCCAAGCAATAGGGAATTCTGCGTTCTGCGATATAGTTCTGTTTTTTCTGAGTTCTAGATCCGCCTACTTAAATTTAGGATTGGCACAAGGTATAAGTCCCAAAACAGTTTCATCTTACGAGCTAGGTTAGGCATAGTCGGTAATCTGGCCTCTACAGGAGTCCGCTTGTAGGACCGTTTAAACATACATTCCAATATTAAAACATATATCCTAGGGACAACATTTAGGGATGGAGTCAAATTCCAGGGGTAGATTGTTCCTAACCTAGCATGCCTTAAATTATGTATATCTTTCTTAACCCTATAACATGTATCAAATATTATTTATTAATAATATATAAGATATTGCATGCCTTCAAACGCTTCTATTTTTGTAGCATATACCTTTTATAATCATATTCTTTTATTTAGGAACAAGATACATTCCGTTGTGCCGGTTTTTTACCCTGGTTTTCTTCCTCTGAAGAATTCAAAGGTTTTTACGGTTAGGTAGTGCTCTAGCGACGCGATTCTACGTGGTTAGTAATCAAGCTATCACTAGACAATAAGTTTGTTTCCCAAATTGGGAGCGTTCGCGTTAGGATTGTATCGTTCTCTCAGTTGTATTTATATATTGTCACATAAATTCTTGTAAAATACTATATATAATAGAGCTATTCTTTTGTAACAAGGGCCGATTGGTGTTTAGTGGGATGGAAAGTCCAGTTAGACTTGGACTCAGCATTCCGGGCGGGCCACGATATCCGAAAGGATGGGTGCGAACGTCACAAAACAACTTAATTAATTAATAATTAATATCTGAAGATTTAATCACTATCAAGATAATTTTAAATCCAAATTGAATTTTCTCTTTTTTTTTATTTGTGTGAGAGTGTTTGATTTAGAGAAGGAGAAGGTCTTCTAATTTTTGAAATTTATAAAATTTAAAAAAAAAAAAACTTAAAATTTTTAATTTTAATTAAATTTAATTTTTGGTTTTGAGTTTAATTTATAAAAAAAGTTTTTTGACAGGTTGGTTTGATTTGATTAAAAAAAAGGAAATCACCACAGAATTCAGCAAAATTGAAATATTTATATAACATTGAAAATATTTAAGAAAAAAAGAGGGGGCCCTCCCCCCCCCCCCAAAAAAAAAACGAATAATTCGCCACCAAAAAGGGGGAAACCCCCCCCCCCCTCTACGTGGTGTGATTTATAAAAAAATCAAAAAAAATAACTTTTGCTCTCCATTTTACGTCAATAATAAAAGAGAGACAGGGCCAGATTAAAGATAAATAGGGCCTGTGGCTTTTTTCAGCGCGGGGCCCCATGAACTTTAGCCCTCCAAAAATTCCAGCATTTATAATTAAAATTCAGGTTTTCACTCAATTAGTTTACAATTTTCCCTTTTATTTACAGACAACAGCCAGTAATATTTATATATAATGCGGCATACAATTCGTTGACTCAAATATTGAGTAGGGTACAGTAAAAAAAGTCACTTAAAAAACAACAAAAATTTTATTTCTATAAATCGATCATAAGTTATGTTTTATTAAAATGAATTTTTGTTTTTGATGCCATCAAATCTTAGAAAAAACATGCTTGCGCGATTTTTTCAAAGCAAACTCGTTGATTACACATGACATATCAATTTGCCGCAACAGATCACTCTCGGCGCCAAGCAAAACAAGGTTATTTAGTCTTTTTTGTTTAATGCATGATCGCAAATGATTTTTGATTAACTTAAGTTTGGAGAACGACCGTTCTCCTGAACAGTTAGAAATCATCAAATAATTGTATTGTTTCAAGATTCTTTCTGACAAGAAGCTGGTACATGAGTAATTCCAATGAATTCACGTTGACTTCTCTATAATGATAATCTTCTTTGTCATTTACACTATTAAAATCTGAAGATCTAATATTGAAAGCATTTGAAACTTTTGGAGCTTCCAGAGTTTCTTTTGCAAAGCCTGTATTGAGGAAAGCTGAAAACTGTAGTAATTCATCAAACAGACTAGCATCAATATCTTTAGGATATGCTTTTTGAACATCTTTGGCTTTTTCAATAATTTCTTCAGTCGAGAGCTCTTTAAGCTTTCGAAGAAATCCAAACTTTAAAGCTACGGTAGTATATGCACGTAGACGTTTTTGTTCAGCATGTAAATTGTCGATTATCACAAGAAACGTGCCTGTACGAAACGCACTGCTTGGAGTCTGTTTCATTTCCGGCTCTGATCCAGGTTGATCATAACGGCGATTTCTTGTACGCACCCTTCTTACTTCGCTCAGATACTGTTCACATTTACTAATAACTTTTCCTTTTTTTTCAAATTCTTCAAATCTTTCTCGAAGCTTGTTAATATACTCAATAAGCGATTCATAAATATGAACAGCTGAATTAATGTCTTGATCAGCTGATTCCAAAACTTGGGTGTTTGCTTGGAAGCGGTGTAGGATGTGGTGCCAGAAAATAGAAAGAATTCCAGATTCCAACCGATTCATGTAGGTAGCTAGTCCTCTGGCTTCATTCCGGATATCAGCTTTCTCTTCACCATTATCAGCAATTTCCTCTAGAACAGCGTTAATTTCGTTGTAGCCTGTAAACAGAGCTTTTGCAGCATCTGCGCGTGCCGACCATCGAGTATCAGACATTCGCTTTACCGTAGGCAATGCTTTGCTAGAAAGTTGATTAGTCAGAATTTTCCAACGATGCGTCGAAGCAGCGAAAAATGAGTATAACTGTTGAAGAAAACTAAAAAAACCAAAAGCAAGCTCACAACAGTTCACAGCAGACTGACCAACAAGGTTAAGAGAATGTGCAGCGCATGGAACATATTCGGCAAAACTACATTGCTGCCTAATGATTGCCTGCATGCCATTGTATCTACCACTCAAAATTGTAACGTATTATTATCATACGATTGTCCACGACAATCAGTAACATCAATGCCTTTGATCTTCAAAAATTCAAGTAAGCTGTGTGCTAACTCTTTTCCTGTACGACCATGCACTTCAAGAAAAGTCAAAAATCGCTCGACAGGACCTGAGGGCAACACGTAACGAATAATGCAAGTTAGTTGGTCAACATGAGTAATGTCAGGAGTAGAGTCTACCGACACTGAAAAATACTTAGATGCTTTAACTTCCGTTATAATCTGCTCCTGAACACGATTTGCTAACAAATCAATGAACTCCTCAGAAATGGTCTTTGATAAATATGATGTGTGGCCTCGTCTATTGTTAGCATTCTGGTTGATGTGTTGTGCTAGAAATGGATCAAATTTAGCAAGCAGCTCTAATATTCCTATGTAGTTACCATTTGTTCGAGATCCTATTACTTCATCCGAGCCACGGAAAGGTAAACCACGCTCAGACAGAAAACGAACAATTTCTGTCACTCGCTCAAGCACAGCACTCCAATAGTCACGCTCATCATCAGCCTGTCTAATCAATTCGGAATCAATGCGGCAGCCAGCATCGCTACGTTGAAGAAGTTTGATCATGGCATCCTTATGAACTGCACTTTTTTCGTGTCGAGAAACACAATAAGACGCGTGTTTCCAATTTGTGTAGCTTTGTTTTCCAAAATTTGTCCTGTCGGTCATCAATTTACACGCAAAACAGAACAATGCACGCTTTGATGGGGAGTAGCAGAGCCAAGTTCGAAAATGTTTCTGTTTTGTGAGATCATGCGTGTATGTGAACAAACTTTTGTTGCATTGTCTTTTATAATTTTCTCCTTGATATTTAATAGATGATTCCCTGAAATCCGCTTCTATATTTCTACACTCACTACTTCCTTTTGCCGCCCAAAATTCTCTCATACTTTCTGAAATAGAATCTGGCCACAACCCTAAATCACATGAATATTGATAGGTAGAATTGAACATACTATTTGATTCTAAAAATTCATTAGTTATCATGGGTTCTTATAGCACTATTGTCGGATTCTCATTTGTAGTTGTGGCATTATTATTATCAGTGGAGTGGCATGTGGCATCTTTGTCATGTTGTGCTGGTAATTGTGAATCTGTAATAGTGGACTTAAGGCTGAGCTCAACTACATCGACATTTTCAGACTTTGGCAAAAAGATATTTGATATTTTTGGAACTTTGCTCAAAACTTCACTTTCTCGTGCTTCGCGTCTTTGTTTCATTTTTCTTTTTGCAGCTCCAGAGAGATAATTACGATTTTTGCCCCTTTCACGAAATACACCACTTGTAAAACTCATCTTTTTATTTATCTAAAACGTTTAAACAAAAAATAGCATCATTTTTATTTTTTTGCAATAAAAAATTAGTAGCTTAGTCACAGGCGTCCGCAAAGAGGGTGGCAAAATAGGCATTTGCCTTCCTCTAGAAAAATGTAAAAAATTTTCGAATGTATAAAATGTATCAAATATAATCAAATATCTAAATGCGATGCATTAATATCAAGAAAATAAACAAAAAAAATATGATCTAATTAATACATTTTATATAGATATCTGGAAGCAGGGCCGTAAACCAAGAAGGACGAGAAGGGCTTCTTCATGATTGTAAGGTCTATTTTAGCATAACCTTTTCAAAATTGCATGTCAATATAGATTATAGAAAGAAATTAATCATTTATCTACATTTCCACTTTTATTTATTTCTGTCTTATTTTCTTTTTTTCAACTTGTTTATTTTCTATAAGCACATCATACATTCTGTTTTATTTTTTTTGATAATGATGAGATAACACACGATCAATAATGTAAACAAAAATATATAATTCTATTTCTATATATCGTTGACGATACACACATGGACTCTTTTCAAACCTATCATACCATAGCAATGTTTTATGACAATAAGACTTAATACATCCCACTATATCTAAATTGTGTAAAATATTTACGTATTCTGTCACCATACACAACCGAGTTTGATAAGAGCGCAATCTTGGAACGGTTGATACCCAATTTCTATCCAGCCTTTGTCAAAACCTCATATTGCAATATGATTGCGTTGGTATTTAATTAACTTACAATACTCTCCTTAATCATTAATCTTTGAAAAAAAAATTATAAACAAATTTATTTTGATAGTGAAACCATATTCAGAAAATTTAGATTTTCAAAAAACTAAACAAGTTAAAAAAAAGTAAAAAATTACTTACTTTTCAGGGTAAACTAAATATAAAGATATCGGAAAATATTAAAAATTTTTAAATTTAATCTTTGCCCCCCTCTTCAAATAAATTTTTTGGACACACGTTTGCCTGGAAGCATGTATTATTATCATAGTATGAAAAATGCATGTTTTTGAATAAAAATCACATTATTTGTTTCACAAATTATTACATTATTTTTATATTTGAAAAAAAAGTTTGCCCCTCCCTATATTTTTTTTGCGAACGTCCATGCGCCTTGTATAAACAAACAAAGAAACACCTACAAAATTCAAACGTTGCAAATCACAGATAAAGATAATGTTAAAAAGATAATGTCAGGCAGGAATAAACTTGAAGAGAGAAGAAAATGAAAAGACAAAAATTACGTCATTCTATTTTGAAGCTCTTTGACAATTTTTGAACAATCAATCAAACTTCTCTTCTTTATTATCTTTATGTTATAATTAAATCAATATTATGTATTATGTATATTCAATATAATTGCTATATGCTTTATTAAAAATCAATAGCTGCTTGCGGGGCCCCTCAAAATGCGGGGCCCGTGGCATAAGCCACTTCAGCCACTAGGTTAATCAGGGCCTGAAGAGAGACCTACTAAAATTCTCCTCAGTTTCTGTTGTTGCAAGCTATTTTTAATTTCCCTTTCATTATAGTTTACTTTATACATAGTTATTTAATTAATTTTTATTTAGGTAACATTAAAAATCTCATTTCATATAAAGCCTCTCATGTCATCACAACTTAAGGTTTCCTCTCTAATGAGCCGATTTTGCCTATTACATCCTCATAAAATATTACTAACATTTTCAAATAATTCATTGCTAAACCCACCAACCCAGTTGATATACTTTTAAATTTGGCTAAGCTTAAATCAAACGTCATCCTAACCCACGCTAATCAAGTTGAACTAAACATCATTCCACCTAGCAACCCAACAAAAACATGCGCTACCATCCTATACAAACAACCTCTCAAGCCACTGATATTATCCAACTTGCTTCCAAACCACGCTATTAACACTGCTAAATCGAAGAAATTTTTAAATCCCAAATTAAGCTTTGTTATATCACTGAGCATCACCGAAA
>JAUIRK010000974.1:0-428089 GCA_030549495.1 Nectonema munidae | reverse complement strand
TGATGATGATGAATGAATGAATGAATGAAAAGTTTATTTAGAGCGAAACTACTGCTAAAAATTGATTTAGACTGTACAGTCTCGCTATATACAAAAGTATGCTCAAATACACTAACAGCATAACATAATGAATTTGATCAAGGATAAATATCAAAATCTCTCATCACAAGTGAAAAGAAACGTTTTCAAGTCTTTTTTAAAAGATACGAAGTCTTCGTTTCTTCTTAAGAACATAGGTAATGAATTCCAAATTCTTTCAGCAGTCTTCACAATCATACCATGACTTCGTGGAGGTATACAAAGACGCATCCTCTCATTAACTTTTATTTTCTTCGCTAAATGATAGGGAGTTTTAAATTTCAAGCATTTGTATGTCTGGATCGCATTTTTGAAAACAATTCTTTTTTTAATATTCAACCAATGGAGCTTTTTCAAACCAGGAGTTATACTCTGTCGTTTAGGAATTTTGAGAATCATTCTTGCGCATGTATTTTGAAGAATCTGAAGTTTGTTGATCTGGTATTCGTATCTTCCATAGAGAATAGAATTACAATAATCAAGCTTGGATATTACGAAGGAGTTGATTAAAATTTTCATGTTTGTTTGCGACAAGTACTTTTTTATTTTAGAAAAGCTTCTTATAAAATTATAACCACTTTTCAAAATATTGGCAATCTCCTGATTAAAGCATAAGTTTCTATCCATACAAACACCAAGAACATCTACTTTGTCGAGAACAGGCAAGTAAACATTATTGCAGAGAGGTATATATGAAGGAAATATTCTTTGATGAGTTGAAGGTGAAGAAAATATCATTGCCTTTGTTTTGCTATCATTCAGTTTCAAATTGAAGTTTGCAAATAGTGAGGAAAGATTTTTCAAGAGCTGAGGTATCATGACATTAAGCGTGGAGTATTGAAACTTTGAGTCAAACTCTTTAATTATGAAAATATCATCAGCATAGGCGAAAGAACTAAATCCAGTTGTATTGATATATTTCAGAATGGGAGAAATGTACATGCTGAACAGAAATGGTCCCAGAACAGATCCCTGAGGGACACCAAATCTAGTAGATTTGAATGAAGAGCGAAATCCATCGATAATTGTACATTGTTCTCTATCTTTTAAATAAGATTGTAGCCAATTGAAAGCGTTGCCTTTAATTCCAAACTGTCTGAAGAGTATCCCAAGCAAGAGTTCTCGATCTACAGTGTCAAACGCTGAACTGATGTCAAGTGTGAGAAGCACTATGAGTTGTTTTCGGTGGAATGATTCGCTGATGGTGTCGACTAGACTTTGAACAAGGCTCTCTGTGCTACAATATTTTTTGTAAGCATACTGTTGTTCATCAAGCAAACTGTTTTCAAGGCAATAGACTTGAAGTTGCTTCAGGACAACTCGTTCCATCAATTTACTCAGAAGAGATAGGTTAGAAATTGGTCTGTAATTTTTCATATCTTCAAAAGTAGCGTTCTCAATCTTAGGGAGTGGAATGATGTAGCCTTGTTTCATGCCATGAAAAGAACATGATTTAATTGACATATTGATGTAAGTAACGTAAAGAGGTAGCAAAATGTAGGAACAGTGTTTGAATAGCTCGGTATTAAGGGTGTCGGCTGGCCCCAGTTTTATGCCGTGAGTTTTCAGTATGTCTTCAACCTCAAGCAGGTTTGTCAACTCAAAATTTGTGAAAGAAGAAGAACGGGCTTCGGTTCTTAAAACATCCGAAAAGTCTTGTGACTTGTTTGAACATAAATCCTTCACAATCATTTCAACTTTATTTAAGAAAAATAAATTGAAATTTTCCGCAAAGTTTTTTTGTCCACAGCAGAGTAACTAACTTTACTTATCTGAGACTTACCCATTAAAACTCTAAAAAAACTATAGAGTTTTTTTGAGTCAGACGAGTTATTTATAAATTCATCACAATAACTGGAAATGTTCTTTTCCAGTATTAAACTAGTTTTTTTTCTTAAGTCATGATAAAGCTTTCTATTTCCAGATGTCTGATTTTTAATCCAAACTTTGAAAGCGACCCTTCTTTTGTTTCGAACCCTGATAAACTCACTATTGATCCAAGGTGGTTTCTGAGACTTGGAAACAATCAGTTTATTGTCAGAATGCTTATATAGTAAATTAGTGAGAAGTGAATTCAGCTTGTCATGAAAAACTAGCAAAGACTTATCTACAACATTTATACTACTTAGACATTTTGACAAATCATGACAAAAATTTTCTTTACAAACTCTATTGAAGTCAAAAATTCTTCTAACGTTTTGACAAGGTATTTTTCTATCATTAGAAATTTTGAAAAGTATTGGGAAATGGTCACTCAAGTGAAAATTCATAACTTCAAGATCAGTGATTAACTTCAAGTCAAAATTACAGATTATATTATCAATTAGATGGCCTGCTTTGTGGGTAGGTTTTCTAACAATACGCTTAAAATTAAAAATTCCAATTTCATCATCAAACCTCTTGACATAAGAAGTATATTCTTTTTCGAAATGAATGTTAAAATCTCCTAAAATAATCATCGGATTGACATACCTATTTAATTCAGTAAGCAAATCAACAAAATCATTCATGAAATCATTCACACCGAATGCTAAAACTCTATATAAAAGAACAAACATGTAGTATGAACTGCCTTCAGATAAAGAGCATGCTATAGATTCAAAGGTTCCATATGATTTAATCTGTATGTTTGTCACATTGAGACTTTCTCTGAAAATGATCGCTACTCCACCGCCTCTAGATTCTCGGAAAAAGTGGTTTACTCTATATCCATTTTGCATAAATAATGAAGTAATATGATTATGTTTGGACGATAACCAAGTCTCGGTTATGAAAGCTATATCTATAAAATTTGTCATTAAAAAGTCTAATACTTCAAAGAATTTATTTTGAATAGAACAAACGTTCCACAAAACAAATTTACATGAACTTGAAAAAACTAGTTTTTTTGATTAAAATAATTTTTTCCTGCTCTTCGTTCATTAAGGATTTTACAGAAGACTGGGCAACCAGAAAAACTAGCTAAATGATTCAAATCATCATAATTAGATTTTTTACAATTGATACATAAGTGATCTTTTTTCTCCTTAATATCGATAGAACATACTCGTGTTTCATGCGACAAAGAACAAATAGCACATGCTGGGGAATCAATGTTCGGACAATTCTTCTTAAAATGGCCGTACTCTTGACAATGATTGCATCTTTTTATAAAATGCCAATCAAATATAGAACAAGATTGTAGACCGATAAATAATGAATCAAACTTAGATTTTATAAATTTTCTTACTTGTTTTGATACTCTAAGTACAGCAAAATATTTTTTGCTCTTCAATGATTTTCTAACAAATAAAACTTTACAGTTTTTATCATTCATACTCAGATCATTATTCAAATCTAAAATATTTTTAAGCAAACTTTCTGGATTAATATAATCGTCCAATCCAGGGATACCAATATAAACATTTTCATTACGTGCATCAACTTTTTCATTCGGAAAATTATTTTTCAAAATTGGTAGAAAACTATCTTTCTCGTTCTCAGACGGAAGTAGAAAACACAAATCACCACTCTTATTATAATATGTTTTACTAACCTTTATACCCGAAGAACAACAATCATTTTCAAGTTTTTTTAAATCAAAAGATTTATTAGAATTGGATTTCATAATCAACTTAGGTTTTGTGAATAGAGCTTCAGAATAAAGTTTTGTTTTTTGAATATCTCTACTATGATCCTGATCAGAAATCTTATTAGTTGGATTATGCTTAATACTACTGACTTTTAACTCATCAACTTTCTCAACAATTTTCTCAATATTACTTTCCAAGACATTTAATCTTTCAGAAAATGTGTTATGAGAAGAAACCTCAAGTTTAGCCAAACATGAATCACAAAGAAAAATGAAGTTTTTGTAGTTACGTGACAAATTAGGGAGAGTAGTTTTATAAAAAGAAGGGGGACATAATGGCTCAGATGAACAATTAAGTGCATGGTAAAATTTATGACATAATTTACATTCAACTGAGTTGCTCTGGCCATCAGATAAACAGACAGAACAAATTCCAGAAGAATCTAAAACAGAGCTCATACTTAATTTAAAAAATTAAAAATATTATTCGTGAATAATAATAAAAAAAAAAAAAAGAAAAAAACTTATTTTTATAATGATTATGATAAAAATTTCCTTAATTTCAGGAAAATTTTAAAAGAAAAGAAAATATCAATGGAAAAATAATGGAAAAATTTTCCTGTTGTTTTTATAATGATTATGATGATTATTATAAAACTTTCCTTAATTTCAGGAAAATTTTAATTTCCTGATTTCAAAAGAAAGGAAAATATAAATGGAAAAATAATGGAAAAATTTTCCTGTTATAACTTGGACGAAACACGACGAAAAAAGAATATCTGAGATGATGATGATGATGATGATGATGATGATGATGATGATGATGATGATGATGATGATGATGATGATGATGATGATGATGATGATGATGATGATGATGATGATGATGATGATGATGATGATGATGATGATGATGATGATGATGATGATGATGATGATGATGATGATGATGATGATGATGATGATGATGATGATGATGATGATGATGATGATGATGATGATGATGATGATGATGATGATGATGATGATGATGATGATGATGATGATGATGATGATGATGATGATGATGATGATGATGATGATGATGATGATGATGATGATGATGATGATGATGATGATGATGATGATGATGATGATGATGATGATGATGATGATGATGATGATGATGATGATGATGATGATGATGATGATGATGATGATGATGATGATGATGATGATGATGATGATGATGATGATGATGATGATGATGATGATGATGATGATGATGATGATGATGATGATGATGATGATGATGATGATGATGATGATGATGATGATGATGATGATGATGATGATGATGATGATGATGATGATGATGATGATGATGATGATGATGATGATGATGATGATGATGATGATGATGATGATGATGATGATGATGATGATGATGATGATGATGATGATGATGATGATGATGATGATGATGATGATGATGATGATGATGATGATGATGATGATGATGATGATGATGATGATGATGATGATGATGATGATGATGATGATGATGATGATGATGATGATGATGATGATGATGATGATGATGATGATGATGATGATGATGATGATGATGATGATGATGATGATGATGATGATGATGATGATGATGATGATGATGATGATGATGATGATGATGATGATGATGATGATGATGATGATGATGATGATGATGATGATGATGATGATGATGATGATGATGATGATGATGATGATGATGATGATGATGATGATGATGATGATGATGATGATGATGATGATGATGATGATGATGATGATGATGATGATGATGATGATGATGATGATGATGATGATGATGATGATGATGATGATGATGATGATGATGATGATGATGATGATGATGATGATGATGATGATGATGATGATGATGATGATGATGATGATGATGATGATGATGATGATGATGATGATGATGATGATGATGATGATGATGATGATGATGATGATGATGATGATGATGATGATGATGATGATGATGATGATGATGATGATGATGATGATGATGATGATGTCGATGATGATGATGATGATGATGATGATGTCGATGATGATGATGACGATGATGATGACGACTTGAAGTTTTAAAATGAGCTTGCATTAGCTGCAAAATAGCTGATTTGACTCCTACTTTCAAATTCAATACGAGCTAAGCGCAAAATGCCTCATGATTAATTCATTGCTAAAGTTGGTCTCGATTCGTCCTTTAAACTTGTTTTAATGAAAATATCGCGAGAAAAAACTTGTTTGTTGCCATAATTAATAACATATTTGTATACACACACAAGTAATCGCATTCACTCCTTCCCTTCTCTCCACGCGACGCATACGCACACACACACACACTTCTTCCACTGCTATTTATAAAAAATTAATACTAAAAAGTCTAAAGATTTATTTGCTAAAATTAATTTTCATTCACACAAAATTTATATTCAATTTTACTTTCTCGAAAAATTGAATTCATCAGCCCCTGCATCCTTTATTTCATCCAGCAGGATATCTTCATCGTCACCGCATGATCACGATTTTTAACCACACTTTGATTCAATTTTTCGTGAGCAAGAAAACAAATCTATTATACATACACATTAATAATTTTAAATCAGATTTATGTATACAAAAAATTTGCTACCTCATCAGAAAGCCTCTTGCACAACTTTCACACGACAAGAAAATAAGGAAAAAATGTTCTCTGATTTAATCTCGGATACAGAGTCTTCTCTCCTCACATACGCTCTCTCTTCCAAGCATTAATTTGTCATGCGCTCAATACAAATTTTCGTTTTTCCATCAAAAGACTTTAGAAGAGATATGTGCTTATACCATTTCACATTTCATATTTGCGACAGGGTGAACGTTAATATCAAGAAATCATCTTCAACACCATCTCCAAGTTTAATGCATTATTCTTGGAATTGGATACTATATTTTATAAATGGTATTAGAGCATGCGAATGAATCTTTGAATAGCGCTTTTGAGTAATTTGTAACCTATCAATAAAAATCAAACAAATAATGAAAATAATAGTACAAAAGTTTTGTATCTTTAAAGTTTTATAAAAATTATTTTTAAAACCCAAAGTTTAGGCCATTAATTGAGCGAATTAGTTGTGTCGTTAATTTTTTAGACCATATGAAAGTTAGATAATTTGGTTAGATTGAAATTAAATTAGAGAATGATTGAGAGAAAAGAATTTAATTAATACTTGGATTAGAATTACTTTTAGTATTTTGTTTGAAATGTTAAGTGCAAAGATTCCCATTATGCAATTGTGCAAACGTGGTATGACTTTGTTGAACACTAAAAATATTTGCCATTTTTGGTTGATACATGTCCTTGAAGCGAAGCGGAGTAAGAAATGATATTCCACGTTTTAATTAAAAAACCAATGTTTTGGCTTTGTATAATTGAAAATGATATTGATGAGCGCAAACTTGAACAAAGGAAATTACAGATAACATTTGTCGCGTCAAAGGTGAAGTCAATCAAAATAATAGGATTAGATCCTTGCATGAGGGAGGAGCGATCCTTATGAAAGTTTACCTTGGTGGAGTAAAGGATAAAATATAGCTAATATATGTGTTGTAAAAAGAAAGGCAAAGTACATACTAAATATGGGGTTTACAAAATTCTTATATCCTTTATTTGGTATAAAATGCAAAGGCTTTATCAATATGAAAATAACAATAGAAATTGTCATAATAAAAATCTACATGTTGACAAAATTTCCAATAAATTTGAGCAGTAAGCGCAAAGAAGAACTATAAAAATATATATCAGCTGTTATAATAACAATATATGATATCAAAGGGAAATTATAAACGGCCTAGTGTTAGGGTTAGGGGTTAGAGTTAGGGTTTGGTTAGTGTTATGGATAGAGCATAGAGAGTGTGAGGAGCAGTGAGACTTAAATGTATTTTTAAAATAATTCTGTTAGAATAGCTACTTTGTTTTGATAATATTAACCAATCAAAAAATTGATTAAATAAAAACTTATTTGACTAATTGAATAATTAACTAATTAATTAACTGACCTTCTAATTAGCTCGCTTTCTAAGTAATGGTGAATATATTTTTAAGTCATCGAGTGTGTGACTGCGATAGCATCAGTCTTGCCTCTATGTACACTTTTTAAAATGTGATAAGTTACAAAATAAGATAAGTTTATCATTATAAAGTTATTACAAAATTTGCGAATATTAGGGTGTGTTTATTGAAAAATTTATCTAGAATAAGAGATATGAAATGTGATTACAGACTTCTTTGCGAACACTCTTTATTCTAATGGCCAAAAACTGTCATCGACTGTCACTCAAACAATTTTGGTAATACAATTTGAATAGCTATATTTAATTTAATTAACATATTTTTTGAACTATCCATTCTTTAACTCAGTATTTGCCAACGTAGCGGCACAACTTTGGAATGATAATTTTTGATAAGGTAGCTATGAATTTTAGATAGCAAAAAGAAGTTATAATTCTGTATCCAACTTTGCCAAAGCTGCTAAAGATACTTTTATTGTCCAGCTGATTGGGTGGAAAAAAATGGATTTGAAGAAGAAGAAGAATTTATTTATTTTACATTTTATGCATTTTATATCTCTTTTCAGTACACTTCCTTTTTTTCTGAAAGAACTTCAGCTTTTCCAAAATTAGTCCTCTGCTTTTCATTTTCATTGAGATTTTATTTAGTTTAAAGCAGATATATTTATTAATTTGTAACTAATTAAATATGTATTATAATCATTTGACACTGCAGTTCCATTTCATCTCAAAGCGTTAAATCTATCCCTTCTGATTCTTATAATGTTCATTTTTTTAATAGATATAAATGTTCTCACTTTGCTTCTACTTTTTCTTGGTCTGATCTGCGCCAATCGTCTAATGACAATCCTGAAATCTATAATTAAATAAGGCAAATAGTAAAATTGTTTCCTTCAAGTCTCTTTCTACCAGAAATGAATCCTTGGATAACTTTTCTAAATGGAAAATTGAAAGGTTTGACTGGATAACTAATGATCAATTAATTTTGCTTAAATAAATAGACCTTCTCTATAAAAAATTGAAAAAGAACATCTTCAATTTATGGCTGGTAAATAAATATGTTTTTCTACGAAACAAAATAAAATATGAAATTAACAATGCTAAGAAATGAGACAGCCTTTTTTGAGAATCAAAATAATACAGCCAACATTTCGGAAAATGATGAATTCTTGCATTAAACCTCCGAAAAACCGTATTAAGTCTCTTTAGATTGGCGAAACTATTATAAAAGTAAAAATAGCCAATAGTTTCAATGACTACTTTAATTTCAATAATAGCACTGTATCTAGTAGCGATGAATATTTAAAATGCCTTCACCGTTATCCTTCATCTTTCCACTCCTTCTTATATTAGTGTGAAGGCTGTCATACTGGCTATCGATGCTCTTAAAAAGAGCAAATGCAAAGATTTTTATGGCATATCATCTCCCTTTGATGTAAAATTAATCAAGAATCACATTGTTCATATCTTAATGACTATATAGCTTTAATTTGTGTATACGAATGTCTTTCTTTCCTAAATGTTTAAAATTTTGGATAATCTTACCTGTACATAAAAGAGGTTACAAAAATTTAGTTGAAAATTATAGACCCATTTCTATCATCTCAACCATATCCAAGATATTTAAAAGGTTAATTTACAACCAAATGAACGTTTATTTAAATTCAAAATTGCATTTTCTACCGATTACAATTTGGTTTTACCAAAGGTTACTCTACCGAACTTTTTAACTCGTATTTTATTGACAAAATCATGAATGCACGTGAACAGAAAAACCAAATTCTCTCTTGTTTCATCGACATTTCCAAAGCTTTTGATTCGTTACAACATTCTTCCATCATTAATAAACTGAAATTTTACGGATTTTCTCCTTCTGTATTATAATTTTTTGAATCTTACTTCTCAAATAGACAACAGGCGGTCTATTTCAATGATACTTTATCTTCGCTTCTCAACGTTAAATCAGGTGTGCCCCAAAGATCAATACTTGGACCAGTGCTTTTTAATATCTTCATTAATGGCCTTCCTAATTGTGCAAATTCTGCTATTTTTCTTCTTTTTGCTGATGACGTCCCTGTTTTGATCAAAAATAAACACCTTTCTAAGTACGATGTATCTGAGTGTCTTAACTCGATAACTCCATGGTTCTATTTAAACTCTCTTCCAATAAACTCTAAAAAATCTTTTTGCATTAACTTCTCTCATAGTATTTTAGATATTGAACTTTTTCTTTCTTGACCAAGTTTGAAATCAATATGGGGTTGATAAGTTCAACCTCCACGGTTTAGTTATAAACAATTCTTTAACTTGGAAAGATCATATCTAAGATAACTGCGCGAAAATAAAAGCGAATTTGAAGATGAATACGCATACAACTCCCATTCAAAGGAAACTTTGACATTTTTTGTAGTTAAAAACTTTTCTTACAAGATTTTTAAATCATTTTTTAAAGTATAGAACATCATTCCACTCACACTAAAGTTAATTCAGTTCATTATTGGGAAATTATGTAAATTTTGATGTAATCATAAAATTTTTATTAAAAGTAACACTTTGCCTGAAAGAAGAGTGATATATTTAATATGAAAATCTTTTAAGAATGAATATAAAAACTACAGAGAGACAAAAAGAACAATTTGCATGAAAGATTTTCCAAAAAATCCCAAGTAACGCCCCCCCCCCTCTGCCTTTGCTTAACCAAATTTTTATAATTAAAATTTTTAGTTCAATTAATGCATTTTATAATTAATAATAATTAAATTACAAAATAATTGGAACTTTATTTTTTCCTTGCATTTCATTATAAATTTCAAAATGTTTTTCTGAACAAATTTATTCATTGAAAGTCTCGAACCAATCATTTATTTATTTCAATTTTTGAATCGCCAATATACATTGTATTTAAAAAAGTGAAGATATAAAAAACTGAAAATAATAAAAACCAGTTAAATTTTCAAAAAATGAATTATAAAATTAAAAATTCTTTGATAAAAGTCATATCCAATTGAAAAATATTTTTTGACTGTCACAAACAGAACTTTGAAAAAACTTGTTGAGTTTGAGTGGAACTTGTTGTGGAGGAAAAGTCGGCATTAAGATAGAGAATAAAATGAGTGTTAAGGCATGCAAGAAAGCCTGAAAGAAAAGACCATTTGATGAGTGTAACAGATGGAACATGCAAGATGTTTCAAGTGTGTTCTTTTATACGTACATTAGTTAATGAGGAATTCAAAAAATCTAAACATATAGCAATAATTCATGTATAGTTTTATGAAGAACAAATTTAATATGAGAGAATATAAAGAAAAATAAAGATCACTGAAAACAAAAATGGCCACAGAAACTATATACTTTGAATGGGTATGGTAAGAAAGCATGACTTTATTATTCTTGGTAATTAAAATAGCATTGTAGTAGTAAATTTACTTTCAATGAGGTAAACTGAACAATCATCTACTAAACGAACGATTTTTAAGTCCTCTATTTCATTAACACAATATCATCCAAATATTGGTATCTCTGACATAAGAGAAAAATATTGAAAGCATTTTTTTATTCAAAAATTTGGGAAAAAACTCTCAATTTTCGTTTATTTAAAGTAAAAACGTTATTTTAAACGTAAACGTGAGCATAAAGTTTGTAAAGTTCCAAAAAGAAAGAGATTTAGGAATTATTATTGATAACAAAATGAAATTTCCTTGGAAACCCATCTCATGTAATTTTTAGAGCATTTACCATAATTAACTTGATTAAAGACTGTTTTTCCAAGCTTGATAAAAAAAATGCTTCTCTTCTCTTCAAAACCATGATACGACCAATATTGGAATATGGCAATATAATTACTGTCCTCACAACAAGCTTGAATTGAGGAAACTTGAGAGAGTTCAAAGAAAGATCGCTAAAAAAGTAGCTGGTGTTCAAGATATGTCATACACAGACAGAATAAACAAACTCAAACTTCCGTCTCTTCTTTATAAAATTAAAAACTATTTATAATAATAATATACTGAAGAAAAATATTGACATACAAAGGAAAGTTTTACCTCCAATGGCATCACGTATTTCTCGATGCAATTCTTTAAAACTTCGACTAGACTCTCAGTATGGCACTGTTAGAAAAAGTTATTTCACTAAATCTTCAATCAAAGATTGGAACAATCTACCTCAAAATTTTGTGGATGCAGCAACATTAAATGTATTTTAAAATAGATTAGACTTCCATTGGAGTCATCTCAAGTTTTTACACTTGGCATATTTCGTCTTATGAAAACTCAAATATCTCATTATTTGAAGTTATTACTTTTAGATGCAATTTTCTTAGGTTTGAACAACCTTCTTTTTGCTTAATAAATATGTTAAAAGTAAAATTCCAATAAAAATGGTAAAACTTTTTTTTGTCACTTTTTGCGCACTTCTATAATTATATGAAATTACCACATCTTATTTTCAGTGATGTGTTGCTAATATTAAAAAAATATATATAACAATATTGACGTATTGAACATTTGTGCTTTCCATTATCATTGGTGCGATTTTCTAAAAGATTTATTATTCAACACTAGTTTTTGTCTATCTAGTATGTTCGATAAAAACATAATTCATCAAACATCTTTTTGCAACTATTTATTGTCTGAGAGTTTAGGATTACGAAAAGAATTACATTATTTAAAATAGCTCTTTGAGGGAAGTCCATCTGATGATAAGTATTTTGGGGGGATTCGGCCTTCCAAATCGAATCTAGAAATAGAAATTTTCAGTTTTTTTTAAAAAACTTTCAGAGTACAAGATACTTTATCGTGATAATATATAATACCAAACTACATGAATTATATGTGATTACTCTTATTAACAAAAGCATGCATGTTCGCCATAACGTTTTATAGAACTTCTTTTTCAAAGAGATTTTTAACTCTATTAGGCCTGGGCTAAATTTGGGCTGAAGTGCCCCCTCCCATTTTTCTCAGATATGAATTAGTTTTTATAAATATTTTTAATGTAACTTATATATTTCAACTATCATAAATTCAGTGGTGATGTCCATTTTTTAGCAAAATTAATTAAATCTGTCAAAAAATTGATATATGTATATATGATAGCTCAATTTTCTAAAAAGTATAACCATGATTATTGAAAAAATTAAATATATATAGTGTTATGCGTTCAAAACTTTATATAATTACAAATTTTCAGGGGAGTATATAATATAGAACCTACTTTGACTACAGATAATGTCAAAATTTTGGTGAAAAATTTTAATTTTTGATTTGATTGACAGTATTTGACATGAAAGTGTGATTCAACAACTATAAAAATAGTATCAAAAAATGCAGCTAGGAAACGTCACGAAATTTGAAGAGATGTTATCAGCTAATTTTGTACAATTAATTTTTTAGTGGGCGTTTTACGCCCCCAGAACTAATAGCCTTAATGATTGAAACAGCCTACCATATCATGTTATACCTTTTAGAAGCATAATGTTTTCTTCTAGAATCTAGAAGGATGTTTAATTTTTACTAATAAAATTTCCTATGCTTACTTTTTTTTCTACTTTTTATTTTTTACAATGCTACCATCAATCACATCCAGCTCACTTTCTTTTATTGGTTGATGCAAATTCACCTTCCCTTTTTTGCTTAATAAATGATGTTAAGTTATGATTCAAGTGATTTCATGTCTAAGATGGTGGATGCAACTGGCATTAACTAAAAAGTCATGTCCTATATAAACTATAGTGTTTTTATTATAAACACAAAAAGAATCAACTTATCCCGTTAACGACCAGAATAATCAGACGATATCTAATGTAAAGCAGAAGATTTGTATTAAAGAGCATTGATAACCGGTTTACCAGTTAAATTCATCTAATTTTACCTCTTTGAAAGCGTATTCCTATTCAGGTGGATGTGAGTGCTCAATATTACATTCTGCTATATCTTCCTTCATAATTTTTTTCCAAGAGTATAACTTAATTTGTATGACATATAATATTCTAGTTGGGTTCGTTAGCTCATTTTACTAGGATGGGATCTAACTTTTTACCGATATAATCCGAAATAGAGCGAAATCTTGTCAAAACTTTCTGAAATGTTGATTTTTAAAAGTATTTTAATGTTTTTAAATATTTAAATTGAAAAATGAATTAAAAATGTTTTTTTATTCATCTAATATATACGTTCAAAAATCGATAAAAAGCAAAAAATCTTCTCAAAATTATTTATAATTTAAGAATGAAAAATTAAAAAATCATAAAAAAATGTTTTTTTTATAAATTTTTATTTTTTTATACTAAATAGTTAAAAATATATTGAAAAACTTCGCACTATTTTTAATATTACCACGTTGAAAAGGCACACCCGTTAGTTACTGTGAATCTTGAGTTAAAATTCTGTATAAACCTTTTTAAATATTTTGACAGAAGCGACAGAATTCTGACATTGATGGCAAATGATTTTCCCAAAATTTTCCACGATACAAAGCAAAATTTATTTTTGTTTCTTCCTTACTGAACTTTTCTGTTAAATTTTAAAGTCAAGCTTTATATATCTGCTTCATATGTTAACAATAAATTTTGTTTTGCAAAAATTTGAAGAAAATGTTATTTAAATTTGAAGATTATTTTATATACTTTATAGAAAATTTATTGAACGGAAACCATACTAAACATCAATTGCCTACTACATCCTACGAGAAATTTGTTAGAAAAAAGTTTAAAGGTCATGACAAAAGAAAAAGATCGATCCTAAGAAATATTCAGAATTCAAAACTTCATAATTTTAATCAAATAAGAAGCAGAATTTTGAAGAGTAAGTTTCTGATTTCTTTTTCCAGAGAATTTTATCGATTTAAAGCAAACAATTTTCCTTTCATGAAAGAGTGGTGTCATTCATACAGGTGCTCAAAGCGTCAAATAGAAGAATTTTCAATAAATCATGTTAGATTGAGAGTTTGGTATCAATTAAGTTTATTCATTAGACAAATTGTAGTTTTCTATTTAAAACGAAATATTCAATTGATTCCACTATTCACTCCTAAAAAATTTTGCAGCCATACTAAGTTTCCATTAAATCATTCAAATGAAAATCTCAATTGAACTAATTTCCCGAACTTGACAAAGTTAGTTATGCGTGTGTCTTTGTTTGAGTGATTGATATTTGCGTAATGTCAGTGATGGTTGCGAAGATAAACTTTTTTGATTCTCATCAGAATTCTGACCTAATTCAAAAACTTGGCGTTCATCCAACTATTAACAATTCGTCAGTCATCTTGTTTCTTCCTTCATAACTGAGATGGGTTAAGAAGAAAAAGATTAAATTATAAATATACGCTAAATGCAAATATTTTTATATAAAGCTATTAAAAATAAAAAATTAAATTTTTAAAATATTATCGATGACATAATTGGTATATTTAACTTGGGTAGATTAAGAAAGAAAAACTAAATAATTCTAACTAGTGAATAAATATTCATAGTTTGAACGAATGTAGCATCTTTATAGAGAACAACAAGTCTATATGCAATCAACACTTTTTTTTTTAAAGTCTACTAAAATTGCTTAAAGGGGCTAAGTTCGGGAGATAAATCTAAAACGATAAATCAGTTGTTTTATTAATGTTAGGAGATTTTTGGATTTGATAATGTAGATTTGTGAAAAAAACTGCTTAGCAAAAACATATGATTTTTTGCTAATTCTTGTAGCTCTTGAAGAACATACTTTAAAAGTTGGCCTAAATCGGATAAATTTTTGTTTGTTTTCATTAAATTCATAATATCAGGTTTGTTATAAGTGTAAACGACATGATAAATACATATATTATATACAGGAAATGTATATTATAAACCGAAAATGCCAACTTCAAATCTTATTATGTCATTATAGCCGGCCTGGATTAAATAGACTTGACACAGGCACCAGTAACGTTCTCCTCGAAAAAGAACGCTTTTCATTTACGCAAAAATGAGTTTATTTTATCGCTCAGGCTTTCAAAAACTACAAAATGCTATACTTCAACTTTTTTTATTTGTCTTTTAAAAAATATAACTTAAAAGTTATGCTGACAAAAGTGTAGCTTTCTTGTAGTATTAAATGAAAACATATGGGCAAGAAATTATATTTCTTTTCCTGAAAAACATCGAAGCAGTGATCGACTTTGTCCAATTTTTTCTTTGAACATTTTTTTTACAAAATACACAAACCTTTTGCGTGGAAAAATGGCCAAAGTTGTGATTTTGTCTATAATACCAAACTCTGCTGACTTTACTTGCAAAATAAGGAATTTTATGCTTTGAGCCGTCAAGATTTTGAAGTGCATATATTTGCCATTTTCCGAATAATTCCAAGTTGATTTATAGATTTGTTCTTGTATTCAAGGTATACTCCATGGAGTAAACGTTTTTTTTATGAAAACCGCAAGCATTCTTTAGCAACAAATTAACGCCATTATTATCCCACTAACTATGAACTAAAATTTTTGAATTTCTATCCTATCTATATTCTATAATCAAAAAGTTCTCTATTTTTTAGTACATTTTTCTTTCAACAATTGAACTGATCGCTTCTTATTGCATATGTTGCATAGAAGGACACTTTTTGTAAAATTTCAAGGAAGTGTAGATAGCAACAATAATGATACCTTACAATGCCAAACTTTTGTGCCAGAACAACAAGTTTCACATCATAAAATTTGACTTTACCAACGTAGAGTAAAATTGTAACTATATAACTACATGAAGAGAACATTTATTTTGATAAGTGTTTCCTATAGTAGGCAGGCTATCATAGATTCTTCTACGCTGATATTTTTCCATTTGCTTGTTTATTTCATCATGAAAAGGTTTATCTTACTTTACAGAAGAAACTTTTCTTCCGCAATCAGAGCAATTCGAACTTGTGATTGATTATTGAAAATAATAGACTTATAATACTTTATGACCGTGATTTGTGACTTTTTTACCTTCTATTTCAATTTGGATATTATCATCTCAAATTTGCACACATTTTTTTTCTATCATCAGCATTAGTTTTTAGAAAGTTTGAAGCAGCTTTGAACTGATTATTACCGAAGGATGATTATCAAATCAGAATCGCCAGTATCTCTATGACTGATCAAAACATTTCATGCTTGACCAAAACAAATTAAACAAGCATGGATAACATTAATATAATCTAACAAATTTGTTCTATAAAAAGAAACACAAATGCACACTCACAAAGTGAAGCACAGGCATAATCATTTTCGCAACGCTTTACGTACGACAATTTGCCAATCCAGAAGTTTACCTATGGACAGTTTGCTTAAGTTTAGTGTTTAGGTTTAGATTTAGGGTTAGATTAGAACATTTTAATTAGACAAAATGTCCGAAGGCAAACTGTCCTTTAGGCAAATTGTCCTTAGGGAAACTGTCGCGGCACAGAGACACACTCACAGAGAGACTGACATTCAGAGAGTCCAGAGGCGTAGCAAGTGGTGAAGGGGAGAGGCTGGGGCCCCTAAAAACAATATTTAAAGTTCCCTTTAGACTTGAGTGAAATTTTTACAATTTTTTTTTATATAAAATAGCAAAGTATATTATAAGTACTAATGGTGAGTGAAAAATAACTCACATAAATAGAAATAGCAAAGAAATATCTCCTTATAAAGTTTCCAACCCCTGCTTCTTCTCCCACTGAAAATTGTCCTCCCTCCTCCTCATGCTACGCGAATACAACACCATTCATAAAAGATACATGAACTCACTCGCAAAAAACAAGTAAAACCCACAAGGAGACACACAGACAAAATTACAAAGAGAGACACTCATGAAAACGCCTAACTAAAGAAGGACAAAGTGGTTGAAGAAAGTGAATGAAAACTTTATTAGAAAAAAAGAAACGTTTTCGACAGATTTGTGAATGCTAAAATATTTTTTGCTTTGATTAAAAATGATCCAAAGAGTTCACATGAAATTATTAAAATGATATTTTTAATAATAACTCTCTGACTAACTAGTAAGAAAAATAAATGAGTCAGTTAAAATTTAATGAACTAAGAGCAGATTTTGGAAGTAAAGCTTTTGATCTTCAAGCATTCTTCTAATCCCACAAAACGCAGAAGATTCGAAAGAAAGAAAGAAAAAGGATGTAGATAAAGAAAAAATAATAAATTTATTAAAAAGTCATACAAATAAATAAAGAACTTTGTAGTGTTAGAAGCGATATAATGATTAATAGGCAAATACTTGTATGCATATGCATCACGCTGTCAAAATGTATGAATGGATAAGATGAATGCGTAACATATAATATATATATACACGTAAAAGTTGGAACTGGCTTACAGGTATAGGATATAAAAAAAATGGCGCAAAAAGGTTAACAAAGAAAAGAAGGTTAAATGTTGGTGGGAGTGATATTTTTCAATTTTTTATCACGTGATTGAGAATAATCGTTAAAATGTTTTTTTGTGAGTTTAAAAATTAATTAGTGATTTGAGCAAATTGATTAAGTGAATGAGAAATAAAAATATAGAAGATTAGGGTATACGAGGGTCAGGAATTAGGAATTCAGGATTTTAGTTAGATCAGTGGTAGGCTTGAGTTTCATGAGGAGCGTGACTTCTCTGTTTATTTTCTTGGATACGGGCAAATACAAGACGGAAGGCAGGACCCGAGATTCCATGCGATCTCTGGGCGTGATGATGAAGGCTTGCATTAAGAAAGAGGAGACTGAATCCTTCTCGTGTGATCTGGTGCTCTTCATGCTCGAGTGTGCTTTTCTCCTCAAGCTTCTGATCTTCTTCTTGATACGACTTTTTAGGCAACGCTTAACGATTTTTTTGACGACCGTGAAATTTTCCTTCCCTCTTTTTGCTCGCGGTCTTTCACAATACTCTAAACTTAAAAGATCCATTTTGTCGAATGTTTCATTGCATGGAGGATCGGGAAAAGGTGCTTCTCTGATTTGGCCTCCTTCTGAACCATTTTTTTCGTTGCCATCTTGGAATTTAGAGTTGGAATGGAAATCTTTACTCTCCGCGAGCACTTGTTCCGTCGAAATGGGATGTGAAGAAGGTGTGAAGGAAATTGAGGGAATGGAGGAAGAATTTTGGTTTTGGTTGGAATTTATTGCGTTACTTGTAGGGAAGAGGATTTGAGTCCTGTCTTCAATATTTATTCCGTGCATCTTGCACAAGTGAGTTTTTAGGAAGTACTTATTACACAACTCCTTCTGACATATGTGACAAAAGGAATTACCCACAATGATGGGGGTGGTGGGGTGAACGCTGTTCAATCGCTTCATCGCTGATAGCGGATTGGATCGTGCGTTTAAATACGAAGTCATTAATTGTGCTTCCAGACTCCTTTCACCGTCACCGTAATTGTTAAAGGGGAAGGAGGTCACAGCATCGATCAGTGGATTCTTATCTTTTTTGCTTTGTCTTGAGGAACATGTGGTAGGCGGACTTTTTTCTACTTTTTCTCTATTGCGTGAGCTGTTGATGGTGCTTGACACTTCATTGTTTTTTACCTCAATAGAATCGCTCTTTTTCATTGCCTCGCTCCGGAAGATATCCTCTTTCCTGCGTTTAGGGGATTGTAGGATGGAGTTGACGTTGAAGAGTTTTGCGGAAGTGTCGCAGTGCGTGCTTTTAACGTGGAAGTGCAGATCAGAGCAACTTTTGAAGGAGAGATGACAAAAGGAGCATGCGTTGATCAGAGTGGACTGAGTGAAGAGCTGGGTTTTGACCAAGTTGTCGAAGTGCGTCTTGTTGTTTTCCTCGTCAAAAGAGGTTGGAGGATAGGGGGAGCTTGGTTGGGCGCTCTTCTTGTTGAAGCCGAGGAAGTAGTTGCTGAGATAGGATCTGATGGAGTTCACGTCGTAGATGCCGTGCTTGTTCGCTTTGTGCGTCTTCAAGAAGTACTTGTTGCAGAGTTCGCGATTGCAGATGTTGCAGAAAGCGTCTAAGTTGAAGATGCGCGGAACGCCCTTACACGCACTCTGCACTCCGCCTGTCTCCTTAAACTTGAGCTTGTCCTTGTCCACACTCAAGTCCAGAATGCTTTCGGTGAAGTGGCTCTCGAGTTTAAACGGCTGCGAAACTTTTCTTTTTTTGGAGCCTGTGTTGAGGAATTCTTCGGCATGGAAAGCCGAATGATTGCGACTCTTGGAGGCGTCATTGCCCTCTTCTCCATCCCCATCCTCTTCTTCATCTTCGTCCTCTTCATCTTCATCGCAATTCACGAAGTCGTCATTTTCTTCTAGAGTGCAAGAAGCCTCATTTCTCGTTCCATTCTTCTTGCTTTCTTCACTGATCTTGTTGTTGTTGTAGAGATTCATGAAAAGCATGCTGTCAATCAACGCTCCGGGCAAAATAATGTGGGAGAAAATATTTGGGGTTTAATTGCTGCTGAATCCAGATTAATTGTTTAAATTCTTTGAGATTTTACAAGATTTGAGGTAGGCGGAGCAAGAATATGAAGCAACGTAGTCAGCAGCTATGATGCTAAAAAGTGAATGCAAAAATTTTTAATGCATTGTAGATGGCGTGAACTAAAATTTTGAAAATCAATTCCCATCACGCCAAAATGTCACTTTGCAATTCATCTTGCACCCATAAGAGCGCAACAATATTATGAATATATGACTAAGAATTTTCGAGTGATTGTTGTGTGAAATATAATCAGATTGTTTCAATTGAACAACACACATACACACACACGCGCTATTGACCTTATTGAATATTTATGATATGATTTGAGCGCTAAACGCGATCTGCGCGTGTCACTTGACTTCTCTCTCTCTTCCAAGTAATTATTGCAACAGCCAAATAAATAACAGAATAACAGCCACGCACGCATAATTACATTCTAGAAGTTATTTAAATTTAAATTTTAATTGGCCTCATCCTCGATACACTCAAACACACACACACACATATGCATGCGTAGTAGTAGTATGTTCGTGGATGTTGTTATATCTGCCCTCCTTCTACTACTACTCTCTTATTGCGACTCTGGCACAGGCAAAACAGAAAAGCAAAGCGAAGAAAGAAAGAAAGAAAGAAAGAAATGCAATAAAAATCATTATTTCATCATTGAAAGTGTTCTCATTGATTTTCCAACTTAAAATCCTCTTCTTCTTCTTCTTCTTCTTCCACAAACGCTACGCTGAAGAGATTAGAAGGAATGTTCATTTTAACAACTTCATTACCTTCGCGTCCTGTATCCCCCCTATAAATGATATTCCTTGTCTTTGGCATGTAGATGATTATTATCGAGTCTTAGCAGCAACAACAACACAACCCATTTAAGGCCAAGCAAAGCAGACGACATCAAAAAAACGCAGACGATTTATATTCAAAGTCATTGAAAAAAGCAGACGAAGATGAAATTACTTATGTTCCAAAATAGGAACATTGGCCGTAAATGGGTTAATCTTAAGAAACTTTACAAAGTTGTACAACATCGTTTACTAATTTTATTAGCAGGTGGAACTATTTTTTTTTCTCAGTGATCTTATTTTCTCGAAGCATAAATAAGATCAGGCAAAGGGCATAAGGTAATTCAGCCCGCAACGTAATAATCTAGAGACATGCAAAATTTTTTGAATAATGATTTCTTTGCAATTTTTTTTTTGGTAAAATCTTTAAAGAGTAAGTAAAAACTGTTTCAAATTCACATCATGTTTTCTTCATCCATCATCATTAACCCATTAAGTCCCAATGCTCCCATTTGGGAACATAAGTAATTTCATCTTCGTCTGCTTTTTTCAATGACTTTGAATATAAATCGTCTGCGTTTTTTTTAGATATCGTCTGATTTCTATGGTACGTAATGGGTTAAAACAGGAATAAATTGCAAAAGTTCGTTCTTACGACGAAATAAATTCCTTCAAAAAATATCGCCTCCCTCTCTGCCTCATCTTGTTTGAAGTCACATGTTCATTATTGACGTGTATATTTTTTGGATTGTTTGTAAAAATTGTCCATGTCTTATATCAGAATGTAACTTGGAGTTTCTTTTATTTTATTTTTTTTTATTAAAAAAGGCACTTTCATGCAAAATCGCCGATATGTATATATGATGAATGGTAAAAAATTTTGTACTTGTTAGAAAAAAAGTGTCAAGTTTTTGAAGTGATTTGGCATAACTACTAATTTTATTTATTATAGAAATACGAAAAGTAACAGCAGCAAGCATAAATAAGACTTTGAATTTTTGAAGTCGAGTAAAACTCGCATACTGCGGCATTTTTTCAATTGAACCAACGAAACAAATAAATAATTAAGTATCTAAAAAATATTGGATTGATAAATTTGAGGATAGAATTGCCTTTGTGAGCTTTTTTTTGTTACACACAGGGGTATGCTACATTTTTGAAAATGGCAATGCAAAAGCTACAATTCTTCAGAAAAAACTACTTGAACTTTTCGCTTTGAGAAAGAATATATTGGAAGAAAATTTCAAACAAGTAGTTGATAACTTCATTTTGGTGCTTATTCACAAAAGTGACAGGAAAATGCATGTATAACAGAATTTGGACAACTTGTCCAAATTTTTTTGGGGAAAAAGGATATTGGAATGCATACTACTACTATGATGCTAGAGATTCATGAATCTTTGCTTTAATTTATTCAAAATAAAATTGATACTTGAATTCTTGAATGTTTGTTTATTCATTCTTTTGATGGAAGCTAAATTAAAATTTTTTACTTTCGTTTTTCAGAAAAAAAGGAGAAGGAATGGGAAAGCGAGTACAATTTATTAATTGAAAATGATGTTTGAATAGATGCCTCAACAGTCAGCTACGTGTCAACTTGTCATTTCGTTTCTTTCAAATATCGTGACGAAAAGATGGAAATGTTAAACTTTCTCACTGAAACACTTAGTATACAGACACATCACGTAATTAATTGTGTTAGTGAGTGCATATTTGACAGATTCATCAATTCTCACCATCTTACTTCAGCGCTCGAATGCGAACATGAGGAATTGAGATTTGCCTTTTTGATCATGGTGATGATGCAGTGTATCGATTTACATAATTTAACTTATTGCACTTTAATTTTTTTTGAACAGGGATGAAAGACAAACTTCACTTCATTTCGAAGGAAAATTTATAAGAAGCCACGCAAACTTTTGAAGCTCAAAAATGTATATATTACTTGAGGGAAGTCAAGCTTGTCTATGAGAGTTATCCAACTGTCTCCTGCCCCCTATCTTCAATTCAAAATTCGTTGGAAACCAGAATCTCTACCAGAAACATGTGAAGATTATTATAAGGTTTCCTTCTTACAAATTTAACAAAATCTAAGCCATCTTTGGCATATAAGATCGTGAACGATTAAAATAAAAATAGTGAAATAACCTAAACTTACATGCTTTTCTCAAATTATTAAAATCTAAATTAATAGATTGTTTTGCCATTCAAATAGAATAAAATTCATGCTTGTTATTTTCCTTCTTGATGAACTTATCTCATAAATATTTATAAAGCACTCACAGATTGTTTTGGTAGAATATGGCAAACCCAACACAACTGGCTTGAATCTTTGAGCGGCTTTTCAGACTTTGATTCCCATCTTCACCTCACTTTTTTGTAAGCACTGATTCATTTCCTTCCTCTCTATCTGAACATCTTTATCTTCCCCTTTTCTATAAATTTACTTTTAAATATTGATTATTGATCTTACTTTTCATTAACCCATCAAGTTTTGAAACTTTTACTACACAAAGGAAAAATGATTACGAAAAATGTTACAATATATTTTGCCATTCCACTTTACTTACTTGTTTGGGCAGAGCCGATTTTGGACCGATTTCACACATTTTTGCGAATTTAGGGCACACATGCAGTGCCCGAGTTACTATTTGAAGTCTTTTATGTATTCTTTGAGCTAACTATAAAAAAAGTAATTGTTGAAAGCATCGTGATGCTTAAATTATTTTGAAAGATTTTGGAAATAAAAAAAGGCAAAAATCTTTGTCCAAGTCTTTTTCTAAAAACTTGTCTACAATAAACAGTGTATCTGTAAGTGCCTTTCTTCCTATTTTGTCCATCAAACTATCCGCATGTCATATCGAGAACTTGGCAAAGCTTCTGAGGCATTTTCATTAAGTCCTTTAACGTTTCTTCATTTATTTTATTCCTTGGTTAAAAGCAAACAAACTCCACGAAATGTTTACTCTGGTAGAGTAGGGGTCCCGTTATCGGTTATCCAATTGGGTAGTACAATTCTTAAAATATCGATCCAAGCAAGTAATCATCAGTGTTTCATTATTTATGTCTTGTCATGTGTTTTATAAATTCAGGGCATCTTCATTTCAATTATTTTCGAATAAACTGTGTAAATTGGGTTTTACTTTTGCTAGAAATCACTTGGAGAATTTGGTCAATATACATCTGAAAAAACTTTTGCTTCCTTTACTTACAAACTTTTCCCATTTCGTTTGACTTTAAAAAAAAAATTGAAAACAAGACATCGAACAACTAACAAATTTTAGGTACTCAAAATTTAAACTGAAATTTAATAAACTTTTTGCAAATAAGAAGAATGAAAATCTGTTTGGAAATACATTAACGATCGAAAAGGAACCCTAAAAATGTTCTTTATGCAGATGACTTGGTTATTTTAGCTGATGCACTAGAAGACCTCAAGAAATCATAACGTCAATTTATAGAATTTTATAAGAGTCAAAGATGTGAAGAGATTCTGTCTCGATTGGAGATATCAAAAAAATATTCTAAGTGAAAAGCTTATATCATATTCACATTAAGTGAATGGAAAAGCTAGAATTATTTGGAACAATGTGTGAAGAATACTCAAGGAAAATATGCAAGAGAAAATGTGGAATCAAATAGAGCAGGATTTGTAACATTTTACATTTTTATGGGATGGCCGATTTTAATGTAAAATTTTTTCGCAGGAAATATTTTTCATAATTTTATAAAGTATAAATTTTGGGATTATGTCAAAAATGTTTTTTCATTTGAAATAAAGATGAAATCCTTATTGAAGAAGATTGAAGAAGAAGAAGAAGAATTATATTTGTCATTTAAATTAATAATACAATATAAAAAATATTATGTGAAAAAAATAAAAACTAAGATTTAACAGTGGAATAACTACTGCACAAAAATGGAACAGTCCTAAAGTCAAAATAAAGTATTGAGAACTTAACAAGGGGTATACTAAAAATTGAAATTACATACATTACACATTGTAAATATTTACAACTAATGAATTCAATTATTACATGAGTAACAATTTTTGATGGAACACAAGACATCATAATTTGATAAAAGATTTGCTCATTGAGTTTATTTGCACTTGATGAGGTGTGGTTGGCGCCGCCTCGGTTATCTAATAATCTCATATTTTTGCATAAAAAACATAAAAAGACAATTAAAAGCCAAATAAACTCTTTTCTTAAGTACTTTAGGGAATGATTCTAGTTAAAAAGCTGCTCCAACTGGTTAATACGGTTTGTGCACTCACTCAGAACATGGTTTAGAGAATCATAAGACCAACTCCAGATTCAGCAATTTGTCCACTACTGATATATTATATATTTATGTACATAACGACATAGTGGACAGAACTATAGAGGCATTTTTATGTATGCTCCCATTTGTGTGTTTAAAGTAGATGGTATTAATTTTAAGAAGGCATACACTAAGGATAGTCAGAATATGTGTGCTTAGAAGAGGTGATGTTAATTTGAAGAAGGCATAAACAACACTTGTAAAATAAATTTCAACAAGAAAGTAAAATTTTTATACGCGGCCTCTTTTGTTGTTCTTAAAAGTGAAGCTTAGTCCTCAATTTCTCAAAAAATGCTAAAAGTATTGTTAAGTTAAAGCTCATCTCATTCAGAGAAGAACAAAGGAGGTAGCATATGAAAATGTTACTTACTTGTTGAAATTTAATTTACAAGTGTAGTAAACAAGCCTCCCTAGAATTAATATCACCTACTTTAAACATACAAATGGGAGCATACATGGAAATGCCTCCATAGTTCTACCCATCATGTGGTTATGTACATAAATATCATAACCTATAAAGATTTGAAATTTTGTAAAAATTTCATTCAAAACGAAATTAAAAGTATTGCCAAATTTTATTCTCAAAAACAGAACTTTTCAGGATACCCAAGTACCCAAACTATGTATAAACAATCAATTTTACACTGCATTTTCATCTTCTCAAAGCATCAAAAAGACAACCTTAAATTCTCTTCAAAGTTTAATTGGCAATCTAGGTACTATTGAAAAATACGAATTGAACATCATTTTGCTACGTTTCCTTGAGAAAGGAAGTTATGAAAAAATGATAAACTCAAAAAGTTAAACTCGTTTGCACAAACCCTAAGATTCTTTAACTTCAAACTTATTCAAAATAATAATTTTGATTTCAAAGTTATTTTTGAGACTTTATATCATAATATTTAAAAAACTGAAAAATGGCAAATTTGAAGTTTCCTAAAAATTTAGGTTATATTCTAAGTGCCTAGTTAGAGCCTGTCACTTGTCCAAAACGGTCCAGAAGCAAAAAGTTATAAACAAAAATTGGAAAATATAAATCGTACAAAATTTAAACTAAAAAGCTACAATTTAACAGTATACATAGAACTCGTTTTAGACCAAAGACTGTTGCATGCATATGCGCAACTTGCAACTGCATCCATATATTTCGCTGGTGCGTATACGTGTGGTGCATTCTTCTTTTTAAAGGTATAGTATATAGCCAAAGGATCTAAAGGTGCAAAAAGTTGTGATGAGTTGCGAAATTTTGCATATACACCTGATGAGCCTAATCTTTGGTTTTACGCTAATTATCTTGAAAACAAAAAATAATTTTTAAACAAATTTGGAGATATGCAATATACATAACTATACTAACCTGTCTATGCAAAATTTGAAAAATTCTGTTTTGTAGTTTTTTTGCCAATCACCTCCTATAAAAGTGAATAACTTTTTTACAATTAGTTCAGTTTTCATGAAATTTAGAAACAAGGTTTTCTTGGTCTATATTAACAGTTATGCAAAGTTTAGTGAGTTTACATTTTGTCGAAAAAAAGTTCAAAGCGCTTAAATTTTTTACGTTTAGCATATATAGTAGCTTTTGCTTCTGAAGCATGTAAAATGCCTCCGAAGCTTTGCCAAGCTATCGATATATACTAATGCCATTTTGAGTTATATACAGTCCCCTTTTAAATTTAATTTGCCTTTTTAAAATTGAATTTTCTCTTTTTTCAATTCATTTTGCCTTTTTCAATTCAATTATTTTATTTTTCTCATTTTTCAACTTTATATTTTTCTTTTCTTAATTCTATATGTTCTCTCTTTTTTTGCAACTTTGTCGATGAAAAGACTGCAACGTAACATTACACGTTAATGCTAATTTATCTTAAGAATTTAAGCTAAACTCAATAGGGTTCGTATTTCATATCATTTATATATTCCAAGGGTGCACCAAATGTTTTGCAAATTTTTTGTTTGAATGCGGGCTAATCTTTTGAATCTTTTATCACATCTTGTAAAATTAGAGATAAAAATTTCATTGATAAGATTAGCTTCCAAACGTTTATATAAATAGCTTTAGGAATGTCTAACACAATTAATAAAAAAAATATAAATAAAAATAAAAAAAAATGAAAAAAAGAAAGAAAAGAACACGAGTTACAATCCTTGATCTCTCTATTTGATTTGATGAATGAATATAATTACTTTTAAAAATAATATAATTTCAAAACGTGAACTTTTCCGTATTCTTGTTTACTGTAATTCAAAAAAAAGTTTAAGCCTATGAGGCCCAGTGTGACAGCGGAGTACCAAGATGTGAAAATCTTCCTCTTAAAACATATGAAATTCCATTGAAAATGTAGGAAGACGATTAGTCTCTAAAATTGCGCTACTCAAAGGGTTGAAGAGATTATTCACATTCAAATTGTAGCCAAATTAAACAAAATAAAGCATTTTCATACACATATGTTTCTCCATCTATCAAATTCAAATAAGGAGGTAATTTGACAACGTTTTAACTTTGTCTCCTCTATCATGTATATCAAATCCACATCCTTGGTCAACTGCCAGAGAAATAACGGCTCGACTAGCGCAACTTGACTTCAATTGTCATTTTTATATCAATATATCAATCCAGTTTTATTTATTGCGTGGAAAATTCCAATTTTTTTTATCATTTAAAGTGTTGTGTAAGACTGTTTTATTTTATATGTAGAGGAAAATGAAAATTTTGACAGAATGTCAGGGAATCATACACGTGTACATTTGTTACTTCTTTTTCTCAAACCTTGTGTGAACACTTTTTTTTCCTTTTTTCAAAAAAAAGGCTTTTTTTCACTTTAATGTTTAAGTTTGTTTTTATACTATTATACTTCATATATTATAGCATAGTTTTTCTACACTGTCAAAGTGTAATCCTACTTATAAAATTTGATTGAGGCCTGAGTATGGTTGGTTAGGTACTGGGTTTCGATAACTCAAGATCTTGGGTTCGATTCCGCATCAAGCCTGCTTTGCTCATAGTTCGATACAAGCGGCTCAATTGTGCCTTCTCGATGAAAACACCATAGGGTACCTTTACATTTACCTTATAAAATTTGAGCAGTTGTTATATTATTTTTTTTAATTGGCCAGCAAATTATATGCAAACTTATTATTAACAATTCAAAATGTTGGAAATACAAATGATTTGTTTAAAGTGAGCTGACGGAAAACTTAAATTATTCAAGAAATACCATAACTGTTTCCACAAATAATTCCTACTTTGATCACAAAAAATTCCACTTTGCACGCTCAAAAAATGTCAAAGTTCTAAGATTTGAATAACTTTCTTATACTAAGCATGGTTATCAATTTTTTTCTTCAAATACACACTTATATTTGTTTAAAAAATGTATCGATTTTCCAGAAAATGTGATTCTCACCCTTGAAAAACGGAGCTTACAACACATGAACAAATTTAACATCGTAGCAATCGATTTTATTCTTTTGAACTAATATCAGCTAAAATAATTCATATTATTGATTGCATTTTTCAAAGTACAAGCTCTTACGCTAAGTTTTTTATTTTAATTGGACGATGATGATAAGTTATGGAACTGATTTTAACGTTGTATAAATCAAATTCCATATCAGTAATACTTGATAGATCAATCTTTTTCAATATTTATCAAAAAAGGCCGCTATATTTGAAAAAAGCTTTAATATGCAAAATTTTGACAATACTATCTCTCTCAGATATATATAATTTTTTTGTTCTATTCTCTCTTTATTCAATTCGATTGTATCTTTCTTAAATTCTAAGCTGTCAATTCTTTTTGCCATTTTAAAATTCTATTTCAGCTTTCTGAAGCACCGATAACCAATATTTGATTTTTTTATTTACTATTTTCAAAAAAAGTGTTAAATAATTGGGCAAAAACTTGTAAAAAGAAAATTGTCAAAGTTTTATCACACATGTTTCGCGCAACATACAAAAAAATGATAAATTTGACTTGTTATTGATTATTGCAATTAATCAATTTTTTCATTAAATCAATTTTTATGTAAAATCACTTGATTAATATATATATGTGATCAAAGGCGCAACCAGAGAGGGGGAGGCAAGTGGGGCAGTTGTTCCGCTCATCAGATAAGCTTGTGTTATAAAGTTTTAAACTTCTTAATTAAATTTCTAATAAAAAGTCAAAATTTTTAACTTATATTTAAGATTTATAAAAATATTTACTTTCCAGAGTTGAATTAAAGTCTTTTACTGAAAGCAAAAAATCTTTTAGTGACACCTCTCCTTTAAAAATTTCTGATTGCGTCCTTGCATGTCATTGTAGTATGGATAAATATTTTGGAATAAATTTGAATTGAGTATATAATAATTCGTTCCTGGTATAACTAACACGTTTAAGAGATTCGCAAGGAAATACGCTTCCTAAGTTGCATTTGAAACAAAAAAAATAATCAAGATTTAATTACCTCCAATTTTGGAAAATAATATGGGAATCTATTATAAAAAGTAATATAAAACATAAAACGAATTTTAAAATTGCAAGAAATAACATTACATCGTTTTTTAAATGAAAAAAATGTGTGACAGCTTTTTGATTGACAGCTCAAATCGAATTTTGATTGAGAGAATTTTTCGAATAAATTTTGAGCTGTTGAACTTTTCATTATACATGCTTTTACTCATTCATTAACGCTATTTTTAAAAACACTTAATAAAAATGAAATATTGGTTAGTCGTGCTTCAAAAAGCTGAAATATTGTTGTAAAATGGTAAAATAAATGGAATTGAAAAAAGACAAAATATAAATTAAAAAAAATTATATAAAAAAAAAGAATTTAAAAATGTTAGAGAGAAAAAAAAGTGAAAAGAAAATACTTGTTCCCTTAGTTCCAATTGGCATTGTGATTCCGATGAGAGTATTTTATTGGATAAAATTGGAAAACAAAATTTTTTTCTAAAACATTAACATACTTTTTGTAATTTTTGCAAAATCCAACGGCACAACTAATATCTGTGTAGATGTTGCGACAAAAAAGGTAACTTATAAGTTACAAAATAATTGGAGATCAAGTTTAAATCTGTTTTTTGGAAATGTATCAGAGCCTTTGTGAAGAAATTTTGATAACAATTGAAACAGAGAAAATTTCCTGAATTTCCCGATATCAAAAATGCGAAATGTTTAGTGTTGTGAGAAAGATATTTACATTATTTAGCGTGTGAGGTAGAAGTTAATATTGTAATGTTTTAATTCTTTATGATTGACCCTTGTTAAATTATTTTTTTGACTAATTTGAAGTTGGAAAAAATATTAAAAGTATGTAAACTTTGATTAAGCTATTTAGACATTAATAAGACGATACTAATAATAATAGTAATATAAGGATAATATCTTTATTTTTAATAGTTTCACAAAAAGGGTCCACAGGTAGCATAAACGATTTGTAGATCAATATATCATTGATAAGCGCAATAAAAATATGAGAAAAACACAAGAGGTCGGTATCAATCAAAGGCCAAAATAGACGCTAGAAGATGCCAACCACGTAATAAAATGATTTTACTGAAAACAAAACAAAAAGAAGATAAAGATATTTGTTTATTTTTTTAAATCAATAATATCAGAAACAAGAACTAGAGCTGGCCGCTAAGCATATAATTATTTAGCCTTTGTTAGTTCAAGTTAGACAGACTAGTTAGACATCTACTTTTGCCATATTATTATTGTTTAAAGTCGTGAGGAAGAAATTTACAATTTCATAAAAATTACGCAAAGTATATATCTTTAGCATAAACCAAAAAAATTATACATTTTTTAATGCCTCTATTAAAAAATATACATTTTTGGTCTATAAAGAACCTGTATATCATATCTAAAGTTTCAGTGTTAGGAGAGAATCTTATAAAAATTGTCACATAGACACACATACGCTAATCTTTTCCTATACGAAACTCAAATATATCGTGATATTTAAATGTTTTTTTTATATACTCTTTTATATATGCCGTATTTTTAATGATTTCGTGGAATTAGTTGATTTGTCACTTTGGTAATTATAACTTAGTTATAATTAGATTGTCATTACTCGATTTTAGATTTTAAATAGTTTTTGTCGCAACATTTGCGCATTAGTGAGAGTAACATGCTGAAAATTGAGATCCTAGAATTTCTGTATATCGATTATTAATTTGTAATTTATGCAAAATAACAAGTTTTTAATTTATTCATTGAATATATGTATATGAATATTTAATAATGGATATTTGTTTTGATTTGCTTATCTCAGCAAATATTTTTGATGTAAGCATAATAATCATCAATTGGGCCTTCTCTTATGATTCATTGAACAAGTTGATGCAAATATTTCGATCTATACTTCTCACAGAATTCATTCTTATTTTGATGTAGGTAGATATAATAACCAAATATTAAAATATATTTGATGAGATTACTTGTTGGCAACAAAAGACTTCATATTTTATAGAGATTGTAGAAATTAGATCTATTCTCATATATATTAAGATTGAAACTTAATTTTTCAATTCTATTTGTCAAAATCACACGGCACTCTACTATCATGATAAAAATGAAAAAAAAAAGAGAAAATAAAGCTACAGAAACTTTATTTTCATAATTATAAAATAACATTTGAAAATCGAAAGTTTATGACATCTGTCTAATAGTTTTATATTGCCATTTGCTTATAAATAAATAGATATAGAAATGTGTAGAAAATATGAACTAATTCATTTATTTTTTGTTAATTAGTTTTGGAAAAAACTGTTCTGCCAATGTCTCTATGATGTAAATGTAAATAACACATTTTCACAACTTTAAACATATTTATATAGAACTTTTTCTAATGAAATTAATTTTGAATTTATTGCAGAAAACTTGCAAGACCACTAATGTACCATTTTTAAATGTATTTGGTTTTTTTAAATTAAAAAATTTTATCTCATGAAGTTTTATTTTATCTTTTTGTAATTTTATTCTTTTTTTTGGCATTTCTTTTTGTTCAATACTTTTTAAAAAATTTTATCCATAAATTAGCCTTACTTGTTAAGATCAAAAGGTTTAGTTATAATCCAGTGGTGAGCAGGATTAAAAAATTTTATCCGAAAGATTTATCAATAGATTTAATATTAGTCAAATGAGTCCACTAAATATTAGAATGTATTACCATTGAGGATCGCTAAAACAGACACCACTAATTTCGATCTTCATGTTTGACATAATTTTGTACCAATAGCAAAATGAATTAGAACACGTTGTGATAAAATGATTCCTTGAAAGTAAAGATGTTGCAGTGTGTGAAGAAATATCCTTTTCACCTTATGCCGGTGCTAACATCCTGATGAAGTTCGCCATCTGTTGATTTCTTCACCCGCGGAATCTACACATCAGATAATTTTTTATCAATAAATAACGGAAAAAGAAGCAGATGCCAATTTGTTTCTGACTATATTATATTTGTTTCGGATGAAAACCAAAGTGCTGATCAAATTTACAAATCGGGTGAATCAGAAAAAAAGCAGGCGACTAAAGAGCCCTCATTAGAAAAAATACATTTTGAAGTACCTTCAAGGTTTAATAAATCCGAATTTATAAATTTTGAATATATTTTTTTATTTCTAAATTTTTTTTCTTTTTATATTTCAATAAAACGAACTTTTTTCATTTTAGTGAATTTTTCAATCTAAATTTGTGGATGAAAGTTAGAAGATAATTCAGGATATGGGTATTCCTGGTGATTTCGAAGTAGTGATATTCGTCGGTAATAGAAATGAAATAGAAAATGTTTTTACCTTTAAAACATTAGCTTAAATTCTTTTCCCATTATAAATTAATTTAAACAATTAATTACAAATCTTTGCTTTTGATAAATAAAGTGAAAATTTTTGATAAAAAATTAACAAAAAATACTGAAGAGTGTTGATTTTTAAGAAAGGCAGAATAAACCTAAAAATAGGTTATATTTTTTTCAGGATATTTAAAGTTAGACTACACAAAAGTTTGTATACTATGACAGAATCCGCCTCACGATAAAATCTCCTGATGACCAAATCTCCCTGCACTAAATCCCGTTATGGATAAAACCAACCTGGATAAATTTAAAATAAGGAAAAGTATTATAAAAAAAATATATTACAAAAATAAAAATATTAATGATTTTTAATTAATAAAAATGCATTAAAACTGAATAATTGTAAAAAAAAACATATGTAAATAAGAAAGAGCAAACGATTGTAGTGCTATTTTGCTTAGAGGGGTGATTTTGTCCATGGGACATTTAATCCCGGAGGAATTTGTCCTACGTGGGATTTTGTGCTCTGGCTCCTGTTACCCATAAATTTGATGCATGAAAAGGATGCTCTCATATGGACAAAATAAAAAATTTAGTTATGTTGGAAACATAACTGCGCTCTTCATTTGTATTTTCGTCAATATTTCTCATGATTGATATCATTGGCATTTTACATATTTATGCTTTCAGACATTTTTGCTTAAGTATTTTTTTGATTATTCCTTTTGCCATAAATTTTGTAATTCCTTCAGATTAGAATCCGCATCCCTTTCCCGTTGACCAATCATTTCTCTTACTCCTGCCTGTCTCCCGAGCAACTTAATTCTCTCTTTCTTCATGTATGCCTAATATTTATGGATAGTGTTTGGGTGAAGCAATTATAAGAAGATACACAGTTGAGTACGTTTTGTATGATAAAGTTGCTCAATTTTATTTATATCAATAAAATCAGAAACAAGAATTAGAGCTGGCCGGTAAGCATATAATTAATTATTTTAGGATAGCCTTTGTTAGTTCAAGTTAGACTAGTTAGACATCTATTTTTCTCAATTTATATATTTTTGGCCAAACATACAACGACTAGAATGACTAAAAATCATGAAAACTTTTCAATACTGCTAATATCATTAATGCATGTGAGGATACTTTGAAAGTTTTGTAGCATACTTAGTCGTCCATAGTTTGCTTTTGCTCAGTTCAACCAAGGTACAATCAGTGAGCCCAAGTTCCCTTTTGGATGCAGTGCAAACATTAAGTTGGAGGAAAATGTTGTAAGATATAAAAGATAGAAAGTAAGCAAAAAGAAAATAAAGGTGAAGAAAAGATGCGTCTATCTATTGTATATATATTGTATATATGCATTAACTTTTAATCTCAAATCCAGAATAAAAATGGCGCTGCCCTTTCAGTGTAAAAGCAAAATAGTTTTGAGTCGTGTGTGTGCGCGTGTGTGTGTGATTTTTAAAGTTTAAATATTTTCTATCATTAATAAAAAGCTCATGGCTTAAACGCTGCATATTAAGTAGATGGGGATTTTGAAGATGGTTGTGTGTGCGTGTCGCAGTTTGGAAAGGCCTTGATTGAAAAGTTGTTCTCAGCGATCATACGTCAAGTGTAGAGTGAGTGAAATTTAATTAAAAAATAAAATAAAAAGTTTCTTTAAAAACACTTTTTAACCCCCAGTCACGAGAGAAACTCGCAAAGATGCGAAGCTTTGTTTAAAAAGAAATGTTTCATCATCATTCCTTCACACTTTGGCATTGTAGTCTCTGGAAAAGTAGTCAGCTAAGTGTGTCTTATATTCATTCAATAATTCGTTCCAAAGGCATTGACCTGGCACGAATTTACCAGCTACAAAAATATGTCCGACATTATTGCCCAAAGAAAAATACAATAGATCCTGTTAAATGCAAAACTGTTTTTAATTTGAGTTTTGTACTTAAATTTTTTACTTATTCTGCATAATAATAATAATAATTAATTAATGCAATTAGTTATGTGAAAGTGACTACTAACTTATTAAAAAACAAAGTAAGCAATCACGTAACCAACTATCATACTTCTTTATATATAGTTCAATTTATTTTTCTTTTTCAGAATTGCATCACCAGAATTTCCGCATAAAACAAGACTGAATCCTTTGAATTTTTCTCAGTAAATAGATCGATTTTTTATAGAATAAAAGCTATGTCTTTGTTTAAGTGTTGTAATTGTTCATAGAGTATGCTGACAGGGCAAAGAGAAGATGGCTTTAGTTATTTGTTCTTGAAGCTTGGGAGAGTATGGGGAGGAAATATACGTTGAACATAAAATTTCATATACACTCTGTATTTAATTCCAAGCAACTAATTTTTTTCCGAAAATACTAAGTTATATATCCAAAATTTAAAAACTAGCAAATAACCCATAAGACAAAATTGACAAAATGACAAACGATAATATACGAAAAAATATAAAATTTAAGGAAGAAAAATTTTTATCGACAAATTCAATTTAGTATTTGAAAAATTTGTGTATTTATTTAATTAATGATCGATTGTCTCAATTTTTTAAAACTGTTTGAACTGAATCGGAAAACTTTACATTGATGTCACATCCACGATTACCATTTAAGTATAAGCAAAAGTAAGGTCTCTTTTTTCAATTGAAATCCGTGATTTTAAAAATATTTTCAAAACAAATTGAATTTTGTCATTTAACGATTATAAAAAAGTATCTGTATTTTGAAGAGGATTTGTCTTCTGGACTTTTTCAGGGATGCTTAATTAATCAGCCACTTCTTCCCAAATATATATGAACCTGAATCATCTGTAATTAATTCTTGACATTTATAAAAATCATAAAAAAGTTTTTCGTATAGTTTATTCATTTTGAAAAAAATTGGATGAGATTAATGCTTATTTTGTGGTAGATAAAAGATTTTGTGCAAAAGCGAATTTAAACAAAGACTCATGAAACTAAATATTTGAAAGGAATGTATGATTAATAAATTCCTTCTAAATTTCAATAATAAAAAGAGTTTTTTAAAA
Source organism: Nectonema munidae (assembly GCA_030549495.1). Taxonomy (NCBI): domain Eukaryota; kingdom Metazoa; phylum Nematomorpha; class Nectonematoida; family Nectonematidae; genus Nectonema; species Nectonema munidae. Next base: position 392,000 of record JAUIRK010000974.1, on the reverse strand, counting down.
CGATCTAATCCTCTAAGACAGGAGTCTAAAAGCTACCACCTGTGTATCACATTGTCCCGATTTTCTTGAAAAATGAATACTTCAATATAAAATTTTTGCAAAATATTCAAAGAGAAAATAAAAATTTGTTTTCATATATTGAGATCATATTTTCTTTATCTTGGAAAAATTCAATTTATTTTTAAAAAAAACTCAAAAATAATTCCGCGTCTTTGTTTTCTTCTTTCATTTGAGAGCAGAAAAGAATGAAAATTGTAAACACCCGTATTGAAAATTAAAAAGAACACTATTATGCCTGTTTTTAGTTTTTTTAGAGTGAAAAAATCGCACTCTAACTCCGACATTAAATAATCAAAAATTTTAAATATTTAAACTTATCTCGTATTTTTTGCTTCCCCTAAAAAAGATGCACTCCATATTCTTACAATTACCATATGGTTTATAAACTATATATTTCTTCAATCTCATCATTTTATATTTTTCAACTTAAATTGATGTTTTATATCCTATTTGTTCATTTTTTATTATTCTTTTCTATTGTCAAACTTATGTACCTACACATGATTACAAAAATTAAACTTTTTTTTCAATTTTTATAACTAAATAGACTATTTTTAATAACTAAAAAATCAACCCCAACTTTTTAGCTTACTTTGGCCTGTGTGGGGCAGCAGATTTTAACTAATAATTTACACTTAATGAAGGAAATGAAAAACACCCCTATATGATTTCTTATAAGGGGGACTGTGCATTCAGAAATTATGAAATGTTTCTTTACAATTTTCTTTTTTTCCAAATAATCATTTCTGATGAAATCACTCTCTCTATATCACACGGATAAGATAAAATCTGTTAAATTGACCTAAACCGTACAATGTAAATGTATTAAAAATTGTTAGAGTAATGTTAATTTCTTGTTATCTAAAATTAAAAAAACATCTTATTCTGCTACTAATAATAATTAATTAGTATTTATTCAAGAAACATAGAGAAAAATTTACTAGAAAAACATTATACTGACCTATATTGACCCCTAAAAAGTAAAAAAATCCATTTATTTTGTAGAGTTTTCTTTTACATTTTAAAATGAAAAAAACTAAAGTCTACGTTTGAAAAGCGAAAGATTGAAAACACGGATATAAATTCATGAGGTTAAATCATGGGTATTTTTTGGAACTAAATATATTTTGACTGACCTCACATGAAAGTCGATTTTGCAAAAGGGAAAACATTTTTTTGTAAAACCTAGACCATGTTCACCACAAAGAGTAGAGTTGTCCAATGATATCATTTTCACTAAAATATTTTGTTTATAAATCTTCACCTTATGCTCTTAGAGAAATCTTGTGACACTCTTTTTTACTAACATTTAGACCCAATTTTCTGAAGTTAAAACCAATTATTATCAATAAAGCTAAAAAAGTTTTTGCAAAAATAAACTAGCATAGCTTATATGGCAAACGAAAATAATATATATGAGAACTAGAGTTAATTTTTTGTTGAAAACAAATAAGTAAAAATTTTCAAAAAAATTGTATTATTATTAGTCTTATTATTATTACATATATACACACAAACACTACAACCAATCATGTTATTTCCTTGAAATAAAACTGCAATTCCAAAGTTTAGTGTTTTGAACTTTTGTGCTGAATTTTTGAAATGGTGCTTTCAACGTGTATGTAAAATATTGTTTCCAAATTTTTATTTTAATTAATTTTTTGAGTATTTTATAATCTTATAAGATCTGGCAAGTTGTCTCCCCAGAGATCTTTCCATACCTCTGATATCGTTATGCTTCCACTTAGGTTAATATAGAAATTTTTGTAGGTATGTTGTTGTTATTTTGAGTGTTTTTCAAAATTTGTCCTTTTTCAAATCAATGCAAAAAACGCTGGCAATAAATTTTAAGTGAAACGTGTATAAGTGTATTATTTTGCTCATGAAATATTTATGTGTGCGAATCTTCGCACATCTAAGATGTTAATGTTATTTGCTTCTTCAAAAAGAAAGCAGGATGATTGGCCCTTATTAAATATTTATGGCAAGAATGGAAGAAAGCTGGTATACTTTCAATTGATCTCATTTTTTGTTAAATGTATTTCTCTGCGATAAAATAGATAGCTTCACGAATGAAAATGATAGACACTGGTAACAAGGTAAAATCAAGGTGAAAATGCGATCTAAGATGCCAGGATCAATATATTATATAAAATACATACTAAAAATCATTGAAGATCTAAGACTCTTATAAGCAAGGTAGGCACATGGGTTTTCACTGGAATATAAGGCATTTATTGAAGTGTGTGCTTATGAAAAATAAATCGATATAGCTCTACAATACATTGGTACAAGAGTAAACATAAAAAGCATATGAAAAATGAGATGGATATACCCAAACCCAATAATGTTATAGCACTGCTGCTTTCAACCAGTCAAACTAGAGGTATGTCTATTTTTTAGATCATTTTTCTATTTAGTTGAAGGAAATAATATGTGAGTACGAACTGTAAAACATTGTGAGTTTATATAGGCGTAGAGAGGTAATAACTAATAACTAATACTCAAATTAATACATATCAGGTAGTTTTAATAATAAATGCTCATTTTCTAACCCTAACACCTAACGTAAGGTGACCAGATTTTAACATCAGTAAAGCGGGACACCATTAACATGAGCTTCTTGATTAAAAATTTGATCTATTTGAAGCAACAAAAACCTTTTTGTTAGTATGGTTATATATTTTTTAGGTACAATACATTAAAAAATATGTACAGTATTATTTATTCTTTGGCATATTTCTCATTTGAGTGAATTCTTTTTGCTAGATTGCTGTCGTTGTTTTAAAAATCATGAACTTTTTCACAGGAACTCGTTGGATTATATTTCACACCTAAAAATGGCTTTTGAGCTCTCAACACTTAATTGTGATTTTTCTGATGTCCATACTTTATTCACCGTAGAAAGCGTTCAGTTGGGGCATTAGTTCTTGGTTAGGACAGTGCATATTCCACTATCTTCATTGCATTTTTGTTTGGATTATGGTTTGCTTCAAAATGATGAAATGCTTCCAACCATTTGTTCTCTATCGTGATTTTCGCTGATGCCCAAAATTTAATCTTTTCATTATCAATATATTTTTTTAATAATGATGCATAATCATTTTTGGAAATATTACTATATGGGAAATTTTGAGTAATATAATCAAATGATTTTTGCACATCATGCCAATTAAGTTCTTGTTTCAATGTAACCCAATGAAAATGTTCAATATCATTGAAATGTTTTACCGCTCACGGCACTGGAATTTTAAATTATTAACTTCATTGCCACTTGGATTACAGAATTTTTGTCACCTTCAATAAGTTTTATAGCATTTTGAAAAAGCGCTGCTTGATTGTGTACAAACTCTAGCCAAATTTCAGAAGAATCTTTTTCAAAAAACTCTTCTAAAATTCTAGGACATTTATCCTGTGAAGGATTTCAAGAGATCATATATATGTATTTTCAAAATTCTTTCCATAGCTGGCAAAAGAGCTAATCAGCGCGTTTTACTCTATCCAAGTATTTTCTAATATTCGATTCCCGCAGTTTCACAAAATTCATTAAGCATTTCAACGCGCACCGTGTATATATAGAAATAAGAATATATTTTTATAACAATATATTTTATGTACTTCAAGTAAAAAATAAAAGCAAAAAATAAAAAAATTTATCAATCTAATTTATAAATTTCGATGAAACACTTTTAAAAAGTAATATATTTTGAAAATTAATTTTTTCACAATTTTTTTTACAAACTCAAAATTTCCATTTTATTGATGATAAAAAAATATTTAAAACTGCTAAAACAAAATTTAAAACCAAAAAATAAATCAAGTAAATAACAATTCTAATTATAGTGATAATTATTTTTTACCAAACTAAAAATTAACAAAAATAATATGAAATTCATATCCTGGCGAAGTAGTCACACATGCCACCGAAAATCGTATATTGCCGTTTTCTGGCTTATCGTGCATTTTTTTCTAAAATCGGGACTTTTTTAAAATGCCCCGGACGCGGGACAATTTGTTGAAAATCGGGACTGTCCCACCAAAAGCGGTCTGGTCACTTTACCCAACCTTAACACTAACCCCAACCAAACTAAATACTACCTCTATACTACCTAACTAAATGTTTTGTCATTCGCAATGCCTTCTTTTGTATGCTGCACAAAGTGAAAATAGAAGAATGTCCCCAAATTGATAATACTGAAATGTAAGTGTGATAAAAATAATGATTTATACAGTAGAAGTAAAGTGTTCGAAGAAAAATAATTTCTACAGTGCTTTAAAACACCAACTATACAGCTAAATTTTTGTTTTTCTTTTGAATGGGAGTTGTATGCGTATTCATCTTCAAATTCGCTTTTATTTTCACGCAGTTATCTTAGATATGATCTTTTCAAGTTAAAGAATTGTTTATAACTAAAGCGAGGAGGTCGAACTTATCAACCCTATAATGATTTCAAACTTGGTCAAGAAAGAAAAAGTTCAATATCTAAAACACTATGAGAGAAGTTCATGCAAAAAGATTTTTTAGAGTTTATTGGAAGAGAGTTTAAATAGAACAATGGAGTTATCGAGATAAGACACTCAGATACAACGTAATTAGAAAGATGTTTATTTTTGATCAAAACAGGGACATCATCAGCAAGAATGGCAGAATTTGTACAATTAGGAAGGCCTTAATTTATTAATGAAGATATTGAAAAGCATTGGTTAAAGTATTGATCCTTGGGGCACACCTGATTTAACGTTGAGAAGCGAAGATAAAGTATCATTGAAATAGACCACCTGTTGTCTATTTGAGAAGTAAGATTCAAAAAATTATAATACAGAAGGAGAAAATTCGTAAAATTTCAGTTTATTAATGATGGAAGAATTTGTAACGAATCAAAAACTTTGGAAATGTCGATGAAACAAGAGAGAATTTGGTTTTTCTGTTCACGTGCATCCATGATCTTGTCAATAAAATACGAGTTAAAAAGTTCAGTAGAGTAACCTTTGGTAAAACCAAATTGTAATCGGTAGAAAATGCAATTTTATATAAAATAAACCTTCATTTGGTTGTAAATTAACCTTTCAAATATCTTGGATATGGTTGAGATGATAGAAATGGGTCTATAATTTTCAACTAAATTTTTGTAACCTCTTTTATGTACAGGTAAGATTATCCAAAATTTTAAACATTTAGGAAAGAAAGACATTCGTATACACAAATTAAAGCTATAGTCATTAAGATATGAACAATGTGATTCTTGATTAATTTTACATCAAAGGGAGATGATATGCCATAAAAATCTTTGCATTTGCTCTTTTTAAGAGCATCGATAGCCAGTATGACAGCATTCACACTAATATAGGAGGGCGTCGAAAGATGAAGGATAACGGTGAAGGTATTTTAAATATTCATCGCTACTAGATACAGTGCTATTATTGAAATTAAAGTAGTCATTGAAACTATTGGCTATTTTTACTTTTATAATAGTTTCGCCAATCTAAAGGGACTTAATACGGTTTTTCGGAGGTTTAATGCAAGAATTCATCATTTTCCGAAATGTTGGCAGTATTATTTTGATTCTCAAAAAAGGCTGTCTCATTTCTTAGCATTGTTAATTTCATATTTTATTTTGTTTCGTAGAAAAACATATTTATTTACCAGCCATAAATTGAAGATGTTCTTTTTCAATTTTTTATAGAGAAGGTCTATTTATTTAAGCGAAGTTAATAGATCATTAGGTATCCAGTCAGACCTTTCAATTTTGCATTTAGATTTTTTATTCAAGGATTCATTTCTGGTAGAAAGAGACTTGAAGGAAACAATTTTACTTTTTGCATTATTTAATCATAGATTTCAGGATTGTCATTAGACGATTGGTGCAGATCAGACCAAGAAAAGTAGAAGCTAAGTGAGAACCTTTATATCTATTAAAAAAATCAACTCTATTTCGATCACAAAAGAGTTTGGGTCCTGTATGATTTATCGGATCAAGATATTATCAAGAATAGTGTCGGAAGAGGGACGAGAGAAGAAATCGTAGGAAAACAAATTTGAGGTATAAAAAAGATTCAAAGAGTTTTTAATATCATGTATATACTTGAGTATAGATTAAACTTAAAGTATTCTACAATGAAGTTAAATTTAGCGTTAAGAATTTTAGATAGATAGATAGATGTCAAAATCAATTAAAAATAAGTCGATATTCCCTGAAAAAGTAGAGTTGTAAATCTATGAAAGTTCTGGATAAAAGTTTTACGTTTATTTTTGTAAAGTGAGACACAAGCATATTCACAACTATTAGCGAAACAAGGAGACTTAACAATTTCACAACAAAAACTCGCATGAACAAAAAAAGACAGCACTTTGTCAACTCAGTATTTTAGGAAGCACAACAACATTTCGTGATAGAATTTGCAATTTGCAAAATTTGAGTCCTCTAACCAAGTTTCCTGAAGACAAAGCAGTGAAAGAGGACGCGAAGAAAGCTTGTTTAAAAGGTAAACCAAAATTATTAAGTGACGAAATCTTTGAGCTAAATGGGGTTGTACATTGAAACAAAAATTCTAAAATTTCCATCAATTTTAATGTAATTATCCAAGGTCGTAGAGATGGATGATTTGGCATTACAGAAAAGATATTGAGTAATTTATATAGGTTCATTTATATAGGTTTTTCTAAAATTTCAAGTCCTTTTCATCCATTCCAATTCTCATGATGGAAGAAAACATTTTATAGAATCGATCAGAGATTAATGAACATTGAATAATTTATTCTTCATCAGCTATTCTGATATATTGGAAAAGTGTATTTTGAACCCATTAAAAAATAATTCGTATACACTAATTTATTATTATTGATTTGTTTTAAAATTTTAATATATTTTTATTTGATTAATATTTTGTTCTTAGGTGTTGTTTCTCTTTAATGCCCTCTCTCGGAGGGAATACTGAATTTGGCGCCCCTCAAAATGTCAAATAACACTTTAAAACAGCCCAAATTTCCTAATACAGGAGGCATATGGAAACTTGGAATAAAAAGTGTAGCAAAGAATTGATCCATTGCTATTGGTTCCTACACATAACAAATATATATATTTATGTTCCCTCATTCTAACAAATTTAAAACTAACGAAAATTAAGAAAGCTTTTACCACTCTGCGCTCTCTATGTTTTTCGAAGTTAAGTGAATTTTTTTTAATTTTGCATTAATATTAAGTATTCTGAATATAGTGAGGACATTTATTCATTTTTTTTTTATAAAAATCAATTTATTTTTAATAAAATCCAAAATTCAAAAAATGGCACTCTTCAAAAATCGCATACTCAAAGCGACCTCATTTCGCGGAGAGGTGGAATAAGTTTTCACCAATCTTAAATTTAAAAAGTTTTTACGAGCAAAATAAAAGAAGTATTTTCAGATGCCAGCTTGAAGCTATTTTGGCGCTTCTATCTGAATTTAGTTTGTTTGATTATGTTGTGCTTATATTGTTTTGACAGGTGTCATTTTTATTCATACTTTTTTAAATGACACATGTCAAAACAACGTAGACACAATAAAATTGAAAAATTAAATTCAGATACAAGTGCAAAAGAACAAAATGGAATTGGAAAAAGGCAAAATATATACATATTTATATTTATACAATGATTAGCAGCACTAATTGCAAAATATGGTGTATATGTTTCTAAGATAGTTTCGCGTTCCATGTTACTAACTAATCTGCTAAGCAAAGATTGGCTCATTGAGACACACATGAAATAAGTAATATTGCATTGAAAATATGTTGCAATAACTACTATTAAATTTTTTTATCTTCCTGACAGTTTTCTATAGTAAAATGTGTGTTACTATATTTAACCGTTTCAAAATAAAATAATGAATTCGATGGGTTTCGACATCATAAAACTAAAGTTGGTCTGTCAGACGGGTCCTAAGAAGGCCCGGAGTGAGCGCCTTAGTGGTTCATCCCCTCAATAACCAACCAAATCTGTGAATCAAGCATCATTCAATAAATGCAAACTTGAGGCCAGGATAGTGCAAGATTACCCAACTTTGAGTATAAAATATGATTTTGCAAAATAAAGTATAAAATGCTTCACATACTGAAAGAGCTTACAAAAATAGAAAAATTTACGTTGAAGTTTTGCACAACCTTCAAATTATATGCCACTAATACATGATGGCTTCCCTTACAGTTTGTATTTTGAGCGGGACCTTTACAATTTCATAAAGAAATCTTATATCTATTTTTTTATTTCAGCAAATAATAAATCTTTTGAAGCTGTCAATCAGTGTTAAGTGTTAACTGAAGTAATCTAATTTTAAAAATCACTTCTCTATCTCTAGCACATGAGTTCGTATATAAATACCAGTATTCACTTTATATTTATATTAAAGGGTTGAGGCTTAAAGAAGCATACTGATGTTTATTAGCAAACACTTTAACAAAATAATCTGTATATACAGAATAATTAATCTAAATATTCTTCCATTTTTTTTCATTTCAAGTCCATTTTTACTCTAAACCAAAAAGAATCACACAATATTTTTTATGAATATGGATAATAAAGACATTTAATTTGGAAGCATACATGCAATCAATTTATAAAGCACAAATTTGATTAAACCTCATTTTGAAACCTCATTGGATTAGAATGCAAATCAATCTAAACATACAAATTACCATTTTTCGCTATACTTTGGCTCTATTATATCCCCAGAGTGTTTGCGCGCTCATTTTTTTCATTGTTTCGTATCTATCTTGTTACAATCAAATATCTGATGAAGTAATAACAGCGAAAAAATATATTGATATGTAAAACAATCGATAATTTTGATCAGATATGCTAATTATTATTATTTATTTATTATGTTATTTGTATTTTACACTTACGCACAAAGATAAACATGGCTATTACCAATCACATTATTGAAATCAGTTAAATTTCCTTTGTTATAGTTATTGTGGGTAAGACATTTCAATTTCCTCAAAAAGGTCGATGACACAGCTGACTAATTAAATATGTGTCAAACTAATCAAAACACTGATTGATTAATTAACTGATTATCAAATTATCTTTATTATTTTAACGATGGAGACCTTCTATAATGTAAATCCAAATTTGATTCATAGCTTGTATTTTTTACTGAAAGGAAAACTTTTTATGAACAAAACAGTAAATTTTTGGTTCATTATTCAAGTTATGTAAAGTTAATAAGGTAAGTGTTTAGCTTAACTTTTAACAAAGCTAAAAGTTATCATTTTGCAAAGTTTACTAGTGAAAATTTTCAGTAATCTAACTAACCCAAATATGCTCATTATAATATATGTGTGTGAATTTGATGTTCTTTGTTTTTTAATCAAGGCTAATTCCGATCACAGTTATACCTGAATTTTTTCATTGAAAAATGCGTACGTCAAAAATGGAGTAATCGTGAAAAGTGTGTTTTTTAAAAATTGAAATTGAAATCATAACAAAAAATTTCATCAGTGCTTTTCGATGCCTCAGTCTCGATTCATTTTAGTTATAGGAGTAATAAAAATGTTAAATTTTTAAGGTATTTTAAAATGGTAATGTTGCACTATCCGTGCATTGATGAAAAGCAATTTTAATTGGAAAGAAGTTGTTCAATGATATAATGCTTTCATATGTCAATCTTATAGATAGTTTGAGTATGTGTATCATGTAGATATACTCGTATTATGGAGGCAGGCATAGACTGTATTTGCTACAATGCACGTATAGTGCGATACTCAAGCTATAATCGCATTCAAGAAAAGATTGACATATGAAAGCATTATATCATTGAACAACTTCTTTCCAATTAAAATTGCTTTTCATCAATGCACGGATAGTGCAACATTACCTTTAAAATTTATATAAATTAACTTTAAGTTTTGTTTAACTCAATTTTTTAATGTTTCAAATCCAAACACATAAAATAATTGAAATAAATTTATAACTTTACAAAGACTTGGCTCTGAAATCGGGAACGTACAAAGCATTGGCATCATGCCAGTTCTAATAGGCAGTCAAAATAATCATAGGGAACACATCTCTTTTGGCATCTTTTCTCTCAGATGAAAAGTTAAGAAAATTTTTGTGCCAATATTACTTTTTTCATTCTCTAAAAAATATGCAAATTTTTAACTTTCTGCATGCGATTAAGTACAATGGATGTGAGAATATATTTTAATGTTTTTGAAAAAGAATCATCTAAACACATTTTTCATGGAAGAAAGAAAGTTTATTTTCAAAGAAATAATAAAAAAATGTAAAAAAAACGATATAGAGAACAGGTGTAAATTGGAATTAGAAATAAGATGAACTCTTTTAAATGATAATAACTGCTAATAAGAATGAGGTGATGGTTGAAGGTAAATAGTAATGTCTTTTGAGGCCGCTTGGTGATATAAGCAATCAATAAAACTACTTTAAATATCTTTAGAAGCCAAGTTAAAGATCAATCTTCAACAGTATACAATAAAGATTAGAAAAAATCATAGTATACTATAACTAGATGAAAAGGATTAGATAATGAAACGGTTAAAAAAAGTATATGGAAACATTAAGATTTACATGCATAACATCAATACGGGACTCTACAATCCAGAGATAGTTTATTTATAGGAATCAATGAACCTAGACTTAATCAACTTTGGGAAAGATGACAAGCTAGAAAGAAAGTCAGAAAATAAATCGATGTACAGGTTGTAAAAGTCCGCAAGCTTATAAGAAATGGATTGCTTAGATTTTCAAAAGTTACAGACTGAAAGCAACATTCTAGAGAAGTATATGGCGGAAGTTCTGGTTTTTTTCAGAATTAAAGCTTACTAGTGAGTTTGAAAGCTTATAGGAGGTGAACAGGCAATTCTATGATAATAATAGATGTCTTTGACTTTTAAAGTTGAATGTTGAAAAAAAATTTGCTTAGTGTGAGATATGAATTTTAAATTAAATATAATTCTCAAAACTTTCTTTTGAAGATGATGAAGAAACTTACAACTACTATGGCGCCACTTGGATATGCTATAGGTAAAGATTTATAGAAAGTAAGAAGAATTTTCAGTGGAAATAGGTTTTCTATTTGCAATGATTAAAGCTATGCTGTAGCCAAATTTGTTGGAAATGAGATCCATATGGCTGTTCCAGGATAGATTGAGGCTTATAATTACACCCTGCAAATTATCCTTTGGACATGCCGCGAGATTTTACTGGATTAATTTCCAAATTATTTTCATAAAACCAAGAGAGAATTAAATTAGATAAGTGACGCAGATTTTCATTAGAAATACTATGTCCAGCTTTTATTATGCTTATATCATCACCATATGGAAGAGTTATTACATCCTTTAAAGATTCAGTAAAGTCATTGATATAAATATTGAATCTAAAATAGACCCTTGAAGTGTGTTAAAAATTATTATTTATAAAGATTCATAAAAAGAGAGGAATTGATGGAGAAACCAAGATTTTCAAGTTTAGAAATCAGAATGCTCTGGGACAAAGAGTTGAACGCCTTTGATAGATCCAAAAATAGGGTAATCATTTCTTTATTAGTTTTAAATAAAGAAATTTTTTTGTTTATGAAAATGCAGTTAACATTTTCAGTAGAAAACACTTTTCTGAAACCAAATTGATACTAATAATTTGAGAGTAAATTATTTTTTGCCAAATAGGTACTGACATTCAGATAAATATTTTTTCCAAAACTTTATAGATATGCAACTTATAATTGCAATCGGTCTATAGTTAGATATACTTTACAGTTGTGACTTTTTTTTGGTATAGGAATTGTTTTAGTATTTTTCAAAACATCAGGGAATGTGTCAAAATATAATACAACAATTGAAAGCTATCATAAAAATAGTTGAGAGAATATTTGCTACAATTTTAGGATCATGAAGAGAAATTCCGTAATAATCTTCCCATATGTTGTCTCTACAATTTGATAAAGCCATCATTCAAAGAAATCTCCCTAAATGAAAATTTGCATTTTGTAGTCCATGAATACTTTTTGAAGGAAATGGAGGCATAAGAAGGCTTGTAGTTGCCAGAAAAAACAATTATAGAATATATTGCACAAAGTTCAGGATAATTCTCCAAGATGATTTATCATCTTTACACTCATTAAACTCGTGTTCAAGGAAACGTTTTTTCCGGTGTTTTTCCATGTGCTTAGTTTTGTTTCTAAAAGTGCAAGGATTTATTTTTAAGAATCACATTCTCGTTTTCTTTCTTCCATTAAAAAAAAATTTTTTTATCCCTTTTTTTAATCAAATTGATTTATTTTTAGTGGCCCACTTTTGTTGCTTCATTTTATACCGATTTTTAGTGATGTGTACGTTTTTTGTGGTAATTTGTTATTAATGTTATACATTATTGTTGATGGATCAAAACTGAAAGGAGAGAGTCACGAAAACCAATCATAATTTAGAACTAGGTTAATGTCTTTTTTTCAGCAAAAAATTTTTTAGTTGCAATTACTTTATCGAGTTTATTTTGCGTTATGACTATTAATATGGGTAAATGATCTGAGAGGATAGTGTTAAGGACGTAAGATTCTTGGTTAATTTTACTAGATGGAATGAAAAAATTGTTCAGAAGAGTTTTGCTTGAAGGTCTAGTTGAGGTTGTAAAAGAAGGCATAAAAGAATGAGAGAAAAGAAGAGTTGAAAAAGATGATATCATTGAATTATTTTTAAGGTCAAGTAGGTCGTTCGAAAAAAGTTTTAGTTAAAAAAATTTAGCTCTCAAAGATGGGATGTTTAGGCTAATAAGACTTATTTCGTTACATTCCGAGATAATTTCGTAATTGCAGGAAAAATTAAAGATGGCTGAAATTCAATGTCATAATTGAAAAATTGAAGAGTTAGTAGATCATTTATGTTAGATTGATAAAAAAAAACTTCATATTGAACAAATTTCCATTTATGGCTCATAGCGGAATGCTTAAAACCGGTGAACCATTTTTAAAAACAATGTACACACTTACAGGGATGGACCGAGAGGGGGGGGATAGGGGGGATGCATACCCCCCCCCCCCCCCCACCAGCAATCTATTTAAGAAAAATTAAGGTTGGAGCCACCCTAAAATAGAAATCAAAATTGATGAAGTCATTGATCGATTTTCAAAGCAAAAAGAAAGAAGAAAAGACTTTGTAATATAATTTTAATCATTTATTTTACATACGTTTTCAAATTTCTTCCCTAATAAAATGTGTAAAATATTTTGATAATATTAGTATGCCCCCCCCCCCCCCCACAAAAGATTTCTGGATCCCCCACTGCACACTTATGATACCTCCTCAATATATTATAACGTAGCTTATTCTCCTCACTTCTTCAAATAAGAGACAGAGATATTCTAACACATATTCATAACTTTGGCTCAAATTAATCTATGCATACATATGAACCTTTTCTGAACTTTTTAGGTAAAAAATTTTTTTTAAATCTCAAACGAAATCGAAATAACCTCAGAAAATATGTTGATCAATTCTTATATGTCTTTGATTATAATCAAATTAATTATTATTCAGCCATTATTTTAATGAAAGAAGGCATAACACTCAAAAAAGTCGTTTACCAGTCGTTACATACAAAACTATGAATCTATATCATTGACTAATTAATAAATTAACGATATGTAGCTAACTAACCTAATTTAAACTCATACGCTGTTGAGCAAATTAAAAATAATTTTAGTGGAAAAAAAGAGCTAACACAAGCATAAATAAAAATAACTATAATAAGAATAATAATAATAATTTGTCCATGGAAAACTTGAGCTTGGTGACATAAATCGCTATTCGCGTCACTACTTTCGGTTATTGCAGGCATATAAAGTTGTCACTGCACATATGTAGCTACGCTCTGACAAAAATACTGGAAACGTAATGCTCTCCATATATTATGAAATAAATTTATAATTGATAGATTAATTTTTTCAATTAATTAATTAGTTTTTGCGTTAAAAAGTAATAGTTCTTTAATTAAATATTTATTTGTTATTTTGTTTGCGTAGTTCTGATTAAAAATTGATAAAAGATTACCTGTTTCGGCTGTTATATAAGTTTTTCCGAGATTGCTTTAGAAAAATATTTGAGTTACATTTAGTAGTTGCATTAGGAAATTAATCTGTGTCTAAGAACACTAAACAGTTGTTGCATCTGTTGAAATAGATAAGTCAAAAGTTAGTTCTAGTAACACTAATCAAATAACAAAACTACTTCAGCACACATAACATCAATCATAAATTTGGCTTCCATTTTATCCATTCATTGCCTATGTTTTAAGAAGTAGTGTGTGAAGGAGAGATAACAGTTCAGAGAAAAACAAAGGTATTTTTAAATTCAGAACCAGTTTATTTAATAAAGAAGAGCTTAAACGTTCAAAGTATTCGAATTAAAATACTCTATACAAAATTTCAAGTATCTTGCAAATACGATTATCTTTAATATGGGTAAGGGATTTTCAAGGCTGTCTTTCTTATTTAACACTAAAAAATTTGGGTAAAATTTTTTTTTCTAATTTCCCCCAATTATACAAATTTCAACAAATTAATGGAAGTGTTGAAGCAGATATAAAGTGAGCGAACTTACTTTCAAAGCGAGCTTTTCCATTTTCAAAAAATTTGTAAAATCGTCTTCGTTTTTTCTACATAAAGTGATTTTATTCGAATTGCGTGTATGTATGTGTGTGTGTGTGTGTGTAGGCGTGTGTGTGTGTGCAAAGACTCTGTCTCTGTTTTTGTGCCTATATCTCTGCTTTTATCTGTGTTCTCCTAGTGGTAGTAGATACGTAGAATGGAAAAGTATGCATATGATTATGGCAGACATCGTTTGTGGTCAGGATATTTGAGATTTTTAAGCTTTCTGCCTTTTAAATAAATAAAGTATTGATTCGGTTGACATGCTTCTCCTATGCCTTTTACCAATCACTTATAAATTTTTTAAACATATTCTCTTTCTATGCCTCAAATTAATACACACAAACACACACACATTATGTATTCGCATATACACACACACATACATTTATATATATGTATATGTATATATGTATATTGTATATGGAGATTTGCATTTCATTCTTTGCAAAATCTGTCAAGATGAACATGATTTTTCTTCCATAAAATTTAATATCAAAATTAAATAAGCAAAAACAAGCCCCCCAATTAATTTTTGCTAGTACACAAACACACGCTAGTCAGTTTGTGTGTGCGATGTATGAAACTTCTGTGAATCCTTAATTTCAATTTGTGGTCAACTGAACAAAATTTTGGGTATAAATGAAATTTTAATACCCCAAAGTTCGAAATACTTTGATTCTGATCGATTCCTGACTATCAAATTGATCTTGTTTCAAAAACTTTAACTTCTAAGCAAAAAATAATATTGGAGGAATCCATGCTTATAATTACTAACTAGAACGGTTAGAAGTCAATTTTTTTCTAATTGCACTTCGACTTAAGATACGTTAAGAGTCTTGTTTTTTAAAGTTAGTATGAAATAAGATCAAGTTATTAGGTCATCAAAAGTAAACTTTTTTAACTCTTCATTTTTTATAAAAAAAAATTTTTTTTTTAATTCCCACTTTATCGAACGAATACGAAGCATTTAAAAGTTGTGAAAGTTCTTTGATATGGAAGCTTTGGTTCGAATTATAAACAAAAATAAGACTAATACAAAGATTGTATCGAAAAAAGTTGGCATTGATCAAATGACATTCATTGCTTCTAAAACTTTTTGAGGTAATGAAAAAAGAGTGGTAAATTTACTATAATATCATCAATTTACATATAGTACTGGCTAATACTTTATATAGTAACAGCTACTACATTTTTCATCCTACATATGAATGTTTGCATCATGATAGCATAAAAAACTAGTGTAGTTATGCTTCAAAATCGCATCTGAGCAAAAAGACACAATTGGGTTTTTAAAATTTTTAAAGATGGAGATTCAGCTAAAAAATCCTGCCGGAAATACCAATATAATTTTTCCTTATGTGAGTGAAAAAATTTGTTGAAACGGCTCTTTGCAGTATAACTGATTATAGTTACTTGTGTGATAAGAAATCTATGCAACCTTGATGAGTTCTCTTAAAAAATGTTTGGATCTATCTTTAAACCCTGGCTGATAATATTTTATAATGTTATCAATGCTCTTCATTTAAATCTAGGCATCATTGAAAACAAGTCAAGTTTCTTTAATTTTTATGGTCTTAATTTTTTAGTTGAGGAACTTTTTTCGTTATGGTTGTTTGAACTCTTTCAATATCACATATGTCACGAGATCTCTACAATGGGTCAAACAAAAGTTAGGAAAATTATCAATACGTTAGTCAAAATTAGCATGTAACAAGAAAAAGGAAGTTAGATGTATCAAGAAGAACGTTTGAAGGATTGATTATGGGAAAAGTCTTAATGCAAAGAATTAAAGAGCTCCGCTTCAAAAGATGAAGATGCCAGATATAGAAATTTATGAAGAAATATGATAAATGACACCTGTTCTCTTACCCCTCATCAGACTGCTTAATTAATTTTCATTATACAATCTGCCCACCTGAACACAATCGTAACAAATTGAAAAAAGTGCTATATTTAATAATTTATAAATATTTTCAATGTCATATATATGTTTCAATTATGCTGAATTCAGTGATGATGTCCTTTTTTTTATGAAAATCAATCAAAGCTGTCAAAAAATTGATTTATATATGACAGTTTATTTCAAAAAGGAACTTTTCATTAAAATAATTATATAAAGTAGTATACTATATAAACACTGTCAGATATTTTCAAACCTTGAATCCAAAATCTGAGACCAGAAATGAAACTAGCATGGTCGATTTGGTATAAAAACATATATTTCATGTAAAATTTGAATGAATGTTTTTCGAGACAATTTTTAGAAGCAAACTACAAATTTGATTGACACTTTAGGTATTTTCAAATCCTAAATGCAAAACTTGAATCTAAAAATAAAACATGGCTTCATTGAAAAAATTAAAAATATAAAATGTTATGCATTTAAAATTGTATATAATTTTAAATTTTCAAGGGAGTATATATAATATAGACCCTAAGTTATTCCTAAGATTAAGTCCAGATAATGTCAAAATTTTGTTGAAAAGTTTTCCTTTTTTATAGACAGTTTTTGACGAGAGGGTTAATCATTGCAAGTGACTAATAATAATGTTGATGAAAGCTAACAATTCATTTTTTAGTGAAGAGCCCTCTATCACTAATAGGGTTATTGATTCTTATTTGTTAAAGTTATGTCTAAATCATACTTTGGGGAACAAAAATAATACAGCATCTCAAGAACTCGGAAATCTTGGGAATAAAACTTAAATTTCACTTTTTGCAAGTTTTTCAAAAATGTGTAGATGGCGTTAAAACAACGAAATTTGTAAATTTTTCACTTTTCCTATTTATAAAAACTTTTATTTCTTCGATATTTTTTAATTAAAATTTATGCATTCATTATTTTAATCTTTTTGTTGGTAAATTATAATATGTATTCAAAACTTTTTGGAAATTAAGTTTGAATAAACGTGTGAACACTTTTTTAGGCTTTTTCTTTTGGGATTTATACGAGCATGGAATAACTTGATTAAACAATGCCAAGTATCATACAACTCACCGAACTTTAAGCTGATAATATCGCTTAGTAGATGTATTTTATATGATTGTTTATAGACAGGATACGCGTTATTATACAATCATGATTGCATAATTTTTTTTGCCATCATTTTCATTCAATATTGATTTTACTTTGCTTTAGCATAAGTTTGTTTTTGTTCTTACATCCGTTTTTTATTTCATCTGCTTTCTTGTAAACTTAGAATGTCCAATAAGCCGAGCGTAAGAACTTTAGCTTTGAATTTAAACTTCTAGTTTCTAAGGAAGTTGATGATGAACAAAAAATTAGTGACATAGCAAAGAAATATCAAATAAGCCACACTTTAAATCAGTAGATGGATTAAAAATAAAGAACAACTTTCTAGAATTAAACTGGAAAATAAAGATTTCAAAAGAAAAAGAACAGGAGTGTTGCCTGAATCTTTTTGTTCAATGAGAGAGAAAAATGTGCAAATTTCAGGTCCTCTTTTGATTGAAAAGGCTAAATTACTTCATTAATGAATTAACTCAAACTTCTGAAGCAAATCCCGTGAATTTTTCAAATGGTTGGTTGCAAAGATTCCAGAAAAGATTCAATATTGTTTACAAACGTCAACATTGAGGAAAAGAAAGTGCAGATGTAAACAGTGCGGAAGAGTGGAAAAAGTTTTTTATTGATGAAATTTTGAAGAAGTACTCTGAAAGTTGTATGTATATTCAATGCAGATAAAACTGACATATATTATAGAGCCGCGCCAAATGGTACTCTTGCTAGGAAAAATGAAGTTGCCAGTGTGAGTAAAAAAGCAATGAACAGACTCTCTTTATTATTAGGAGCAAACATGTCTGGCACCGAGAAATTACCCTTGCTTGTGATAGGTAAATTTCAAAGTCCAAGATGCATTAAAAACAAAAAAAATAATTTACCTGTTGAATATACGCACAATAAAGATGACTAAAGATATTTTTGTAATTGGCTTTTAAATTTAGATAATAAAATGCAAAGAGAAACGCGAAAAATTGCTTTGATAATAATTGATCGATGCCCTGCACATCCAAAAGATCTCAAAACCTCGAATATTGACTTATATTTTTTACCTCCCACTACAACTTCAATTATACAGCCTATGGATGCCGGTACAGAAAGAACTTGATGAAGGATGTCATAGATCGCTTGAATTGTGGACAAGATGGAAACATGGAGAAGGCTGTAAAGTTCTGTTTCAGATGGCCCTGTGTTCGTGTCTGAGACCCCAAGAAGAGAAGTCTTTATTCATCCACGGCTTCACGTTCAAATGGAACACACTTTCACTCATAATTTTTGCTTTATAGCAGCTTTTTCGTTTGGCACAGTTTGGACCTTCTTATATTGTAGACATCGTTTCTTTCGCTCGGGGATCAAAAGCTGTGGTTTCAAGGATTCTTTTCGATATAGGAGTATATAATCATAATGATTTTTTTATGAAAATCAAGATTTTTAAAGAATAAAATACATTCGTTTATTCTTAAAGATAGCGAACATACCGATCACCATATGCATCTTTTGGCGTGTGCAGAGATTCTCAATTTCAGTCTAATATCTATAATGAATAATACGGAAAAGATTCACTTCCACTACTTACACAGAGTGCCTTCCAAGTACATGTTCTTTTTGTGACAACATACTGTTGGGAATCTGGGTGTTCTTAGCAATAAAGACAAAGTTTAGAATGAGATAAAAAGCACACCATATGGGAAAAGCATTATCATCAACTCTCCCTCCGCATAAACAAACTTGTTGAGTCACTTAATCACAAGAGTTTCCACTATAGTATTGATTCCGTTCTTCATATCTGTTGTACTTTTTTTTATATACCTTAAGAAAAATTTTTTGATAACTTTGTTTAAATCGTGTGATACAATCACTGTATCATCTTTTTTTTTAAGCGTGTAAATATTTTTGTATGAAAGTTTATATTACAAAAATTAGTTTTTTTATTATATCAAAGGGGGAAAACATCGAGGACTCATGGTCTAGGGCGAACTGTTGTCTTTTATCATAACAGAATTGGCTATAATTCGGGGTAATGATTTCATGTTAGATTTCATTCAAAGAAATACGAAAATTTATAACTCACTTCAAGTAAATGAGAGTGTACGATTTTTTCAAGTTGAAAAGCCATCAGATATTCAAAATCAAAGAACATACATATTCTTTTACTTGTGATCTCATTAACATGTTTATTTTGTACTAATAATAAATTTACTAAATTTAAATTTAGATTCCATAACTTGCAAACTTTACGTGTAAATTTTGGTGAACCATCTGAAATTTACATGGAAAATTTAAATTTTATTCTTGCTTAAAATCATATTTGATATTTTTTAAAGAATATTTACAACTATTTTAATTTTTGATATAACAAAAATTAAAATTTGCCATGATATCATTTTTGAACATTTTTGTAATATGATTCGAAAAGTATCATTTTACTTTTAATTTTTTGACCTTATTAAAGTTTTAATGAGCAAAATAATCGAAAATTTTAAAGTTTTAAAGCATTTGTATTTTTTGTCACACGCGTCTTAGTAAAGAAGAACTTTCATAGCTCAGTTAAATATATACAAGCTACGCCATGTTAAAGCCTGTAGCGACAGCGCAGGAAATCTTAGATGCAGAACTGCTTCGAAATTCTTTTCATTCATTCCCTTCAAAATATTGAAGAATATTTGTAAAAAAAAATTTAATTATCAAATGAAAATTGAAAATCGTAAATTTTGCAAATGAACTCTCTCTCTCTCTCTCCTTTCCTTACAAAGAGCTTTTTGAATGTCGTATAATTTTATTGTTGGCAAAGGAGATGAAAGAGTTTCTGCAAAGTTTGAGCGAATGCAATTAGCCAAGCGCGTCCTCATTTGTAAGAAGGGATGAGCTATGCTATAAAATGAGCCTATCATTATTATCTTTATTAGACAAGAACTTCACTTTTAAACAAAATAACATTTGAATGAAGATAGAAATCAAATCAAAAAATAATTCTCCTATATCTTGTTGATAGATGTATCAGTAAATAAATTTTTTTTAAAGTTCTTGAGGCTTTTGGAATGAACGAACATTTTACAGTGATTTTGAGATAAAGAAGAAAAAGCATTTTGAAGTCTTCAGCGCGAATAGAAAAATCTTCATAGTATATACGATATATGCATCTTTGTCTTGTTAAAAGGGTCAAAAAACTTATAGAAAGGGTGAATCAAGTATTGATGAGTTGGATGCTGATGTGGATGGGTTCGATGATGATGATGAAGAGGATGATGATGATGATGTTGGTTCTAGGTTTTGCGTGTATAGTAAGGAAGATGGTGTTGTTTTTATGAAATTTTAATAATATTCATCACTCACCATTATTATGTTTGCTCATTATAACAATTTTATAGCTCTGTATACAAAAAAAGTACATATAACTTTGCAAAATATAGATTAAGTGATTTGATTTAAAATAAGTGAATTTATTATCGATATATAATGTATTTATTGAGATTTTCGATGAATGTGATTTATTCGCACACACACACCCTGCTCTGCACATTACCTGGATTTGTTCTTCCTCACATTTAGAAGTAGTACTTGTTGGATTCTACTCAAAAGTTAGTGTGTGATTCCGGAATAAAGCGTGAGGATGTTGGGAAAGGACGTGAGGACGCAGCGTGGGTAGGAAGAGAGAGGAGAAGTAGGAAAAATGAAAGCACTTGAACAGAATAATTTAGCGCAAGCAAATCACACATTTCCTACTCGCGATTGATTGCTTGGCAGGAAGAAATCACGTTTGAAATATCGCTGAATTTCATGAAATATTTAGTACTACTACTTTTTGTTTTGAAAAGGCACTACTGTGGTTGAATTGATGAAAAGTACATTTCAACATTTTAATTCCTCATCTTCTTCTTCGTGAACGACGCATTTCCAATATTTTTTGTCTTGCAAGCATCCATCTTTGCACGCGTGCATGATGAGTGAGTTGGATGAGGCAGAATCTTCAATGGCTGCATCCCTCTCCTCTCTCCTCAACCACTTATTTAGATCAAATATAAAAATGTATCAATTCATTTGTCATGTACAAATACAAGTATAAACGCATCAATCATACAAATCCATTCTTACTTTTCATATTCTGCTCATTTTTCACTTGCATAATCTGTTCATGCTTTCCAATCTTCTTTTCCCTTTTTGGAACACAAGTTCAAATCTCGCTAGTTTACTGACCTCTCTAGTATAAACACGGAGATTCTATTGGCGATTTTTGAAGAAACGAATCTAGCACTAATTAAATTACGTATATATCACATCATCTTACTAATATATTTAAATACGTATACTAATCTTACTTCACCAATCAAAACACTACGTTCACTTCAATACAACTCCTCCACTATTTATTCTCTATATGAACAGAATTATTAACTAATCATTGCGTTTTATATGCAACCGCCATCTCACTTCTTCTGGCATTCTTGTGATATAACTATTTTTCAATAAACCTTTGTCAAAATGCTCTTATAACAGTAGTTACAAATGATACAAAATAGGCTTTTTTTGAGTTTCTGGATTGTGATTAGTGATTAGGGGTAAAGATGGCAGGTAATATTCTGAACTAAGTTTCATTATTGACGACATTGTTTTCCTGATTTGGGTTGGGACAGGAAAACGTAAAAAGTTAGTAGAATAAGTTCTGCGTACTTTCCCTAAAAAGTTACGATGTTTTATATAATATCAGAAAAATTAGAAAAAAACTAATCAATCTGGCTTGGATAAAAACTTTTTATTTGAAGCCGTCAAAAAAGTAGTTCAATTAAAATTTTTCACTTTTAGTCTGAGTTCTTTGAGTACATGCTTGCCATATGTTCCGATTTGACCAGAATATAGTGCCGATTACTCTTGTTAAAAATCAGAATGTTCCGGTTTCAAAACTTTTATTTGAAAATTAAAATTTTCATAACAATAAATAAATGAACCATTGTCACATTTGTATGATTTTCTTTTTAAAAATATTTCTTTGCATAAAAAAATTTTTTAACTGTAAAAAGTTTCAATAAATTTATTATTCATCAATTTGGTTTAGTATATTTTTTTGCTTTTTTCGATTCACTTTCTTTTTAAAAATGAAAGGAAGGATGTATGAATTTTGTAAAAAACTTTTACGTAAAATGGAAAGATATTTTAAATGTTTTACGAATCTTATACTTTTAAATTTAAACTCTAATCCTAAACTTAAGTGCTCCTTAAATCCTCAATTATAAGAAGATTATCCTTCCTAAAAAAGTTTGAAGACAAAAAATATGATATGAGCTTAAATAAGCAAATATTTCAAGAACTGTTCGCTAAATTTTGAATGATTTAGTAAAAGCATGACGTATTTCAATTACAACCGATGCCTTAAACAGGAAAGATATTAAAAGTGTTCTAATTTATTGTTAAGACTTGGCATTTAGATTCTGTTCGTGGTGAAACTAAAATTCTGTGTACTTAAAAAATGAAACACACTAAAATTTGAACAAAAAAAGTGAAATTATAAACGTGTATATCCAATCGTTCTTCACATAGAGAGTGGAGTTATCAAAGACTTTGGTTTCGTATATTTTGATTTAGGGAACTTCTTTTAAAAGATATTTTGGTTATTGGAGATTAAAGTTTCTGAAAAACATATTTCTGTCCAAGAAAGCCCCCATACAAGGTTGAGAAATTGACTTTACCCAAATTACTCAAATCTACATTATTCCAGCATATTTTCAATCCCGGAAGAACTCAAGAACAATTCAAAATTTATTCTTCCTCCTTGAATTGAAATATGCATACCAGGGAGTGTGTATTCATACGTAGGGCAATCAAAAGTCAATAAAGTCAACTTTTGTTATAAATAAAAATACCTTTTATGAAAGCATTTTTTTTGTTTTTTTAATAAACAATGACTAATTTAAAGCTATTTTTTGTGTCAATGAAAGTCAATTTTATTTTAAAAGTGAATAAAAGTCCATTTTTAGGTAGGTTTTGTTTTTTGATTATTATTTTATTCAAAGTAACAAAAAATATTCTTTTATTAAAAAATAATTAGAAAAAAGCTAAAGATTTGTAAGTAGAAAGTGGATTATTTACATCTTCTAAGAAAATAGGTCTTCATGTGTTAGCAATTAAAACAGTTACTCTAAAATGTTCATTGTATGAACTGTTTACACTTACTCACATCTGATTCGTAGATAAGACTGTTGCAGCAGAATTTTTTCATACCTTAGAATTAAATAATTTTTTGCCTATAAGTACCGAGTTAAATCCTTCTTAAGAAAGATTACACAACCTCTCTTTTTTATTTATTCTCCTTTTATAAACAAGTTTTGTGTGAACTTTATTTTTTCTTTTTAATTTTAAAAATTATACAATTTTGCCTAAAAGCTCTACAAGTAATTCTATGAAAATATCACTCATTATTACAAAATATCCAAACGAGTTTTCACTATCACAAAGCAAATACAAACTTTTTTGCAAGTTATGTTTGGTAGAAGTAAAACACGATAAAACTTTTTTATTGAAAGTCACAGAAAACCCCAAAACACGAAAAACATCTTAAAGATACTTATGCCAACAGCAGGATTGAAAAGTTTTCCACTGAAACTACTTCCAATGACTTCAAAAAGAAATTGATTACAGCTTTCCTATAGAAGCTAATCTTCCATTGCACAAACTTTGTCATTCGAGCAGAGTTTCACTTTTTCAAAATCTCGGAAGACAAGTTCCTTCTGCTACAACATGTAGAAACTTGGTTTCGAAATTAGCAGATGAGAAAGTTGAAAAAATTAAAAGTTTATTAAAAAATCAAGACGTGTTTCTGATGGTTGATGAAACCATTATTACGAATTGTGTATTCATTGCTGGAACATTGGTAGAACCTCAAAAAACTTACTTAATCAAAACTGCACCTTTTGAAGCACATATAAATTCACAAACGTTGACTTATTTTATCCACGATACGTTGAAAGAGTTTCACATAGGTAGAAAACACTTTTTGCTTTTAATAACAGATGCTGCTAGATACAATACTGCCGCAGAAAGTTATGTTTCCTAACTTTTTCACGTTACATTCATTTCCCACTTATTGCACAACTGTGCTCCAAAAATTAAAACTTTTTATCTTGAAGTGGATGCATTGATTTCGAGTTTTAAAGCTCTCACAATAGAGAACAAACAAGACGCTCTTTTTTTCTCTGAAATTGGTTACACACCAGTTCCTATAATTACAAGATGGGGTAGTCGGTTGGAAGCAACTCTTTACTATAGGAAAAATCTTCCTGAAATAAAAAAAATTATGGAAAATTTTGATGGTGAAAATGGTATTTTGATTGACAATGCAAGAAAAAGCTGAGAAAATCTTAACTTATGTAAAGCTTTGTTATCAATTAAAAAAACTACGCTCAAAATATAATTGGGCTAATAGAACAATCGCAAAAAAGGACTTTTAAAATATGTGACGCTAGCAAAGTTTTAAGTTTACTTCATTTTAACAATGATGAATGCAAATTGATCCCATATATCAAAAGTAGAATGGAACAAAATCAAATAACTGATATTATGGAGATTAAAAATTCAAGTATATCACCTGATACGTATTTACTTCTACAAAATTGTCCAGCTTCAAGTTGTGAAGTTGAAAGATCCTTCTCAAAACCGAGAAAGTTATTAGAAAAAGATCGAAATTTTAATCCAGACAATATTTTTAATTACATGATTTTTTTCAATAATTGTAAATAATTTTGTTTTTTTATTTTATGTTTAAAAGTTAATAAAATCATAAAAGTCAATTTTTTTTAATTTAAAAGTCAATATTTTCTTTTAATAAAGTCAATTTTTGTTTGCCATCATAGTCTTTTAATAACCCGTTCGAACAAACTTTTTTTAAAAAAAATTTTTACCTAATTTTTTTTAACGAAAACTTAAATAAAATTTAGTGTTTTTAAACAAAAAAGCAATATTATCTGCTTAAAATAAAAAAAGTCGACATTAGTCAAAAATAGAAGTAAATATACGTATAAAATTCAGTGAAAGTTTTTATTTAAAAAATTTAATTAGAATGAAATTCTTTGAAGCATTCAACACGCAAACCAACTTAGCAAGTGTTACATTCTCTTCTAACTTCTTTTTTAATCTTTCATCGATATAATGAAGTGCTGACCTTTGGTTCTACTTTCTAAAAGGATACCTTGCGACTTTTTCCCGTGATTTGAACCTTCAGGTAAATCTTGTCTAAACTTTTTAACCACCTGAAATCCTAATGTTTCTTTCCCATTTAATTTTTCGTTCTTTCCCTGATAAACGTGAAAGGAGTAACAAAACCTGGTTTTAGCATCACACAACACCCATAATTTTTACCCAAAACGAATGGGTTTTTCGTGAATAAATTGTTTTGTAGAATGTCTTCCAAAATATTCTACAATTTTTTCATCAATTAAAAAAAATTCACTTAAAAAAGAATATTTTTTTGAAGTTATTATTCAACAGAGAAAAAAGAGAACGAATTTTAAACAATTTATCTTTAGGGTCAATTTTAGAATTATCATTAAAATGCATAAAACTTTTTAGTTCTTTAAATCTATTTTTTGACATGGATTTTTTCACTAGAGTGGCGCAACAATCTTTATCAGTAGACCAATACAAGTCTTGTGAGGGAAACAAATGATAACTGGACCAAAAAAGTATGCCCAAAAACTTTTATAATCATTTTCATCAGACTTAAAAAATTTTTGCTTTCTATTTTTTCTGCCAATTCAACTTCTAAAGTTCCTGGTATATCTTTCGAGTTTTCAAGGTTCTCAAAGTCTTCGTCTTCATCGGTAAGTATGTCAAGTTCAGGAGGTATTGCAATCAAAGTGTTCTTGTTTTCAAACGTCGCAACATTTATAGCTTCGTCAAGATGCTTTATTTGAGACTTTTTAAAGTATCACAAGATGAACAGAATGAAAAAATCGATAAAACTGTCTTCACTATGAGCGGAAATACAAGAGAAAAAATTAATTGATAACTGCAGCATTTGTTTATAATTTGACTATAAGTGATATTTTTTCCACTTTCGTTCAATGTCGGCTTGTGTCGACATGATTGATTTGATAATAAGCTAATGACTATCGATTAAAATTCATATTTTTTTTGATTACATAAGAGAAGTTATACAAAATAATATATTAATAAAAAGTTTTTTTTAAAAAGGCACTGGTTTTATTTATAGAAGTTTTTATGCTCAACGAAAAAATTTTCAAGCTATTTTGATTCTAAGTAGAAAAAAGTAAATAATTATTATAAAAAATGTTCATTTATGCATTTTAAATAAAATTACAAGATTTTATAAACCATTTTCTTTTTAAAAATTAAAAAAAAAAATATATATAAATAAAAATGCACAAAAAGGAAATTATCTTTACAAAAATTTTCGTTATACTCAATTTACATTGCTCACATTTGAGGAAGCAATATTTAATTAAATTAATTCATTTATGGAAGAAAATAACATTTCATGGAAGTTTTGTTCCACTGTTTCGACTGATGGGGCAGCAGCTATATGGTTGGACGCATTTCAG
This sequence comes from Nectonema munidae, assembly GCA_030549495.1. Lineage (NCBI taxonomy): Eukaryota > Metazoa > Nematomorpha > Nectonematoida > Nectonematidae > Nectonema > Nectonema munidae. The sequence goes on along the minus strand of JAUIRK010000974.1, from coordinate 364,729 downwards.
GTTCAGTAGCAAGAATGAAACTTCATCATCTTCATCGTCAGGCATTAGCAATGAAATGTATGCCCGAAAACTTGAAACTAGTAGAAACAATGTTGTTAAAATGGTGAATTTTATGAAATCTAGACCCTTAAATGCAAGACACTTCAGTTTATTTTGTGCAGATATGGGAAGATTTAATGAAACATTATTGTTGCACACTGAATGGAAAAGTGCTGGCCCGGTTTTTCCAATTACGTGAAGAAGTTATATTTGTTCTATCAGAACATCTTTTTCAGCTTTGAGACCAGTGGTGGATTTAAAAAATGGCATATCTTCCCGATATATTTCCTTATTTAAGTGAAGTTAATCTTGCAATGCAAGGCACTCAGGTAACATTTTTTAAAGTTAAAGATAAAATGAATGCATTTCAACCCAAACTAAAAATATGGGGTGATAGATTTTCTATTGCTAAGGGTGATGTTGAATGCTTTAAAAATGGGAGTAGTTTTTTAGAAGGAAATACAATTTCCTTGAGCCAAGATACAAAAGATTTGGTTCTGCAGCATTTAGCATATATGAATGTCTCGATTACAGCGTGTTTTCCTGATTGTTAAAGGGAACGTTGGGTTGAAAATCCTTTTGTAGATTCGTTAAATGTAAACGATCTTTCGCGGAAAGAAAACGAACAGCATATAGACATAGCAAAAGACTCAACGCTAAAATATAAATGTCAAAGTTTTTGATAAAATGATTACTGGAATACACTGGCATAAGCGCAAGAGCTTTAAAAATGAGGTTTCCAACCACATATTTATGTGACAGAGAACATTTTCATCATATGCAGCATAAATTCAGAAATGGATTAAATGCTGTAGCCGATTTACGGTTACATAAGACACGTATAATTCCATTCTAGTATAATACAATTTTTTTATAATATATATTTATTAAGTGTGGATTTTTTGCCCATTAAGAGCTTACAATCCTCATTTTGCTTTAATATTTTTGTAATTCTTATACTTATTTTTTTATTCACTATAATAGATATTATTATTATGATTACTATAGGATAAGACATTGGATTCTAGGTCCTCTAGATCCTTCTGATTATAGGTCTTGTTAAAGATCATTGGTACCTTTAATCTAGATTCCCTCAAAGATCATTCGTACTGGGATTATAGATCCCCTCAAGGAACCCGTAAAGTAAGTAAGTAAGTTTAAGTAAGTTTATTTAAATAAAATGAAAATATTAATAAGAATGAACAGAGATATAAGGTAATTTTATACTGAATTTTGATGAAAATATATGTATTCAAAAGAAATAAAGTGTGAAATCTAAAGGTTTATGCAAACCGCTGCAAGATTTCCAACATCAAGTATTATATTTTATATATTTGAAAAAAAAAACAAACCAGAAAAGGTTGTCTTGGACGTGAGCAAATAAAGCAACCTTTAGTACTTGGAAAGATACCATAGTTTTAAGATAGTTTTAAACTTCGGAACAGAACTTCCGCTTTCCCCTAATAACCATTTGTGGGTCTCATAAAAAGAGACAACTTTTAACCTTATTGAAAGTTGAGAATAACTGAGTCTGAACTTGGGCTTGTTAAGAATCAGACTATTTCGGAAGGAGTAAGTGGAATTGAAGGAGTAGGTAATCAACTGTTGGAAAAGACCATGTGGAGATTCAAGATTGGAAAGAAGAAAGATACCCAGTTTCTGCTTGTAAAGTTCTTCAATTTTGAGAAGATTGAGTTTTAAAAAATTGGATTGGTGTGTGCGTTAACATTTGCTGCTGTAACCAGTCTAATTGATTTTTTGTAAAGAGTCTCCAAAGGAGTTAGACTGCAATGACCAAAATTGACCAAGCTGTATGTGAGGTGAGGTATAAAAAGAGATTTCAAGAGAAGAAGTAGAACCTTTGATGAGAAGAACTTTCTTGTGTATTTTATGATGCCAATAACTTTGCTTAATTTCATTGTGATTATGGAAGCTGAGCTTATTATCTATAACAAGACCGAGAAGATTGACTTCTTTTACAACTTCAAAGCTTTCATTAAGGAATAAGGATGAATCAACAGTAAACTTTTTAGAGATTATCATTGCTTTCGTTTTATTTTGATTTATAGTAAGGAAATTGGCATTACACTGATTCTTTGTTTGTTGATGAATAAGGAAATATCAGTGTGATATCATCTGCATATAGTAGGAAGTCAAAAAATGTAGTAGAATCAAATATATCGTTCATGTATATGATAAAGAGCAAGGGACCAATAATGGATCCTTGAGGAACTCCTCTTTCTAAGCAACAAGTGTATGAAGTAGAGTTCCCATATTGAACAAATTGTTTCCTTTTTTCAAGATATGATGTGAAGAAATGTAAAGATCATTGGTACCCCAAAAAGAGGCCGCTAAGATCATTGGTACCCAAGCAAAGGTCATTGATACCCCCGCAAAGATCATTGGTACCCCCGTAAAGATCATTGTTACCCCTAATAATAATCATTGATATCCCCCAGAAAGATCATTGGTAGAAGTAAAGATCAAACATATGATAACTTGCTACATAAAATCTAAAAGAGCTTTACTTGTTTTAAAATAAGGAATTAGCAAATTAGATTGTTATCATTAGAATTAAATTTAAAAAAGGATTCTTATTGGTTATCTCCCCCTCTCACAACTAAAAATTTATTATATTTCAAAAAAATAATTATAATTAAATTATATAATTTAAATTTAATATGAGATATTAAAATTGAAAATTAGATAAGTTTGAAATTTTTTGAAAATTTCGTGGGGAACCCCAACATTTTAAAATTTTTTTTAAAAAATTTAAATTTTTTACCGTAGTATTTTTAAATATTGGTGTATTTTATGAATATGCAAAAAAAATAGAAAATTTAATTATTCATTTTACACGCTAACTAAATTGTAGTGAAAAAAACAAAATTGTGCATATTGTTCAAAGGCTTATAAAAAAAATTTCAAAAATTTTTTAAAAACGAAACGACATGCAAAATGTGTATAAAAGGATGCTCTTTAAGATAGGCATGGTTTAGAATGTTTTTAAAAAATTTATAGCATAAAGTTTTTATTCAAAGTTAAAATTTGTAAATTTTGACAAAAAAATTTAAAAAAAATTGTTAACATCAAAAAATATATATCAAAAATAAATATTTTTCCAAATTTTAAAGTTAAATTTAAGCAATTTTGAATAAGATGTTATAAAAATTGGAAAAGAAATTTTTTTTTGGTGTTTGAATCAAAAATGTCAAATTTTTGAAAATTCAAACCTTTTTTATAAAAAATTGTAAAAAAAATTTGATTCACAAAAGTTTTTACAAAATTCCTTATTTATAAAAGTACTTTAACTCACTTAATTTTATTTAATTATTTAAACATCTCCCAGGAATTGAAAATATGAAAAAAAAATTGAGTTCCTTTGCGGGTTAATGAACTCACTCTCAGGTCATTTAACTTGCACCACGTTAACATTTTATAGCTTGCAAAAAACTTTTAAAATCTAAAAGTAAATTTAACTTCGTAATGGGAAAAGTAAAAAAAAAGTTTAGGGAAATATATAGTTTTTTTAGTTTGTTGGGTTTGATTTTTAATATATTAAAAATTATAATACACACCTTAGGGTAAGGAAGTTATTTTTCATTTATCCTGATATAAATTTGGATGAGTTTTTTGATATTAAAAGAGAAAATAATCCTAATTTTACGTATCTTTAAAAAAAGTTGCCCCAAAAATAAAAGTGTTCCTTTAAAATGAAAAATTTAATTAAAAAATATAAAAATAAGTTTTAAACAAAAAAAATTGTTTTAATCAAAATGATCTTTAGCGACAAATTTTAAATTTAAATATTTATCAGTTTTGCATGTTTAAGAGTTTTTTTCTAAGAGTTTTTTGCCCTTTCTGCAACGATATTTGAAGCGCAATGTCAATAACAGTAGGTTTGAGGTATTTTTCAGCAGAATTACGCTTAGTTTGTTTGATACCGAGAAAATGGGGGACAAAAGATTCAGAACTGTATTTTTGATTCGAAAACCACATTTCTTGCCAACCATAATCTATCAAAGTAGCTGGAACTTCTAACACACTTGTAAATATTGCTCTCCTGGTAAAGTTTTCCAGGTTATGTTTGGCAATCTGCCACTTTCTTTAAAATGTCTTATTAAAATTACTTTATTAAAAAATTATAATCCTTTACTATTTTGTCTCTATACAAATGTGTAAAAATAATTAGGACTTTTGATATCTTTATTGGAAAAATAATTTAAAACGTGTTTTAACATTGTATCTAGATTCTAGAATATGATGCTGACACCCGATAAACTGTGGTTGAACAAAACCCTTCTTCAATATTTCTTGCTGTAATATAAATACAACTGCCTTATGTTGCCAGGTGTTTACAGCAGTTGCATCAAAAATACTCAATTTAAGCTTAAGTTTTCATCAAGAATTGTTTTTATTGGTGAACCATTTTCACTTATAAAACTCCTAAATTTATTTTAATGTCAAGATTTTGAAAACATACTATACTTCGTATTCTTTTCCGTGCTTTAAACTTTTCTTACTTTCATTTATTTTTTTACCATGAAAATGCAAAAAAAATATTTTTCATTTTCCAAATTTTTTTTTATTTTTAACTTTTCCAACTTTCCATAACTTATTACTCCTTTAAATATACCAGACTGAGAAGGAAGCGCCAAGTTAATAACTTTTCCTGAAAGACTCAAACATTTTGCAAGCTTTTTGAGTATAGAAACAGACAAAGCGGTTACTTATTTAACAGAAAAAGCAGTTGAACCTCAGCACAGTTGAATTATCATCAAAGATAATTTCTTCTTCACTAGAATCAGAAGTAGTTGTTGTCTTGCTTAAATTTTCATAATTTTTTGAATCTATCAAAATTTCATCTTTTACATTCCTCTGTCTTTTTGATGGGTGAGTGGAAGAAAGTTGAGCTAGCTTACTTGTAGCGTATCCACTTTTTGCTTACGACTCTTTGTTTTTGATAAAATAATTTATCTTCTTTACATAACCATTTTACTTCTTTCTTTATGATGTCAAAAATGACATTTAACTTTTTTTGAAATTCTTCTTTAGGAAACTTTTGGTTATTTTTTCATATTTTAGTATTCAATTATGTATTCGATCAGTAATTGCTTGCTTACTAAGTTTAGGAAAACTCATTTTCGTCCATAAATTAAATAATTCTTGAAATACAATCTCTATTCTTTTTTGTTTGAGTTATTGTTTATTAAGTAAGGCATGATAGCACCCAAGAACATCAATTATTTTGGGTAGTCTTGTAAAATTTTCAAAGTTTTCTATTCTTGGTAAATTGCTCAAAAGTATTTTCTTTGACAAAGATAGGTTTTTGGCACAAATTTTTGAATTTTTTGCAACAGCTAAACTTGATTTCAAATCTGCCATATAAAAACTAAAGCTAAAACTAAAAAAATCAAGCTTAAATGTAAAAATATTTTGATATGTATTGATAAAAATTATTTTGAATAATGTATGTTTATTTTTTTTTTATTTAGAAAATTTTTTTTATAATTTTTATATTATTTATTTTTTATATTAAAAGTCAAAATATTTAATGCTACAAAAAGAATTTTTAATCATAACCTGAAATATGAAAAATGGTATATATGGAAGTATCACGTGAGTTTTGTGAAAGTTGTGCTCTAATGTCGGGGTTCCGTGAGTCTAAAAAGTTTTGGAAACCCTGGTCTGGAGGATCACAAATTCCAACACTTGAACCTGTGTAAATGTTGTGTATAAACACACATGAAGGTTCACTTCCTTTACAAAATTATAGATGTTTTCAAGTTAAAGAGGCTAAATATTATCTTATTATTGTTTTTAAATGAGGCATACATTCAGTTTGGTTTTATGCCTTTGTAGGATTAACTAGACAATTTTTCTCTAAAGATTAAAAACTAGAAACGAAAGTTAAGTATTATTTATAAACGAAAAATATCGTTATTTTCACAAGTCTGATTGAGGATTGTGCGATCACACAATTCGTGAATCAGCACTCGATTCAAATGACGGGAAATATTGATCTCACTGGCAATATTATGTGCTACAATGTGTTCGATATAATCACAGAGAGAGAGAGAAATGATGCTAACATATTGGTAACACTTCGCACATCATTATATACTTGATTATCACTAACTAATCAAACTAATGATTGAAATGCCAATCAATGCACCACGATTTGAGTCCTGCTTTTCATAAGATTAGCGATATATCGTTTAGCACTTAAGCCTATACCTTTGGTGTTCATTTTTTAGCTTTTCAAGTTCAAATTTGTACTAAGCAAGTTCAAATTGGAACAAAGCAAATTCCTAAAACTTTTTACTTTGAATTCCATAAAAAAAGTTTATCAATTTTTGTATCAAATGTTTGCTTACTAAGTAATGTAAAATAAATATATTATTTATTCATTTAGATGTATGTTGTAATTTTTATGCTTTATAACATTGCCTATATATTAGTTAGAACTACTTAAAAATTATATAGTTTGATTGACATCACAACAGCCAATAATTTGTCAGAGAAATTTTTTGATTGACAGAACCGTAAAGTAAAAGCCAACTGTTTTGCATTGTTAATATTATCGCTATACAGTTTAACCACTTATAGTAAAGTAAAATTAAAACTTAAAAATATCAAAAAAAAGGAAATTTAAATAAATGTCTTAAAATGGACTCTAACAAACTAAAAAGCGTAATAAGTAGTTACTCGGATATACTTTGTAAAAACATTATGAATTATGTCCACCAAAACTTGGCAAAACACTCTCAAATAATAATGGCAGTGTTAAAGTTTTTGTACAAAAAAAATCAAAGAAAAGTGAGAGTTATGGTCCTAGCAAAAACATGTCTCCCAATATGGATGTAGAGATGTCATATGGTCCAAACTTCAAGCATTGTCAGCATTAAACCAAAGTTAAAAATATTAAAAGAAAACAGCAATAGTATTTTTTCAAACACTCAGGATTCAAATATACAAAGAATTCTTGAGAAAAATGAGAGAAAAGTTATCAATGAGAGCTTGAAATCGGTTTTCTCTAGCATAGAAGTATCAGAAAAAAACAAAATTCCTAGCCTCTCAAATGTTGAAAATGAATTAAGAGAAAACGTCAAGAAAGTGGTAAATAAGAATGAAAAAGAATGAACTTCAAGTAGAAATGGACATGCATTTATTGTAAGTATAAGTAGTTCGGAGAATAATGAGACTTTTATATCAAACAAACAAACCTCCTACATAAAAAGCATGAAAAGCATCCAGAATGCAATCCATACAAATTTGAAACTTTTAAAAAAGAAATCAGAAACGAGAGAAAATGAAACTAATCTAGATGAGCTTGTTGGCAAAATGGTCTTTCGAGAGTATAATTCAGTATACGAAAATATACAGGAAGGTTTTTGGCTGCAACTACGTCACTTATTGATAAGAGATTGAAGGAGTCAAAAGTGGAAGAGGAAGATGAATCAAGTGGATTATTCACGATCCTACATCCTTCTATTAGCGGGTATTATACTAACGAATTGAATGTATATAAAAAGACAGGGGACCGTTATGCCTACTTGAGGAAACAAGTGAAAATAGAAAAAACGAATCTTAGAAAAGAGTATACAATACTTTCTTACATAAGCAAAGGAAAATTTGGATGCGTTTACTCGCCAAAGCATAAGGAAAGAAAATTAAGCACGCAATTAAAGAAATACATCACATAAACACGTTGAATTACAAGAGAATAAATAGTTCAAGAAGTGAGAGCCGTGCAAAGCATCGACCCAAATGATTCAGTTCGTTTCATGATGTTTACTTGAACAACAAAAAAACGATATACATCGTACAGAAGTACATATATAAGGAAAGGAACTGGGTGAGAAGACTAAGAAACACATTTCGGTAGAGACTGCCAAGTGGTTCATGGCCATATGGGACCTGCAACACAGAGGAATGTCACACAATGACCTTCATCTGAGAAACATCGGGGTGGATAGAGAAGACAACATTAGTATTATTGATTTCGGTTTTGTTACTCCTTTCAACAGTTTGTTATATAAGGGTTCTTCAGATTGGGCATGTTTTAGGGGAATCATGAAAATTATGGAAAGAAGGTGCAATTTCGGAAAGCCTGGAGAAGATCACGACGGTAAAAGAGCCTATTTTGACAGTTTCATTAATGATATAGAAGTTGTTCTATATAATGGAAATACAGAAGAGTTGAACAAGCTTGAAAGACACAGATGGATTGATGAAGATTTAGCTGACGAATTCTAAGATGTAATCGAGAAAGAGCTATATGTAGCATCAATCAAAATTCTGAAAAACACAAATGTCTTTCATGATGCCATATGTTCTTAGAGTTTGTGGAAGGCGGTGTATACATATATATACGCCGTATAGAATCACAATAATCAAAACCAAGCGACAATGAGTGCTAGGGAAGCATGACACTCCCGCCTCAAAGCGGATAATACTCATTTAACCCTCAACCGTACAGCAAAATAAAACACCTCACTTGTACACGCTACTCCATTCTGTGGTATAGGAGACATACACTTTAAACCAGGCAAACGGTGACTGCTATCAATTTATATATAGTAATATATAAATTTCATGTATTTTAAAAAAGTTTATTTTTAATTTTAAAAGAACTAAACAAGTTTATTTAAGATAAGTATATATAAACTATGTTTTTTTACAAAATAAGCAAAATTCTTCTTTTACTTGAATACGGTGTTCTGGACAAATTGAAATTCCACAGCAAAAGCAACTACTTCTGCAGTTCTTCTTACAATACTTACAAGGTCTTGAAAAACATGTTTTCTTTTTTTCCCATCGACAGGTGCTTTGAAGTTCCCAACATTTAACACAGTTTCTTTTATGGATACCGAGAGAGATTGATTGTTAATTCTCAAAGAAGAAAAAGGAAATGCTAAATTGAAAGAAAGGTTTCTCAAAAACTCTTTCCTAGTTTTTCTATAACCACTTTTTTTCAATAAAATGTAAGAATTGCTCCATGAAACATCGATCATATTGTAGTTGATAAGCATGGGCCATCGGTTTGTTTTTCTTCGCGTGCTAAATTCCTCGATGATTGAGTCCATCAAATCAACTCCGCATTTGCCTTTATTATAATCCAAAATAACAAACGGCTTTCTATCACTTCTAGACGATATATAAATGGTAAAATGCGAAGAAGTAAGCATTATGACATTTTTGTTTTTTTTCGGGATGTATTCGCATAAAGTTATCTTGCTGTCATTATCATATAAAGGAAAAGTGGAAAATACGGACTTTTTCTTTGCTGACTTCATGAGTAACGGCACTTCTTTTCTACATTTGTTGATGGTGCCTAACAAGGTAAGATCTTGTTTCAAAAGTTCTTTTGCAAGATTATGAGAGGTAAAATATCGATCAGTAACGATATCTCTACCTGTATTCGAGAAAGGCTTGGTTAGCTCTAAAACAACTTCTTAGGAAAAATTTTTGTTCCTCAAGCCATTTTCATTTTTGCCACAATAAATTTTGGATGTTAGAGCATAACCTGTTGTCGCTTCGCAGCACCAGAAAATTTTAATTCCATATTTCCTAGGCTTATTTGGAATGAAAGTTCTTCCCGGAATTTGACCTCTGTAGCCATAAAGCTGTTCGTCCACAGTAAGAATACTTTCTGGTACCACACATCGCAATAAATTTCTTTGGAACATGCTCCAAATCTCTCTTATTGCCGCTAATTTATATATCTTTTTTCTTTCTTCTCGACTTCTATAATTATCAAATCTTAGACATCGGAGGAAAAATTTAAATCTTTGATAGCCGATGGTTGCTCTATAAAAAGGCTTACTATCATGAGGTGACCACAAATCTTGAAGCAAAGGCATGTTGTCACGGTCCATACCACTTCTAATAAGTATAGCATAACATGCTTTCAATTCATCAATTGAAAATTGTTTCATGAATGTTGGGTATGATGCTTTAGACTTTTGATGAAGATTATCTTTCAAGGTGTCTTTTACTTTTCGATTCGTAAATCTTTGAATCGTCAAAAACATGTCATCATTATAAAACAGTAAAAAAGCACTTAGTTCATCGTTTGGGGAAAAAATGGGTCGGGGTAATTCCTTCAAAATATTCCTCGAGAAAGATCTAACTACAGGTGGATCTTTAGAATAAACTATATCACCACAAAAGACATTATTGTTCGAAAAATCTTCATGATCCGGGTTATACTCGTTACTTTCCTCATGTTCATTTTCTGAAACATCACTTGGATCTTCTGAATCACTTTCAACATATTCTTTATAGTTATTTTCATCACCATTTTGTTCCACAAAGATGTCCATTTCCCCTTCATTCAAACTTTCTTCATCATCTAACTTTTCTTCTACTGAAAAAGAATTTAAAAAACTTGTTTCAGATTCTTCATCTTTATTATTTTCATCTTCATTGAGGTCACTGAACCTCAGTGCCATTATCTTCTTTTCCATTATAGATAACAGGGCATTTGCCAACAAAAAGGAAATTCTTTTACTTTTTCCCATTCACAAGGAATAATAAAACACCAGTAAAATTATCAACTGAATTCCACGATGTTTCGCTTTACTATTTCAAATTCTCTATAAATTATTTGTAATAAAAATTGCGTAATCTTTTACATATCAAACGAGTTTAATCATACAGACTTATTTATCCAATATCAAATTACTTAAAATTAACTCTAAATTTAGTTTATTAACTTTTATGATTAACTATAAATGGCTAACTGACTAGAACACTAACTAATTAGCGAAGATTTAATGAAAATCTGAAGTCATTTGTAATCACCATGAATCGATGATATATTGAGTGAAAGCCAACAGAAATTTTAAGGATCGTTATTAGATTTCGCATTTCCATAAATTAAAAGCTCTCAAAAAAATTCAAAATCTAAAACTCCAATTTGAACATTTTATTTTGAAGATACATATAACACTTCATGATAAATGTGCCATTATGTTCATTCAAGCTTATGAAATGATCTCTCTTGTTCACATATGCTCCTGTCAAAAATATTTAATGAAGGGCTGTTTTGCGGCAAGACTCTTGAAAAGATGTCAATCGGAATTTATTTTCGCTCGATTGAACCCTTGCCCACTAGAATAAGAAATTCATTTCATCATTCAATTTTGGTGAGTAGAATTCACACAAAATGGCGTATCCCTTACTTTGACTACGTAGAATTTAATTGACACTTCTTTCAACCAATCACTTCTTGATTTTTCGCGAAAGTGAAAAAGGAAGTATCACATCTAGATCAATTTGTTAAAGCTTTTCAAGAACGTTGAAAAGCAGAGACACGAGCAGCTGTTGTAGTTTGTTCGAATTTCAGTATGAATAAATCTTTCATTTTTAACACCACTAATTTTTTTCTTTCTTTATCAGTTTTTGCAGAAGCAATTTTTTATAAAAACGAAGCCATGAATTTTATATTAGTATTCAATTGTTACAATATTTAAATCAAATAACTAAAAATAAAGTAATAATACTTTGGATTCTATTTTGACGAAAGGATATCTTTAAAAAAATCTAGTATTCAAGGTAAAAGAGGAATCGCTATCTTCAATTATTTACTATGCCAAAAACTATTATACTCACCCAAAAGTAAAATTTATGAGAATTAATAAACAGCATTGATACTCAATAATCTGGAATAAAAAGACACTTTCTAAGCTTAATACTATTTTTATTAAAAAACATTGTGTTCTTTTATTGCCTTTTTGCATGTACAAAAGCGGGCAAGGTCTTCAACAAGAAGTAAAGAAAGAATCATTTGAATTTCGATGAAAACTTAAAATCTATATCATGTTGATTATGATCCAGTCTTTGAAGTATGCAACATTTGTGTATACGCCATACATGAAAGGTTTTGCACATGCTTCTCCAAAGCTCACTATTCCAATCTGGCGCCATATGTCATCTCTATCTGAGAAAAGCAAAGGACCTCCAGAGTCTCCCTAAAAACATAAGAATAGAGATTTTAAAGAAGGAAACTCTGTTGGTAGACAAGGATTTAAGACAAAATCACACGGGAAAAAATGTTAGTAAAAATTACCATTTGAATGAACTCTTGAAGAAAATTTTAAATGGTAATTTTTTTATTTCAGGCATTTTTTTACCTTATTAGGTTTTTTCAAACAGGCATTTTTTTCGCTATTTTATCATTTATATATTTGATTTGAAAAAGGAGTTTATACTCCGAAACTAGTTGGCAAAAATCAGCAATAAAGTGTCCAGTTTTTGCAATTTTTTATATTTGTTATAATTATTTCACCCCAATGGGCATATCTGTCAAAGATTTTGTTTCTAAATATGGTAATTTTTTCATTTCCTACGTTTCCTTATAAAAGTTACGCTATTTCGAATTTCGAACATCATTTTCTGCTCCCTATATTTCGGGCTTTCTTCATTTTTCTTCTCAGGAAAATATATGAACACGGCATTCAGAAAAACCGAGCACAAGTTTGAAAAAGTAATGTTTTTGTCTACATATATATATATATATATATACGTTACAACAATAATTTCTATACAATATCACAAATAATGAGAACCCTTATGATTTAGTATGTTTTATAGTAACGATACGCAAAACACACTATTTTTCAGAATGGGTTTGGCATTTATTTCAACATCGCCATTCTGAAGAATTCGCTTTCCAAGTTTTACGAGTCTGTTTACAACGAAGATCGTGTGGAGGGTGTTGGTAGAGAAATTCGGAGCAGATATGAAATCTCGTGAAGGGCGTTTTTGTACCACTCGTTATAAAAGACAAAAGTAAAAGAAGTCAATGACTTTGGCACACACTTAAAGTGCTTTTCTTCTTGTTTCTACGTTTGTCTGCTTCGAGCATCCCTTGATCGACATTTACGTTCGACTCTGTTGCAACGAGAGTAAGTTATATTTTACTTTTTGAAAAAAGTATCCAGAGTAGTCTGCTCTAATTAAACTAAATTGTTTTTCAATCAACTCTTTGCCTTTATCCTCAATTTAAGGCAAATCAGAAAAAAACTATATAATTCTGCTACAAAATTTATGATCCTATAAAGCAAGTCTCAACATCATTTTCTCATTGAACATAATCTTCTCATAAAGTTTCTGCCCAAATTCGCTAAATTATTATTTTAAAATGATTTTGTGCAGAATCAATTTCATTCTCACTCATAACTTTTTTCAATTGCATTTTTTGAAAGACGCGTTTGATAAAACATTTTTCAATAATAATTTCAGAAGAAATCGAATTCCGTGATGAAATAATCCTCCGAATACTTTCAAAGATAGTAAATTTATTTGAAAGCCCTGAAATGCTTCCAACATCTTTTTTATGAAACCGCAAATGGCGGAGCAATTCTTTCGGTAAAAAGATTTGAAATTTTTCATGACTTCGGCATCATATGTTTGCAGCTTCTATATATTTTACGGCAAAAAGACGTTTTATATTTGAAACTGCTCAATCTCTTTGATCTCCACAATGATCATAGAAAAATTTTCTTTTGTATTCTAACTTTGTTATTCAAAATATTCATCCATTCTTGAAAAATCTCACTACTCATTCAAGCGGTGCTGTTACTTCTGTATAATAAAGCAAATTTCTCAATACTAAAGCCACAGAAAGAGCCAGGGTTTTTCGATTTGCGAATATCCAAATGCTTGCCTTCTTCTCCTTCTGCTGAACATGGCTATAGATCACAGTAAGATCGTCTTTTAAATTTTTTCCAGATTTACATCAATTAACTTTACCAATATAACTTTTTTTGATTGAAAGCGCTCTGAAAGTTTCGTTTGGATTAAAAATGTTTTTTTCTTATACTTTTGGAATATAATATGAATACTTTTAAACCAAATCTTTACAATATCTTCACTTATATATATATCAGCTGGTTACAGAAAAGTACAACGGTTCTTATATTGTGTTGCAAAAAAAACTGCTTTAGCCAGACGTTGGAGGCGGAAAAAGTACATTGCATCATCGCCAAAGACTTTATTCTTCTTGAACAAAGGACAGATAATAAGGATTTCCTCCTTCATAAAACCATTGCAACATTCTTGATCATTTCCTTCCTATGCTATTTTTCTACATTTAAAAAATTTGGACTCTGGAGGGCAGTTTCCAGATTTCCGCATTTTAACAAGTTTCCTTTGTCTTCTATAACTGATTGAATTATCTCTAACATTCACAAGATGTAGGTCGTATGCATAACAAATAGCATTTTTTACAGATTCTGACTGTTTAGGAGTTTCATTCATATCTACATTCATTTCATCTGGTCTTCCGATACTTACCTTCTTTTGAACCCTTGATAGCTACATCTATATACTACACTTTAAAGAGCCTATCTGCATCAAAGCTATGAACGCTTTGGAAAAAGTACAGCGGTATATATAACTAAAAAGATTAAACAGCGCGAGCTTTCTTCCACTAATTGATAATCCAAAAATCCTTGTAGAATTTTTAAAAGTTTAAAGTCAACCCGATTTTGCATTTTAGAACTTCAAAAACATTTAGATATTCAAAACGAAAGATAATTGATTCAGAATTTAAAATATCATATATACAAATTATAAAAGAACTTTTAGACAGCAGTAATTTTAGCCATGCCTGGTAAAAACGTGTGAAGGCAAAAACATCCGAAAATTAAAACGTAAGAAATCGTGGTGCTGAAAATATGGATTGAGGATATTGTTGGAATTTGTTTCGAAGTGATTTTCTCCTTAGAATCGACCGTTCTAAATAAATACATTTAGGACATCATATTTCTCGACGTTTTAACAAAAAACCAATTTTAAGACACGGGTGAAAAAATCTATTTTGAGCTGTTTAGTTAAAACACAATTTAAAAATATTTTTACAAAAGACATGAAAATTTTTGGTGATAGAAAAAGTTTTGTATTAAACGTGTTAATTTATTTATGGATTTTGTAAAGCTTATAATTTAGTTCTACTTTTAAAAACCTTTGAAAAATTATTTATCACAGTTTTGGTTTTGTGCCACAAGCAAAAAGCGTACAATTATAAAACTATAAAATCCTGTATCCTAAGAAATAAATAAATCAAAAATTCTAAAATAGGTTTTCTCGCTTTGCTTTACCAGATGGATAAGGCAATAATGAAAATTAGCACCACATAAGTGATATTTTATTGCTTAAACATTACACAAGATACATACATACATACATACTATCTTACAATTATGATTATGCTGTACATATAAATCACCTTACCAAAAAATTGGCATGAAATGACGCATTGATCTCTTTTTAATAAGTTAAAGATAAATTATATAAATAATAATCCTATATTTATTGAAAAAACTTTGGGCAAAAATTTTTTTTGTTTTATCAATTCCATAGATATATATTCCAAATTCAAATTACTCAAATCTTTATCCTTGATATTAATAAAATATATTCACCCATTTTCAATAAAGTAGGGGTGATAGAAAATTATGAGTATTTTTAATCTACATAATTTGCAACATTTAACTTTCCATAAGCACAAAGAAATATTCTTATACACAGAAGCACACATATGTTATTTAACTTTCGCCAAAAAATACTGGAAAACAGACAAAATGCCTGCAACCACTATTATGTTCAACTAAACCGACTTTTAGTGTGTACAAAGTTGTGTAGGAAATAAAAGCATAGTGCTTACAAGCTGCATAACTTACTAAGCAAGAATCCGGAGTTCCTCTATCATAGCCGGCACATATTTGGGAAGTGCTAATACGGATGTTCTTGTACTTTCGGTAGGATCGATTGCACTTACTTCTCTTGACAAAGGGCAAGCACGCTTGTCTCATGATTTTGCTGGATTGTCCACGATCTTGATCAAAAAAATGTTTAACCCGTGTTGAATCATTTGGCGCAAAATATGAAAGGAGTAACATTTAAAAAGATCCTGGAATAGAAAACATCCTCTCTTTTCAAAGACATCAAAAGTTTTTGAATGAATGTTTTGAGTAAACATGTGCTCTGTTCTAGTGCGTGTGCCATTTCTAATATACGGATATATATTGAAAGTATATTAGCATCTAACAAGAAAATTGAAACAATTAATAATCCCTATGATTCATTAAGACTAAAAGTAACTCTATCATTTACGGTGGAAGCAAAGAGCGAGGGTAATTGAACCTAGGAAAAAAAATTTTCACGCATGATTTTAAGGATTTTTTCTAAAATCAATCTCTTCTTAATACGATTAATAGATATGAAATAGAAGTATCCTCCCAGAAAATCAAATGAAGCTTGATTTAATTACAACCCCCCCCCCTCCCACTAAACTTCCACTTTTTCACAATCAACTAAATTGGATGACTAACTATTGGATGATTTCTATTTATTGAAATTTTTGACATTTCCTATAATCGCCATCTGCATTATTAGCGCATTTGAGATAATTGGATGCCCAAGTAAAATCAAAACTGTCAATCAAAATCATAAGTATTCATTTTTCATTAAAATTTTGAATTAATCTTTAGGTAATGTATAACCTATCGTACATATTGGATATAATGCTCTAGCTCAAATATCAACTTTTAATATAAACGCATATTTTGGATATTGTATATGATTTCTCGGTCTATATGTATGAGTCTGTGTTGTTGCCAGTGCGTCTATATACAAACATGTAATCCATTAATTTCTTATCCCTAGATCGAATAAAATTTTGGAGGGAAATTAGAATTTTTTTTTTAAGTACATTTTAAATAATGAAAAAAAATGTTTTAATTTTTGTAATTCTATGATCAAAGTCGACTGAGAAAAAATTAGACCTGAATATATTGAGTCTTAGATGGTTGTTGATTCTGCAACCCTGGTGGCAATGTTTGCTGCTATGATTATATGTGAAAACTGCATGAATTTCAATTATTTTTTATGGCATCCAAGCGAAAAATGGTACAGGGATGCCAAGATCGGGAATCGAAATCAGGGCGAGTAGAGAAAAACAGGATATTTATTCTGAATAAAAATTTAGAACATATGAGTTATATTTATTTGATCAGGAGAAAAATGAAATCAAATTATTGCAATGCTATAGTCGAAAGAATAAAACATTTCCACTCTCAAGGGTCTTAATCAACAAAATTAACCGACAAAAATACATTTTGTTTAAATAAAAAGCTTATAATATCTCACTTGCCTACAAACAGAGAATTTTAGGAGAGTGCCATATCAGGATGCCAATTATGAGAAGGAGAAAAAGGCAGGTGTCCGTTAGATAGAAGGAGAGACGTTTTGAAAGATCAGCTACAACACTTGCATCCAAAATTTGTAATAGTTACCATGATCAAATTAGCGTAATGAAATTTAAAATTAGTAAACTTCAATTTATAATATGTTTTAATAAGGCTTAACTCCATCTACCATTTTAGAATCAGAGATTTAGAAGTCGAGATGCATTTCCGAGATTTGCTCTTCATAACCAGGCACGATGACCTGATTCCCAAAATTCCAGATACATAGGATACAAAAAATGGATGAATCCTGCATTTTAAAATTTAGGACATTACACAATGCTATGAAGAGCAAACAGGCGTATTCTTGGATGCCACAAGGTGCTAGATTCGATTCTGCATCAAGGCTTCTTTTTCATATTTCTACATAAACGGTGCAATTGCGAGTTGTCGATCAAAACACTCCAAGGTACCTTTAAAGGCCTTTTATAAAATTATAGATGGCGTTAACACGTATGACCAAAATCGCAATCTTACTTTTTGTGTTTATACACAGATCCTTTACAACGCGGATGTCTACGTCCAAGAAACAAAACCGCAGCATCCGCATTTTAATAGACCGCGTTATAATGGACTTACTCCTTTTAACTAGTAATTAAATCCATAAAATTCTATCAATCCCAAAGATTTTTAAGCAAATTTTACTAACACAAAGATGAATCTATGAACAGTAGTCAGTATTACTAATATCGATCTCAGTTTGGTGACAAAGAAGAGGATGCCGATGATGGAGTGAAGAGAAAAAGAGGATCCCGAATAAAGACTAATAAACTAAAAACAAGGAGTAGGAACAGAACAAGTACAAGATTTATCATAGCCCAGAAAGATCGTAAAAGAAGGAACCAAGCGGAAAAGTATCTCAAGCGCAAATATTTTGATTTAAATTGGCATGCACAAAAATCACTTTATCAACATCTTATTGGTAAACTTAACATCTTAATTTTATGGACACATTAAGAGCTATACTGCTATAAAGTATTTGAAAAATGATTGTCTGGAAGTTAAACTCTCATTTTGTGTAAAAAAACATGTCGGTTCTTTTAAAAGATGATTGACGAAAATATAATTTTGAAAAAATTGCAGATGGCATAGTGGTGGTAGTGTAGGGTCTCAATCCAGATGATCTGGGTTCGATTCCCGAGCGTGCCTGTCCTTACCATCTGTCCAGCTATGGAAGATTATCCTTCCCTTGGATGAGAAAACAACAACTAAAAACATAATAATATATTCTGTGGGCAGTTGACCTAGCGGTTAATTCTTAAGATTCAGATTTAGTTGTTCTGGTTCGATTCCTGACAACGGCCTTTCTTATATGTCCAATCATGGAAGATCATTCCTACAATAAAATGATATTTAGCTTTCTTATGCCAACAATCAAATGATTTCTAGCTTTTCTTTGTTACAATTTTATTAACAATGAATATTTGAATTTTTTACAAAAGAAATAAAAAGCAAATTTGTAAAAATTTATAATTTTCGTTATTAAAAAATATGTTCCCATTACATTCTTGGTAAATGTCAAACTGTTACATATTTAGTACAAAACATTTAGGCCCACTTTATAAAAATGTTTCCATCTTAAGCTAACTTTCAAGATAGAATAAACCAAAAAGATTCATTTGAGTACTTTCTCTTTTTTTTAATAAAAAACAGAAAAAAAATTTTTTTTATAGCTCTTGAAGAATTTTTTTAATTTGTTGAAAGGATCCTTACAGTGCATTCTTCCCCAACCAATGACGTATGCTGTGAATCCGTGCAAGTCATCGTAGGAAGATTGTTCCGGAAGACAAATGGGTTGAACTCTCTTGGAATAACTGATCTTCTTCCTCAAGAAGATGATGCCGATGTCATTTTTGAAGGTTCTGTAGTGATGATGACGGATGGCGTGCGAGACCTTGTAAAATTTGCCGCGATTCCGTATCGCACTACCCACCATTATGGAGTATCTTTTTATTTTCCTAAAAGCACCCGGGAATTAACACTTTTTAAAATATTGTAATCAATTTGTCGAAAATGGATGTCCTTGAAAACTACACTTTTAATCTCTGAAGGATGAGAAGAAGGTTCATTAAAGAAACTGGAAACAAAAACGCAAAGTTAAGAAGGATGAAATAGAATCTTGACATCTAGCATCAAACAATGTTTACACTGTACACCTATTTGAATGTTGCAAAGAAGTTAGATCAACCAAAAAAATAATTATACCAGGTATTTTTTAAATATAATTAACTATTTTGTATAATAGTACATATATGTTTATCAATATATTTTTATCCCCACAAATAATATCTTTTTCTATCTGTCTGCATTCTGAATGGTCGAAATATTATTATTATTGTCGATTGACATAAATTTGACCAATAAGATGATGAGACATCAGCATAGATGATAAACTTTTATTATAAGTATATGAAAAAATGTATAAGATATAAAAGCAGAATGATCTGTGACGTATTTAAGCAATTTAAATACTTGTCTTAGAATTAAAAAATTTGCAGACTTGTTCAAGTCCACATTTCATTTTAAATCTAAACATTTTAAAGATCAAAATGTAAATATTTTTGATTACAACAAATTCGTACATATGCAAAAAAGGAATGTTCATTATGATTAATATTTTAGCTTGCGATCATTTATGTTAGAAATTTGAAAATACGTATAAAAAAACTTTGAAATTGAAATAAATTCTTTAACTAAGACAAATCTTAGTAAAATGCGTGAAGCAAAAGAGAAAGAAGATTGAAATTTCACATGAAACATGATGAGACAAAATCAACATACACTACTGACTGACTTAGAAAACTGCATTACATCTCTCGATTACCACAGTAAAACCTCCTTTGAGATTACTTACATATTATTTCAAATTTATCTATATGGAAGGATGTATCTTATTATGCATGATTATATCATATATCACTCGTTTCTTATCTTTTATTTTGATTTCATATTTTTTATTAGAGATATATCGTATTTCAAAATATTTCGATATATCCCAAAGTTTTTTTTGGAATGTTTCAATTTTTACTTTATCCAAAATTTTTATGAAGTATGAAAGTTGTGTTTGCTCCGAATTTCAATGGTTCCTAGTCAACAGCGTCGGAAAACGAAAACGTCCGAAAATCAAAAAGAATTTATAATCTTTTTTCCAACTATTCTGATTATACATGACCGTTTTCAAATATAATAATACCAATCAGAGCGAAGGAAAAGAACCCTTACACATTTTAATTGATTTTTTTATTTTTTATTTATTTTTTCAATTAAAAAAATGTATTAAACTTTGGTTGTATAATGTTCGCTAGCTTTAATTTCAATAAAATGCCGAGAAATAATCTAAAAATTCATTTTTGATTACCACACGTTTTCGTTTTTGGATGTTTGACCAGGCACCATTTCAATTATGATATAAGCATGGGCATCCGTTAAAAAAATTTATTCTGACGTCCGCATCCGCTAGGATGTCAAATTTGATAACAGGATCCCCATTTGCAAAGCGGATAAAAAAATTTAACTTCCGATAAATCTGTATTTTTTAAATTAATCATCATTCATTACCTCGTCAATATTTATACTGCAAGCGTTAACGCTATGGTTCTCAATTGGCGTTAGATAATTGTAAGGGGCGCTATGAACTTTTACAAATATCTAGTAATATCTAGTGTGCATTTAGAGGCATATAATTTTTAAAAAATTTTCTTACTATTCTGAAATGGATACCATAAATTTATTCATTCCTTCTGGTGGTATATTAGAAAATGGAATTTGGTCTGTAAATTTTCAAATATTTAAAGAAAGAGTATAGATAAATGTGAAAATGGTCCCACTAAAATTCTTTTCAGTGATATAAAACCTAACATCAAAAATTTAAAGCTCACATGAAAAAAAGACGAAAAGCATATTGCGTAATATATAACTGATTTTCCCATTACATTTAACATTATAACATTTTATATTCATTCTTTTGATTTTCTTTATGAAAGAAATTAAATTCTATTGAATTTTATTTTATAAGTAACAGGTGTTTCTCAATAAGGGGTCGTTTTTAAAAAAAATGCCGAAGAATCGTTGAATAGAAAAGACTTAAGACATGGTGTTGTGAACTAATAATAAATTTTACTGCTTCTAAACTCATGAAAGATTTCGTGAAAGGTGTGAAAAAATTAAGTTATTTCGCAAAATACCTCTGATGAATGCAATGAGCTGCTGTAAGAATGCTCCACTTCGAAATGATGGTGCCTCCGCATATCAACTTTTTCTTTCCATTCTTCTTTCTAACATATATCGCAGCCTATTTGGATTTCAAAAAAAAAAATGTATTTCCAACGCGCATGTTTTACTGTTTCTGGCAAAGCTATATTGATGAATAAATTACATTAAATTATGTAGAATACCCAAATGTGTATTTTCTATTAACAAGACATCCAAAATGATATTTCCCAGAAATATAGTTTTCAAACAAGTCATTTGGTTATGCGTTAAGTTAAATCATTTTAAAATTGCACACGTGAAGATAGCAACACCCATATGTGGCTTTTATGTAGATTTGCGAAATTTACACTTATTCATCGTTGCTTCTGCGAAAATGCAACAAAAATTACACACGATCACTGCGTTTATAAGGAAATACTCACTCACTCCCAAATAAATTTTCCCTTTATTTGACTGAAAGATTTTGCTAATGATGAGATAACGTAAACCGGATAACACAACAACAACAACATTTTAAAATTGCGCCGGTAACATTTTCCATTGGACCAAAGAAAAAATGGAAGGAATACCAATGGAAAAGCTTGTGCTATTGGATACATTTCTGGAGTTTTTGATTGAATTAACAAGAGCGCTTAATGCCAATGCAAAATTGAAAGGAGGTTGGCTTATCAAACTGTCACTTTAATGTCAACGTCAAAAAATGAAAATTTTCTTTTTAACGCGATAAAAATGAATGAAATGTGCTTCCTGGTCAAAACGTTCGAACCCAAAATCACCGAAAGCCAAAACATCCGAAAAACAAAAGTTCCAAAAATCAAAAATGAAATTGTAGATTTATTTCATAATATTTATTGAGAATTTTGTTATAATATAATGTTTATTTTAATTTGTAATACATGAATTTTTGAATTCAATCTTATTTTTCGGATGTATTGGTTTTCGGACGTTTTGACCGGGTACCATGAAATGTAAAACTAAAAAATGTTCATATTTTCTTTATGTTAATTCTCATTTGTGTTCTGATAACGAAAACAAGAGTGTCCAATGTCCATGATAATTATTTTAAAATCATATAATCACATTTAAATCATAAAATGTACTCTCAATTTTTGAATGGACAAATTTTTGTTCACTTCATTCACTTCCGATTTTTTTATATTAGTTTTAGTTTAACAAAAATTATATGGCTTAACTCTTTTTAAATTTTTCAGTTTCTTTTCTATTTTTTGGTCTTAAATTTTTGCATTGACTAACTTATGAATATTCATTAGGACTATTGTATCATGAATCTATATATATATATATACACGAATCATATCGAGGCATTGAGAAGATTGAAAATCATAATAACAATTCATTTTGCTTAAAGAGAAAAGAATTGGAAAAATAATTACAAATTATTTTTTAAATTGCGCTCCAAAAGTTCTATGATAATATATGAGGCAAAAGAAATCGGTTAAGAAAACTTATTGATTGCTTTTCGATAACAATGATAATGATTTGCACGGATTATAAATCAAAACTCTTCCATTACACCTTTGATATCTTTATTTCTGTTGAGAATCGATATTTACTTTGAAGAAAATTTCTTTCAAGTTGCTTCAATATTTTGATCAAGTCATTTAAAAGGCATGGAAATAGAGTATAGGAAATTAACCCATATGTAATCATTTTAAAATCGAACATTTGTGTGATAAATTTGACGCGTGCATAAAGTTTTATGTCATGACTAAATTTATAAGACTAATTACGCATTACGCCCCCTCTAATATCTGTCTGGAGCAGTGTTTCCTAAACTTTTTTTCCTGACGCCTCCCTAAGCTTTATTAACAATTTTTACGCATTACCCCCCCCCCCCCCCCCCCCCCCCAAACACAATTTTTTATAAATGTATACTGTGTTTTAAAATTAATTTTCATACACATACAAAAATAAACTTTAACAAAAACTTTATTAGAAAAAAGCTTTAGCATAAGTTTTAACTTTAAAATCTAAAATGAGAACGCCTTGTTGCTTTTCTTTGACAAGTTCAGCTATTCTGCGTGTAATAGGAGGAAGTGAGAAAGCAAATCGCTTTGAATATTGAGTCGGTTTCTTTGTTTTGTTTTTAACGCAAATATGTTGACGAACAAGGAAGCAGTAAACGGAGAGCTTTTTCCGCTGATTTTGGATAAATAGAATAAAAATTTATCCAGAATTTTTCAAGGGAGATCAATTTAAAATTTTCTACAGCGCTTGAATCATATTTTAAATCTATAGCTTCTTCTTGGAGATAATCTTCCAATGTATCAATATCGATGCTAAATGCCTTCTTGGTACGATTTTCAATAAAAGCGCTACTATGTTGTAGTGTAGAATAATGTCTGGGTTTTTTAGCTTGAAGTTTTAAATGAGGTTATTTATTGCTTCAAAAAAATCAACAAGATAAGCCAATCAAGTTTGAGATTTTTTTTGAAAATGCATCATACAAATTTTTATTCTTTTGATCTTGCAAAAAAATGTTCACTTCCTCTGTTATTTAGTGTGAAAAAGAAGACATTGGTGCACAGTTCCTATATCTGTGCAAAGTGGTGAAAAATTTCTAGAATTTAAGGAGCTTTTTTAATATAGTAAAATCTTTGATAGTTAAATTTAAAGAAGTTTGTAACGCTTCTTGTAAAGTCTTGCTAGCTAAGGTTTGTCACAATGAGTTCCAGAAATTAATTAATTTTTTTTAATCTTACAACCCACTTACTATCATTTAAACTAACTAAAGATAAAGATTGGGGTGTTTTCATCGAAAATTCACAATTGCGCCGCTTGTATCGAACTATGAAGAAAGTAGGCTTGATGCGGGATCGAACCCAAGACCTTGAATTATCGAAAGCCAGTATCTAAAAAATTTCTTTAGAGTGGAGGGGGGGAGGGAGATAACAGAAAAGTACCATTTAGTTTTTTTAACTTTATGAGTACTTTATGGTGAAATTAGAGTGTATTTTTTTTTAAATTTTATATTTTAAAGTTTTTAAAGGTTATAAAAAGTTTCATATAAAATAACTTGAAAGTCTGGAAATTAAGTTCACGAAATTTTTATTTTTAAGAATTTCTCGAAATTAACCTCCTTCCGAAAATTCTTACTTTACAGTATTTGTTCAGATTCAACTCATTGATATTAAAATAATAGAAGTTAGGTGCGACTTTTTGTCGAAATGAAAAGATATCTTCTAATAACTATTCAAAATCTTAATTTTTAAAGCAAAATTTAAAAAATACTCTCTATTTCAATGTTTGTGAGCAATTTAGAATGAAAAATAAACTTTTTTAATTTTTTTTTAATGAGTCAAAACATTCAAATGCATCCAATTATTTTTAATTTGTTTCAAAATATTAAAATTTTGAAAAGCTTTGAGAAGAAAATTTTTTAGATCAGCGTGTAGAAAATGTTGGAATAAATTAATGAATGCAAAGTTTTGATAGTTAATCTTTAAAATTGATAGCAGAAAGTTTTGGAGCACACACCAGTAAAGTATGAAATTTAAAGAAAAATGAACAAGTTTACCATCCATGGAAAATTGTATATGTTAGATACTTGACCGTCAACAATGTTGCTATCCACGGGACAACCAAATAAAGTTCTGCGAGCGTTTAAATAAGAATAGCCACATGAGTGTACAAAGCAAGGTTGAAGAAAGATGCCTATTGAAAGTACCCACGGAAGAAATTGATATAACTTCATCATTTAGATAGGGAAAAGGGGATACTATTTTATTGAAGAATGAAGAGGTATTCACATTCCTTTTAAAATGAGTTTACAGCATTGAATGACAGTGTAAACATTTGTTAAGTTCTATCCCATCATTTAGACACTTTATAGGGGAAATCCTTGTCAATACAAAGGATAAGATTACTACAACCTAGCAAAGTATGTTAAATATAGAAAGAATAGGTAATGAACTATAGAGGTGAACACTCGCATCCATGGTTAAAAGTTTGCAAGTTTTAAACATCAGTAGCTTGAATGCTTGAAAAGTATTTTATCTGTTGGCTGTGTGGCATTTTTAAATTGGGTCAGTAATTAAAATTGTTAACAAACTCGGGAAAAGTGTTGTCTTTTTCAAAAATGTTTTTCAGCATTAAAATAAAATCATTTAAGTAAAAGAGGAATATAAGTATGACAAATCTCTATTAAAATGAATCAGGAAGCGAAGGTGGCGGAAGGGGCATTGGGGTGAAAGTGTTAGGAAAAACTTGTTGAGACATTAATCCTTTTTTGAATTGTATTCATTTCTATAACAACATGTTTAAGACATTTATTGTCTGAGAACACGATTTTTTCTTTTATGTTCAGGTGTTTGTTTGGGTGTCTGTAAAAGCGTACGCTTTACTGGTACTCAAGTTAATTTAGGAAACCATTCTATTAACATGGAAAAAAATGCACATGTGTGCCAACATGCGGAAATTAGGGTGCTGCACATTCTGACGATCTCCACTAAGCGTGGTTCAGAAACTTTTTCTTACAATCTATTACTTGAATCAAAGAATGGGAGCCATAATAACGTAGTCAAAGGTAAAGGTAAGGGTAAGGGTAGCGTGGAGTGTTTTCATCAAGAAGGCACAATCGCGCCGCTTGTATCGAACTATGAAGAAAGTAGACTCGATGCGGGATCGAACCCAAGACCTTGAGTTATCGAAACCCAGTATCTAAGCAACCTTACTCACGCCCCTGCAAGGATTGCTGGTTGGAAGGTGCTTTTACGTTATTGCTACTTCGTGAAATGGACGTCCATAATTGCCTAAATTTGAGTCTGTGTGTTATTTGCCTAAAATTTGGAAATTTAAGTTTGATTGAAGATTTAAATAATGGTGTTGGTAATTTAATATGTAACGAAGGCCTAACATTCAGTCAGAAATCATTCATAGCTTATAATGCGTTATTATGTCTTTGTTCCCATTTTTTCATGTTTTGTGGAATTAAGTGTGTGAACCAGGTTATTACTTTGGAGTGTTGATTAGTATCGTGTTGTTAGCTTTTCCTATATGTAGACAAAAAAAACAAACTTACGTTGTACTGATTCAGTCATCACAAACTTTTTTAAATAAACTGAGTTTTTCATTTTCTTATCTACATAAATGAAAAAACAGCAAAGATGAAACAAGAAGCATCATGAAATAGCCACGTGCTCAGAACCTAAACAAAATCCTTTTTCATGAAATCAGTACCTGCAAGAGCTTCCTGCAGAAGAGCTAAAACTCTAGGCTACAATGAGTACCTAGTCAAGTTTCAAGAACAGATAGTCCACCTCATAGAGGCTCGCATAGACAAAGCCAATCAAGCTCACGCCAAGGAGTCAGAATCTAACAACTTCTACGAAGTAACAAGTTCATATCCGAGAAGATTGGAGAAGGCTGTCCTAGAAGACAATGAGCCCATTCCCTCTCTTGATTACGAGATAAAGGATGAACTAAGCACAGAACTGGTTCTATCTGATGACTCCGATGACGAAGAAAATACGTACCTCAACAGCTCATAAGGCCTGAAGGCGTATGAATGGGTTAATTTTTGAATTATCATAGGAAGTTTTATAGTTGAACAAAAAATAAAACAAATAGAAATAAAGTCAAACCTACCCTATCAACTAATAATTTTGACCTAGATCTTAAGCATAATTTGGTGCAAGTAACTTCCAAGGAGGGGGGAGGGGAGCGAGCTTCTAAAAAAATGGAAATTTCTTTATTAATATTTGTATATTTGTATCCTTTTTTGTTTGCCTACCTATTTTACGTACGACACAAACACTCGTGACCGAACATGTAAAAAAAATAAGAAGGATAATAAAAAACATTATTAACTTCGATTTAAGAAATCAAAATGCTTTTTATTGATTTACAAAAGAAACTTAGAATAGCGAATTGATTCGTAAATTTATTGATTTCTACTCGTATAATTAAGTTTTATTTATGCTATTTCAAGATTTTTTTATCTTCCCGTTTTTCTCATTGGCCCTTGGCGACCAATGTTTTAATTTAAAAAAGAAGTTACAATTAATGAGAACGTTGTGTTTGAAGTTTTATTGAAAGCTCTTCAAAAAGGGGTTTTATTGTTGACAGACAATATCGCATGTCGTGCTCCGGTGATAAACGATTTCCATGTTTATTTTTAGCAGCCATAAGAGCTGAAAACCCAGTCTCACACAAATACGTTGTTGGGAAAGAAAGAAAAACCTTAAGTGCTTGCAACCCCACTACTTCTTTTTCTTTATAAATATTTGTCCAGAAAGCACTCAAAGTTTCTGTTTTAAATCACATGCAAGAGCTTTGTAATTTTTTATTTCAATTAGTTGCTCTTCTAATTGGTAGATATCTGAAATTTCCTGAGGTAGATCTTCAATTTTCACATCAAAAGGATTTCTGACCCAGCTATAGATGGACATATCTTCGGAAATGTATTTATGGAATTCGCACATCATTTTTTCCAGGTGCTGCACTACAATTACTTTGACTTCATTAAAGGAAGCTTCATGAATTGTCAGCAAAATCAAAGTAAGGTTTGGGAAAAGATGAAGTTTTCGAAAGGAAATTTTTCGTTTCCACAAGCTAAACTACGCTTTGAATGCTGTTAACTTTTCTGCTGTTCCCACCAGTGTCTCATTTTGGTCTTGCATTGATGTATTCAAGTTGTTAATTCCTGTAAAAATGTCTGTGAGGTACGCCAATTGTAAACGCCATTTTAAATTTTTAAACCTAGAAGCAGGTTGGTGTTTTTGATACACCAAAAATACTGAACTTCTATTCTCGTTTCCAGTAATCTCTGAAGAACTTTCCCTTGAGATAACCATCGAACCTCATAATGTTAAAGCAAATGGATATATTCTTACCCAAAATCTTGGCACATTCGATTAAAAATTCTACTGTTTAGTGATTTAGATTTAATGAAATTAACGATTTGAATGACTTTTTTCATTACAACATTTAACTCCTCAGAAAGACGTTTAGCTGCAAGATTCTCTCAGCGAAAAAGACAGTGAAGAATAAGTACTTCAGAGTTGACAATTTTTACTTGACTTGTAAATCTCTGATGAGCGCCAAGCATGGCTGGTGCACCATCAAAACACACACTGAAACATTGATCCCAGGGTACTAGTCATTCATATTTTGAAAAAGAATCCATCATGTTTTCACCCGTTGTGGTAGTATGAAGTGGCTCACAAGAGAGAAATTCTTCTTTCATATCGTCTGCTCCTTGATATCTTACATACACCATCAGTTGAGCATCATTACTAATGTCAATCGATTCATCCAACTGAAGAACAAATTGACCACTCTTTTTCAAAGATTCAATTAATTGACTTTTGATATCGTTTGACATGTCAACAATGCGAGAATGAACTGTGTCATTCAACAATGGTATCTCTTGAATTTTCTTAGCCACATCATCTCCACATACTGTTTTGACCATGTCAATAGCGGCAGGCTTCACTAAATCTTCTCTGATTGTGTGGGACTTTTTCTCTTTTGTAATTCTCTAAGCTGTCAAAGAAAGATGCCATAGTAGTAGAATAGGAAAAGAAAAAAGGTCCTTTGTCACTTTGCGTATGAAATCTCTAGCTTTTAATTTGAATTCATTTTTTCTCAAAGAATTTTCTGTCACTGTTAGAAAAAGTAGCATGTTTAGTTTCAAGATGACGCTTTAATTTATTTTCTTTCATCGACTCGCAGCAAAGCACTTCCATACATAAAACACATTGGGACTTTGATACACCATGATCTTTTAATTTTGTAAATCCCAGATTGAGAAATTCTTCTTTATATGGACGTTTATAAGCCGTAGTGATGAAATAAGATCAAAAGAATGATAAATTAATCCTTTGCTGACACCTTCGGGAACAAGAAAAAATTAATGCATATTAACGCTGTCAATGCTCTTTTATTTCCTAAATTGATTGAGATGTATTGACAAATATTTACTGTAAATGTGTGGGAGTTGCAATACTTCTCTTAATTGCGCTCTCGCTATAACATAATAGAAACTAGATAGGCACTTGGTATGTATTGCATTGTTTTTACTTGCAATCACAAGTGTATATAATTGCATGGACGAGAGAATAGCGAATTGATTCCTAAATTTATTGATTTCTACTCGTATAATTAAGTTTATTTATGTTATTTCAAGATTTTTTTATCTTCCCGTTTTTCTCATTGGCCCTTGCGACCCAAAAAAAATTCCCAGGGGACCCAAATTTGGGTCGCGACCCGGGGTTAAAAACCACTGCCATAAAGCTTGAGCGTCAAACTTGAGGCCGACTAGCTGAATGTGTCGCTTATTAACTTCAAATGCACCCGCACTTATTATTATATATTTTTTGTCAGCTTTTATTGTTACAACTATTTTGAACAACTATTTTCATTTATCCAGGCAACATAAATCTCCATAAAAAAAAAAGTTCAAATTATTTATTCTGTTTGAAATATTTTACTTTTATGAGCTCGACGCAAATCTAGTTGCCCGTCAAGTTTTCATTAGGGGTTCGCAAAAATGTATTGCATCATATATAATATTTTATAAACAATTTTTGATGTTTTAATTTCCTCTCCTGAAGCTTCAATTTCCTTATTTTTGACAATGAAAGAATGTGAAGAAAGAGCCCTTTTTTTAATGATTAAAAATAACTTTAAAAAATTTAAATTTTATGAACATTATTTTATCTGATGTTTTAAAAGAAGACTGATAATTATAAGTGTAACTTTCTTCATTACTTTGATAGAATGTAAGTTGAATCCGTAGGGGCCGAATAATAAATATCTTGGTATGGTGTCCTTGGGATAAAAAGGTTGGGAAACACTGGTACAGTAGATTCAACGTAAAATGATGTAAAGCACTCATTGTTAATGAAGGGTCGTGTGATGAAAAGTCATATTATGAATGACGAGTGATAAAGTTTCGTGTGATAAAGTGTCGACTGTCGAGTGATGAAAAGTCATCTAACCGACAACAGCATAAAGAAGAAATTTTGTTGTATCGTCCCTATAAAAAGATGTAGAACACCTAAAGCTATTTTTCACGATTTATCAAACTTTCATGGGAATCGCTTGTAGGTGTATGTATTAATAGAACTCCAGCTATTCTTGGTATAAATTTGGATTAATTACAAAAGTGAAAAAAAAAAATCATATGTTATAGGTACTCACTGTATAATTCATCATAAAGCATTAACATTGAAAACTTTACCAATGAACGCTATGAAGTCTTCGATTTGACAATTAAAATTGTCAACTTTATAATTACCACTTATAAAAAGTCGACTCTTCAAATTGCTCTTTAGGGTTATGGAATCTAAACATGAAACCTTCCTTTTTCATACAAACATACAATGGCTATAAATGAAAACATGATCGGACGGCTATGGGAACTACGAGAAGAAGTAGCTTCATGAAAAGTTGCAATCTGATTACGTTCAGCGACTTCAAGCTTACCTGATGGATGTCTTTGAAGCTTTGAATGTTCTCATATTTAAACTACAACGGAAAAATAACCTCATCGTCGTGCACTATGACATTATTCAAGCCTTAATATCAAAATTCGACATCTGGCAGCATCGAATAAAAAGAAAAATGTAGAAGGTTTTAGTAATTTGGATTCTGCTCTTGTTCACACTACTCTTGATTCTCACTTAAGGAAACAAATTATCCCTCACCTAACTAATTTCAAAAAGGAATTCATAAGATATTTCCCAGATATAGATTTCAAACGTGAACCCTAAAAATTATCAGTAACCCATTTTAGTGTAAAATAAGGATATAAAAATATTAATATAATCAATATTACGTGCCAACCTCAAGAAAACTTCTTTATAAAGATATGTTATTAATTTTATAGTTTCAATAATAATCTAAAACTAATATTATTTAATTTCAAGAATTTTAATTAACAATTTCAATAATTAATTTTTTTTAAAGGTTTTTGATCTTTTCTGAACAATTCAACTTTTTGGCCCCCACCCCCCCCCCCCCAAAACAAACACAAAAAATTACCCCCCTAAAAAAGCATAAATTTTCTGCGAAAGTTTTATACCAAAACCAAACCAAAACCAAACCAAACAATTCAACTAAAATTTAAATTTTCCTTCTTTTGAGTTCGGAATTAAAAAAATTAATAGTAAGACATTCAAATAAATTTTTTAGTATTAAATTTATTCTTTATTTCTTTACTAATATTATTCATTGTGATTATACTTCATTTATAATTTCTAAGGTTCATTACCTTATTTTTAAGAGCTATTTTCTAACATTACATTGTGTAAATTACGAATATGGTATTCACCCCGATTTCTATTCCTCACTAAATTTTCTCTTCTTTTTCGTTGTAGAGAGTAAATTATTTTTTAATTAAGTTAAATGTAAATACTTTGTTGAACTTTTCTCTTCATTATATACTTCTGCAAGCTCTTGTAATTTATCTTGTGAATACAAATGTATTTATCTTACAATTTCTTTCAGTATTTTCTTCTACCTTCATATCACAAAAGAAAATGTACTACTTTTTAAAAACGTGTGTTTGTTTAAAATCTTACATTTAAAAATTTTAAAGATGTTATTTACATTACATCATCATCATCATTATGTTATAAATATTCAATATAAATCTTATGATGAATTTTATAACAAAAATAAAGATTTAAATAAATTATATATACCCTTGGGTTTTTACTAATTTTTCCCCTAGTATGAAGTGACATTTTCTCAGATTTATCGCGGGGGTAGAGGTGGACTCTCTAGTAACAAATACAAGCTATTCTTTTTTCGATATTATCTAATGTTAAATATAATTTTCAAAGATTTAACAATTTTTGATCGAATTTTCGGCCAAAATCTTTTAAATTTGTGATAAAATTTGTAAAATCGTGATATATAATATAAAAAGACAATTGGATATATCCAATTTTATCTTTGAGTTTAAGAAATCTAGAATTTACCCTTAATATTTCCGTCCTTTGCAATATCCATACCATAAATGCGAAGATTATTACGACGGCTACACTGTTCTTGCATGTTACACTTCAATTTCAAATTATCAATAAGCTGTATACTTTTGATTTCATTGCCCTCCATGGCGTTAACTTTCTCCTGAATCAAGTTCACCTTTTCTTCTTTCAATTGATTAACTTCAGTTTTTAAAGATTTAACCTCCTTCATGAGATCTGTCAAATTTTGTTCTTTCAGCTGTTTACCTTCAGATTTCAAACATTCGATTTCATTTTTAAGATCTGTGATTTGCTCGTTGATATTGCCAGCCATTAGATCAGCAATTTTATTAGTAAAATCGTTTTGTGATAAGATATTAAAAATATTTTCTTTAATATTTGATTTGTTGACCATCTTTACTAAATAATCTACACTTAAAAAAATTCTTAGCTAAATGGCGTTTATTTTAAGGCCTTTTTTGGAACAAAAAAATAATCAGACTGCAATTTTTCAAAGTTTCAAAAACTCTGGCTTATTGCCTATAATTTTAGTGTTCGTATTTCTATCTTAGAATAGGGTTGTCGAGTCGTCATTTTAGCCCTGGTGTTATCAGATTCTAGAATCATCAAACCAGAACAGAAATGGTTTTGGAAATTTTCAAGAAAATTTCTTTTATTCCTGAAGAAAATACTTTGAAAGATTATCTGTTCATGAAAAATACTTCATACGTAAATGAAGAGTTTTCATATTAAAAGAAGAGATAAACAATCACATTTGGAGTACATTTTTATAAACTCCCTTTTGTAACTTTAAGACAGATGATCTAAATTGCCTGGTTTGCGTTATTAAGCAAAGATAATACCGGAACATCTTGCAGCCTTATTCGAATGGAGAGTGTGAGACTTTATAGATTTAAAGGAGTCGGTACCTAATAAAATTTATAACTAGAAGGCCAATTTAAAGAATGAAAAATAAGTTTAATTTTTAATATACCCTAAAATTGACTCAAACTTCGCAATAACTCTTTCTTAAGAAAAACAGATTAAGCTAATTGCTTTTCGTATTTTTAATTAATATTTAGATTTATCAATTAAATTCCAAAGATAAAGGTATTTCTTGAAGTTCCAGTTAAACTAAAGCACTATTTTTTCTTTGCTATTTTGTTTTATAATGAACTCTTTCTCATAATTTGATTGTGGGCGATTAAAGCTAAGAGTACACCAGTAAACTTTTTTTTCACAGCTTACGTTCGAACTTACGAGTCGATTGCCAATACTTCCAAACATTGTCTTTTTTAAAGCAATCATGTTTATTTCGTGAACGTTTTAAATCCGCAGTGTCTTTCATTCAAGACAACTTTTTTTCATTGGTATAATGTTATATTTTTATGAAATTTTTTTTATTTGCTTTATTTTTTTTAAATTTCTGACATGAAAAAATATATTATAAATGGACTTAACATGATTTTGGGTCACTCTTATACATATATATAAATTTTTATGCTCATCAGCATCTTTATAACTAAGAAAGCATTTGGAGTATTTAACAACTCCATTTAATGGATGAGTAATAAATGTAGACTTTATGTTCATTATAACAAACTATTAATTATGTCAATCAAAAAACGATGTTTGCTATTGGTGTTGTAAATGTGGACTTGCAAATTACTGCTTGGAGGCATATTTTTGTTAATGGACGTAAAAATGTTTTATATTTATTTAATCTATTTGTAAGTTTCAAACCTGTCATTTTTAATCAAAGGATCTGAGTGAGATAGGAAATGAGAGTTTAATATTTCTAACAGACATCTTTTGTATCTTCAGAATATCATTTAGTTCAGTTAAACCCAAATGGATTTCTCAAAATTTTGATATCACGTTTATCATGCGATGATTCGCATTTCCATTATTTCTTTCAAGTTTTTAGCATTGATTGATATAACTTTTCTTTATCTAACTATTGGAATTGCTTATATTTAATATTTCCAAAGGCATTACATATCATAATGCTTCCTCATATGGGCTTAGTATGAGAATGTAGGTATTTTTGCAGGATCAAACGGCCCTTAAGACTTCGTTTGAAGTTTTTATCGAAAGATATGAATTTGAAGGATTTCTGAGATTTATCTGAAAATCAGTGTTTTTAAAATAACGAATTCTTCTAGATTTAGTATCGTTATTGATTAAGCATCTGCCCCAAACATTGCTGATGATAATAATTTATAATTGCAAATTATGTAGGATGAGGTTTTTTTGAATTGTATCGATTTCTTCTTTGAATACTTTTATTATAAAAGATTAATTTTCTTCTAAAGACAGCGACAAAAAAGTACTTAGAAAACTTCGATTCAGTTTAGCCAAAACTTGTATGAAAAAGCACAAAAACCTTCTTTATAAATAAAACTGATTTTACCACCTTATGGATCTGTACAAGCGGAATCTCTCCATTAAATTTATCTTCTTGCAAACGAAGAGTGTGTTTTGAGCCGGAATGTAAAGCTAGAATTTTTCCAATTTTCTTCAAATATCGCAAAAATTGTCTTCACAAACTTAAGAAGAAAGTTTGCTTTAAGTGTTATGAATAATTTAATTCATAGCACTTAATTAATATTAATTAATTTTTTAATTAATAAAATTCTAATTATGAATATTTTTTAATTTGTACATTTTACTCTACCTTCTAAAGCAGTGCTACTCAACTAGGGCCAGTTAGACAAGTTCCAGTGTATGCATAGGTTCAAAAAATTTTATTACATGAAATAAAGAAAATAAAACAACCATCTCAGAAAAGAATAATAAAATTATAATTTCATTAACAAATAAATGTTCATTTTAATAATAAATAATGATTTGAAATTTTTAATAATAATGTTCGCCTCGGGTCCAACTACGAAACTCAAAAGGTCCGAATTCGCACCGCGGACCGCCAATTGAGTACCTCTGTTCTAAAGTATGCTTTCGAAATTTTTATTAAAGTCCTTCTACTCTGACTCCAAATTCTTTAAAATTTAGCGCATTTAAATTCAACTCTTATTTCCGCCCTAGACTAAAGAGTGACGAATCAATTTGATTAGGAAAATTAAACTCATTTTTCATTATTTAAAAATACCTTGAAAAATTACTTCAATATCCGACTCCTAAATTATATTAGTTAGCGAATCATATCGACTCCACAATCGCAGTATTTGTAGGTTATCAAGCATTCTTCAAACTACAAAAAGTATTTAAAAGTAAAACTTTTATTCAAAATAATTTCTACCAATATTGTTTTGACCAGCTTCCTTACATCTTTTAACGTTAAACCCATGCCTTCTCAGCATTCTTTACATCTATCATATTCGTGTTTTACTTTTTTGTTCGATTGATACTCACTCGAGCTTGCATTTTTATGCTTTCGCGAAGCGTATATAGCGCGAAAAGAGAGATTTTGTTGCTCACGGTGCTTTTCTTTATTTAAGTGCGTTTGGGCAAAAAGACGCTTGTGATAACACCCCTCAGTGTATTTCCTTTGTGACGCATTTTGCTTGTGTTTTGCTGCGTTGCTGTTACTACTGCATAGCAATCTAAGCAGGCAGCATTCCCGTTCTGCACACATCTCTGCCTCTACTCTTTACACCAATAAGGTGAGTGTGGAAGTATGTCAAAGAAAGGAATGATTTAAATATTCTTGGTACGTTGTGCTAGTTATTTTACTGAGATGTATGAAAGATCGTGCTTACGATGATGCTGGTTCAAGAATTATTCTCTTACAATTTTTATTTCTCTTATATTGATCATGAAAAGTGATGATGATATGCAAGATGATGGAGAAGAACGCTTCAGCACTTTGAAGTTTTCGTTTGATGTGCCCACGTTGATGGTGGTAACGGGAGCGAGCTTCGGTTTTGGTCGTGTTCTTGCTTTTGAATTCGGAACGCGGTGTACGAAAGCCAAGTCCATCTTAGTGGTGACTGCAAGAGATGTTGTCGCTTTGAAGTCACTAGCTCAAGAAATAGAGGCGAAGAATGATGGCAGTTGTAGAGTGATTGTCATTCAGTACGACCTCTCTTGCATTTCGGAAGAATCCCTGAACACCTTCTTCCACACCCTGCTCTTTGAAGTGAATACCAGAGATTATGAGCAGGCGCTGATGATTCACAATGCCGGCACTCTTGGCAGGATAGAAACTCCGTGTTCGCAATTCAGCTTGGCGGACGTGGAGGACTTTTACGCGACAAACTTGACATCGTGTATCGCTTTCAACAACAAATTCCTTTCGTTGTTTAAGGGCGTTGTTCCCGCCCTCTTCATCGTGAACGTCTCCTCTCTTCTTGCATATGACGCTGTAAAATCGCTTTCTCTCTACTGCTCCGTCAAAGCTGCCAGAAATATGTTCTTCAAGGTTTTAGCTTTGGAATCCTCTCACTCCAATGACTTGTCTGTTCTCAGTTATGGCCCAGGTCCAATGAATACCAAGATGTTTGATACAATCGTTCGTTCTAGTCATAATTCTGAAGTCCAGTCGCTCTTCCACGACATACAGTTAAATGACCGCTTCGTGGACATGCGTTGGTCTTGCCTTAAACTCATCCATCTTCTCACAACTGGTTCTTATGTTTCTGGAAATTTCGTTGATTATTTAGATGTCATCAACCCTTAATCATTCCATCTTTTCCTTTATCTTCAGAGTAATTAGTGATTTTCTAAATAAATTTATATATATTTTTTCAGGTTTAATTTTATTTTAAAAAGTCTTACTGTAGTTAACATATATTCCATTGAAAAATAGCGTTTTGACTGATTTACCCCACCTTATTTTTATAACTTTCTTAAAAGCTAAAATATTTTCAAAAAAAATTCCTACTCTTCTATTTGAAATTATTAAATATTGGTTTGCAAGAAAATTAATCAGTCGATTTATTTGTCAGATTATTTACTTTGTATTATAAAAGTGGAGGTATTATACAAATGTCTCCATATCTTTTTATCTTAACCTGATGTTTGATCTACTAGCTCTCCTCTAGAAAAAATACATAATCCAGAATTTTTTCTGGGCAGACCTTTTTTGGAATACCTTTTTTTTCTCAAATTTGTGATAAAAAAATGATAAAAGAACACTGAATACTAAATTTCATATTTTTATTTTCAATGGATTCCAAAAAAAGAACACTAAAAATTTGGGATACCGGAATTCACGAGTAACACTGTTCATCAATTCGAAAAAAGATTCCCATTTGTCATCTCCTTTTTTTTGATTTAGTTGAATGATTCTTTCTTATCTCCTGCTTCCTCTCCATATTTTGTAAAGTTTTTGCGCAAACTTCATTCTTATGCTCCATCACCTGCATATATTCTAGGATATTGCCTTTGAGAAGATAAAGAGAAATTTATTTTGTTTAGCCTATCGTAATTCAATACGGTCTTATGTGGCCCAAAAACAACCCATTTTGAAGTTGGTACTCTTCTATACTAATGTAGGAATAGTTTCTTCATTTTTAACTTTCTAAAAAGTCATAAGTTTGTTTGCTTTGAATACAGAAACTACTTTATTTTTTTTAATTTTTGGTACTGTTAATTCAATCAAAACTTTTTTGAGTATTGCCTGAATAACATTAATAAATGATACGATCATTGTGATTAGTATTTATAGTCCTCAAAAATGCAATAAAAGGAACAACAAAGAAAGTCCTTGTTATTGCATTTCACATTCCTAGTGTCCGTTTATGCGAACAAAAAAGTTTTAAATAACTGCTCAAACAAATTTTTTGCTGGCCCCTCTATCGAAAAATTTTGTCATGCGATGGTTGAATGTGAGTAAAAAATATATGCTTTTGTTTATAATACACCAAAACCACACGCATACACATAAAACACATTTGAAATATATTTAAAGTATTTTTTTGAATTATTTACTGCTTTTCTAAATAAATTTATATATTTATTTTTTCAAGATTAATTTTTTTTTTTAATTATTATCATAAGATGAAGCTTGAACATTAGACAAAAACTAATCTTACTTGTTGATTTATCTCTTTCACGAGTTCACTAGTGTTTCATAAATTCCCTAGTGATTTTGTTATTTCATGAAATGACTAGGAATCAAATGAAAGTAAAATGCAATTGCTTTTCCCAACTGGCAAAATATAGCTCGCTTTGTATAAAGAATTGCTATAATCATGAATGAAATATAGAGGGTGATATAAGTGATACTGATTACATAGGTCAAAAAAGTC
The DNA here is from genome assembly GCA_030549495.1 of Nectonema munidae. Classification (NCBI taxonomy): domain Eukaryota; kingdom Metazoa; phylum Nematomorpha; class Nectonematoida; family Nectonematidae; genus Nectonema; species Nectonema munidae. Next base: position 326,071 of record JAUIRK010000974.1, on the reverse strand, counting down.
AATTTTTTCAATTAACGTTTTTGGGATTAGTTGAAGAATTATTATAATAGCTCTACTTTTTAATTTTAAAATTTTTATAGGTCAATAAAGTCAATATTTTTGAATTAGATCAACCAAATCTAATATTTATTAAAATTCCTTCTGTCTAGGTTAATTTAAAAAATTAAAACATTTTTGTTTCATTTTATAAATTTCTTTTAATCCCTTCAAGCTCAATTAGGCACCACTGTCTCATTAAATGAAATCTATTTTAATTATATAAAAAAAAAGTCATTTGAAATGATGCAGGCGATTCGCTTTCAAAATCTGAGCCCTAAAAGTTTTAAATTCCTAGAATTTACTCTAAACTTCGATGTTTCAAAATGTTGGGAAAAATATTTGACAAAAATTTTCAAGACTGAATTATGTTTGAAAATAAAACCGAGTATCTAAATTCTGAAATTATATGCAGAATCTAAATTACCACAAAAAAAGCTTTTGTCAAAAATAGGAAATTTTAACCTGTTTCTCATAAACTAATTTATATTTTAACCCATTCCCCCCTTTTCTTTTTTTTAAAATAATTTTTTTTTTTTTCTTTTTTTTTTTAATTTTTTTAAATAAATCGTCTGCGTTTTTTTTTAGATATCGTCTGCTATGCTTGGCCTTAAATGGGTTAATATAGATTTTGTGTTTCTTAACAAAATATTTATACAATTTACATTAAAATATGAACAAATTTGTTATCAATTCACTTTTCAGTAAAAATACATATTTTTTTCCATTTTAAATTATAAATTGCTAATTATTTTTTATGTAAAATTTTGATTAAAAAAATTTTTTTAAGACAATATCTTAAGGCAATACTATAACTAATGACTATACTATTAAATGATGCTTATCGCGTTCACTGATTCATCTGACAGTCTTCTTAACACTTCAATTTGATTACTGACTGTTGTGAAAACAGGGAATGACTGAAAACAAGAGCTTATTTGATTCAACAAAAATGTGCTTTGCAAAAATGAAGTAATTTCAGTAGCAAAAGGTGTGATATTTTTATTTTGTATAACCAAAGATGCAAGATATGATCAAGGAAAATTAGCGTTGTTCAGTGTTCAAAATATAATGTGAATACTGAATAACTGTAAAGAAGGAGAAGAAAAAGAGATATTATTGTGGAACATTCATATAATGTAATTTAAATATTACAATCTTCTCAACTAGAAGAACCCAAATCTTCTTACTAGTCTTTGCCTCTTTCTGGACAGGATATTTATCATAGCTAGTTTCTGGATCATGTAGGAAAGCTGCTTGGCTGCTAGGAGCGAAATGTTTCAGAGCTACTGTTTTTTCTTTTCCATTTTGAATCCTTACTTATGCACACTGCGGATTTACTTTCAAGATGTTCACCAATTCTACTTGAGGCTTACCTTTGTATAAGATGGGAAATTTTTTATCGAAGCAGTTGTTGAATTCTTTTGAACGTAAATATTCTATCATGTGTAGTTGTTTGGTTAGTTGATGTGTTCCAAAGAGTTCATTGGACAGGAAGTTTGAAGGTTTCTTCTTAATTTTCAATAGGTAGTCCATGACTTTCAGTGGCTAGAGTGATGGTTCCCCAAATTGTGAGTTTCCTGCGGTATAGGCTGTTGAAAAGCCAGACGCGATTATTTTAGGTAAAAAAAAATTAAGTTTATTTGAAACAAATGACTTACCCCGATCTGAATGTATGTATTGGGGTTGCCCAAACATCTTGAATAAATTTTGCACACATTTGATGACACTGCTTGTCCTAAGGTCTTTACAAGCGTAAGCAAAAGATAATCTTGAATACTCATCAATGATAGTGACAATATATTTATTTTTATTTTTTGGTATCAAGGGAGCTTTAAAGCCAATTGATATAATCTGTCAAGCGGTTATGCACAGTGGTGAATCCATAAATTGACCATATGGGGGCAACATTAAAAAATACTAGTAAAATACTACCATACAAGCTTTGATGCTTTAGGAAATAGCAAAATCAGTAAGGGGAATTTCTGAAACCATTCTTCATAAGGGGGGCCTAATCCTAGCTGCCCCCTCTGGATCCGCCAGTGGTTATGCAGATTTAATAATGTGATAACTATCAGATTTAAAAAATCTTTATTTCCATTTACATCAAACTTAAGAGTTTTTTGTTCAAATTTTTATTTCGTCCATTGAAAATGGTAGGTTATTTTCCCTTACAAAGTGATGCCTCCTTTTCGAGGATGTGGATATTTTTTCAGTTTTCTGAGGGTCTTAGAGAAAAAAACTGGTCTTCCTTCTAGTAATAGTGATGCTGCGATCGTTTTATCTGAAGTTTGCGTCTCAAGAACCAATGACATACCTTTTTAATTTGACCTAAAGCTGAATTTCAAATTTCCTGCTCTATAAACTATTTATTATTCACCTTTGAGAGGAAAAAATAACACTTTTCTGAAGGTTTGAATTGTCGAATAATCGCAAAACCATTTTGCATAATATAAAATCCCATCATTCTTTTCAATTCGCCATTTTTGAGGGTATTGGCATCTCTTTCAAATGAAATCTTCTCTCCCTCAAGTAACCGCTTTAGATGCTTATTACGCTCTTCTGAAGTATTACCACTTTCAATGACATCATATATGTAAGAGAAAGTATTTGAAAGGTTGTTATGATAAATAAAGTTGTTGATGAATCGTTGAAAAGCAGAAGCACCGTTGTTGACTCTCATAGGAATTTTTATGAATTGAAAGCGCCGACCATTGGATTCAAAACCAGTATAAATCGTTCATCTTTTTCTAGCTCAACTTGATAGTAAGCTTCTGGAAGATAAATTAGGCTGAAATATTTGAATTTGACTACTTTGGTAGCCAATTTATTCATATCAGGTAAATGATGAGCAACAGGTAAGTTGTATTTATTTTTAGTTTCTGAGAAATCTACCACTATTCTTTTTTCTCCCAAAAGTTTTGGCACTAAAACAACTTTTGTTCGCTTGAGAGAATTGTTTTCCTCAATAACTCCAGTTTTTAGTAATCGTCAAATTTAAGTGCTTATGAACCTTTCATCTTCTTCATTAAATTTCCTGCTTTCTGTTGCCTCTGGTAAAATGTAAAAAATCAGAAATTCTTTATTTCCATAGTATTTGTTCTTGGTTTGTAAAGAAATGCAAACATTTCCTAATGCTTTTACTTTAAATTTGCTTGAAACCATGCTTACACTTTCTTTGAAATGGTATAATTTTAGCTTTAAAAATACACTTCAGTATCTCTACCCATAAAATTATCTGTACTAAGAGCTTGGCACTTTATGCCATTTAAACAATCTATACTCTTCGATTATCTTATATTAGTTTTGGAAGCATTCTTATTTGATAACTTACATAACTTAGAAAAAAGCCCAATTTTTCCACATTTGAATTTTGCTAGACAAATTGTACAGTTTTCTATAGAATGTCTTTTACCTCCACAAAACTAACATTTTTATTTTTTTGATGAATTTACGAAAGAATAAGCCAGTTGAGCTAGTTTTTCAATATTTTCAAACTATTTTTCAACTACTATATTTGACCCATAACTTTGCTTCTATTTATGACTTGTTTTGTGGCTTTAGTTTGGTTAACGGCTGTATTGACTTCGAAGCCCTTTAAATTTTTCAAAACAATTTTCCAGAAGCCTTTTTCGAGAACTATTTCTTAATCCAGAAATAAGAGAATCCCTTATAAAAAGATCCCTATGTTTATCGGCCGTTACAACTTTAAAATTGCCGTTTTAAAACAACACATTCAAGGATTGAAAAAAGAAGTCCACTGTTTCGTCAGCTAGTTGAAAATCTCATTGAATTACTTGACATATGCTCCTTCAAACTGCTTTATAACAAATAATAACTTGACACATTTTGGATGGTTTATGCAACGTCGAGAATCAAGTGCAAAAACAGGACCTCAAGTTTGTTTTATATTAAGTTATTTTAAACAACCGAGGTAGTATGTGGAACTTCTAAACCAATAATTCCATAGCTTGCCACTTTGTTCTTCGTTAACAGGGGCATAAATTTCTTTTGGCCTAATAACATTATCATCCATAGTAAAATATAAGTTGAAAAAAAAGAAAAGACTGAAAGCTGGAGCTTTTATTGAACAAAATTTTTTTGAAAAAAAAGAGCAAAATGTAAGATATATTTATAACTAAATTTGCATACCTGTAGATCCAGATGACTCCAAATGCTGCTAACCCCGAGGCTGGTAATAAGGATAAGCTCTTATTCTCATGGAAATACCTCAAAATGCAAGTGTCTCAAAAAGCCTCAAGCAGGAAATCTCTAGATCTGCTTTCTCGTGGCAGAGTTGTTTCAAACTAAATGATCTAGAGGTAAAAAGCTGGGAGTAGGCAATTTAACCTACAGCTTCGGGTAGAACAAACTTGTTAGTCTTGGAGAAAATAACTCTGAGTACAAATTGCCACATCCTTGTGGTTTAAGTTCAAGGAAAAGGAAAGGCTAAAGGTTCCCAATCCTAAACACAAAATGGTTGACGTCAGGAAGGGCATTGGGCCATAAAATTCAGTTAAAGTACTCCGTAGGCTTATCCAACTCCTACGTCAAAAAGAATGTTTGAAAAACTTGCAAGAGAAGGGAGAAAGACTGGAGATTTGTTACGTGGAATGTGGGATCGATGATGTGTAAGAGTCTATAAATTGATAGAAGAAATGTAGAAAAGAAACATTGAAGTGAAGTGTGTACAGGAAACCAGATGGGGAGGCAACGCTGCCAAGAAAATAGGTGAAGGTTTTAAAATTTTTTACAGTGGAAAGTCAAATAAAAGAATGGAGTAGGAATCATAATCCCATCTAAATGGAAAAATAAAGTAATAGAAGTGAAAGGAGGGGAATCGACTGATTCGAATCAAGCTGGCGGGAGAAGATGAGCTGATGTCCATCATATCAGCGTATGCACTGCAGAATGGATGCAAAGAAGAGGAAAAAGAAAAGTTCATGGCTAATTTAGAAGAAATGATTCAAGGAGTGAAAGAAATTGAAAGGTTTTTAATTGGAGATGATTTAAATGGACACTTTTGAGAACATTGTGACGGTTTCCACGAAATACACGGAGGACATGGGTATGGAAAAAGAAATGAAGATGGGAAAAGAATTTTACATATGGCAGAAAGAAATGAACTATTATTTTGCAACACAAAATATAGAAAAAAACTCGAATATCTGATTACCTACAAAAGTAGTGGTAAGAAAAGTCAAATAGATTTTTTTTGATAAGGCAAAAAGATGCAAAAAATTTAAAAGATCGCAATGCTATTTCTGGAAGTAAAATTGTCAGTACAAAAAAGTATATAAGCAAAATATTCGAAAAAATGAGAAATTAAAGATTTGGAAATTGACAAAAAATGAAACAAGGTGTGAGTTTAAGAGAACCATAAAAGATATGTGTATACAATGGAAGAAGAGTGAGCATGTAGAAGAAATGTGGGGAAGATAAAGAAGAAATATCAGCGAGTGAAAGAGTCGTGGGACGCAATAAGCATGGAGGAATAAAGCAAAATGAGACATGGTGGTTGAACGAAAGTGTGACAAAGGTGTTAAAAGAGAAAAAATGCCTTTAAAGAAGTGACAAAAAACGAACTTGAAAAAAGACAAGGAATTATATGAAACAAAAAAGAAGGAAGCGAAAAGATGTAACGCGGTGGTTAGAAATCAAGGGACACAAAAACTGTATGATTATTTAAGAACGAAAGAAGGAGAAAATCAGATATACAGAATTGGCAAAACAAAACAGAAAGAAAGGGAAAAGATTGTAAACGTCAATATTATCAAAGATAAAGAAGGAAAAATGATCTTTGAGGAAGAAGTTATGAACAGGTGAGAAGAATATTTTGGAGAACTTTTAAACATGTGAAATAAAAAGGAAGAATGAAAGAAGCTTTGAAGGTTAAAGGACCAGATAAGATAATAGATGAAGATGAATTATTGCGGCAAATCAGGAAGATGAAGAATTATAAAGCAACTGGACTTAGTGAGATTAGCATTGATATGATTGAAGCAAGAGGACATGAAATGATAACAAGGATGGTAGACCTACTAAAAAGTGTTTGAATTGAAGAAAAATACTTGAAGGCTGGATGATAAGCGTACTAGTACCCATCTGGAAAAAGAAAGTAGATGTCTTAGAATGTGGTATCTATCGTGGAATGAAGTTACTGGAGCATGGACTGCAAATACTAGAAAGAATTTTGGACAAGCGAATTTGTTTAGTGATACAGATAAACCCAAAACAGTTTGGATTTATGCTTAGAAAGAGTGCAATAGACCCGATTTTGTCACAAGGCAACTAATAGTAAAGAAAATTGAAATAAATGCATCAGTTTTTTGTGGATTTGTAGATCTAGACAAAGCATATGATACTATTCATAGGGAAGTAGTCTATTGGTGCTTGCATAAAAAGGGAATATCCGAAAAACTTGTGAAATTGGTGCAAGAAAACTACAAAAATCCAAAGACATCTATTAAAACGGCAGAAGAAATTTCAAGAGAATTTTTAGTAAAAATAGGTCGGTATTGAGTCCATTATTCTTTACGTTGGTTTTTGATGAACTATCGAATAATTTAAAAAAGGAAGACTTATGGGAAATTTTATTTGCTGATGACCTAGCGATACTGGCATATATCAAAGAACAACTTGGAAAGAGAATTATTAAATGGAAAGAGAGTTTGGAGAAATATGGGCTGAAGATGAATGCTGAAAAGACGAAGATGATGATATGTAACAAATATAAGGATATTCACGTGCAATTAGAAGATAGACACGGGAATAAGCTGAAATAGGTGGAAAATTTCAAATACTCGGGAACCCAAATTATTGATAATGTAAGCTATGAAAAGGACGTCCAAGCAAGCGTCAATGCCAGCTCGTTAAAATGGAAAGAGGTTAAAGAGATCATCAGTGATAAAAGAATAACAATGAAATTCAAAGCGAAGATTTACACCACAATTGTTCGACCGGTTTTGAGATCCGGTTGTGAATGCTGGAGATTGAAGAAAATAGATTAATGAAAATTAATGGTGACTAAAATGAAAATGCTTTGAAGGATGATAGGGGTAACTCTAAGAGGCAAAAAGAAATTAGAAGAAAGGCGGGAGTTGAGATAAGTGTGCCGGCGGTAGCAGAACGTTGTAAACAGCAGTGGTACGGGCATATTCTAAGGAAGAAGCAAGACGAAAATGTTATTGTGAAAAATTTGTCTGATGTTATTTGAATATTAAACTGAGAAATAGAAAAATCTTATAAATATTTTTAAATATTACCCCCAACTCAAAATTTTTCTATCAGCAATTTTTATCTAGGTACCCGAGGTTGCTCGCATACCAGCGCTTACTTAGCAGCAGAGCGCAGTACACTAAAAATAACTAATTTACCAGGGTAAACTTAATTCACATTTGTTTGCCCTGCTAGAATGTACCTTGTATTTAGAACTTTTTGGTTTAGAGGGGGTCTTGCTTTGGGTGCCCACTCATAAGGAAATATAGCAAAAAATGTTTAACTTGGATGTCAGGTTTGAACATAAGGTATTTCAAATAACACTCTGCGCAAAGTATACAGTATCTTTGCTGCTTCCTTCTTTGACTTTCCCGAGCATGAGATTTGACCTCAGTTGTGACTCCTTACCATTCTGAATAATGATTCACATTGCGCATGGCTGTGGTGAATCAGTAGGTACACATTTGTTAGCTGTTCAAATACGAATTAGTTGTCAGTTGCATTTTTCATGATATAGAGTTGGTGCTAGAAGAGATAAATCATTTTCTAGAAGTGAGGAAGTTGATCATCATCTACAGACTTGGTAGTCACAACGCTGAGAACAAAGCAAATCAAGGTTATTGTAGACGATTGAAAATCTTGCCAATGTCTTCAGCAGAAAGTCATCTAGAATTTTATAATTATGTGTTAGAACCAGGAACTGTGCACATTTAACAATATTATTATGAAATAGAAAGTCGTTTAACTTATAAGTCATGATTTTCTAATAGAAATTTCTTACTTGGTCTATAAAGTTCCCACATATATGGAGACGTTGTGGTCCAGTAATAAAACCCTGTATCATAACTTCAGACTTGATTACATAATCATATACACACTGGTAAACATGAGGTAGAGTTAGTTTTGATGGTCCTAGTTTCTCTGGTGTATTTGTCAGTGCCAAAGTTTTTATATATTTATAAATTTTTTAAGTCAGCACATGAAAACGAATAGTCGTAAAAACTATTGAAAGAGTCATTCAGAAAAAAATGATATTGAAGTATTTTTATTCACAAATTTAAGATTAGAAATTCTACAAAAATAATATGAATAACCTTCTTGAATAAAATTTTTTTTCATATGAGTATCTAAAAAAGATTTGTGATTTTGTTTTTATGAGTCGACAGCCTTCCGGATCGAACCTGTAACCTTTTACTCTTACCAATTTAATTTGATTAATTTTTTATTGATTTAAAATTTATTAAGTTTTAATATCCATAAATGTTTATTCATATGACTCCTCAGAATTATTTAATCTATTAAAAAAATAGCTAATTTTTATCCTAAAGATTAGTTATATACAAAATTTTAAAAAATTCTGTAATATTTAATTTGGTTAATTTTTTATTTATTTAAAATTTTTAACTTTTAAATATTAAATATAAAGTTTTTAAGAACTTAAAAAGTGATCTTTTTTAAAGTTTTTTTTTAATTTCTAATTTGTTTTCGCATAGACATTTTTTAAATGTTCACTACATTTTTCATAAAATTGACGTCAAAAGGAAAAAAATAAAGTTTTCAAAAGTATTTTTTTTTAATATAAGCAATATTATCATTAAAATTTAGCATATAGTAGTTATAATTTTAATCAAATTTTGTACTAGGAAAGTTTTATTTTGTTATTTAGATTTCATTCATTCTGCTAAATTTATTTTTTCTAGACCATCGATCTTTGAAATTTTTTCAAAATGGCTAATGCTTTATCTGGGCATAACCGTATTTAAATTTTTTAAATGCCCCTTACAGCATTTCAAATAAAAGAAAAACTTCTAAGCGGCATTGACGACAATAATAAAGTAATTTGCTTTACTGCTTTTCATTTATATTTAATCATAGGATTTAAGTATTTATTTTTGTTAGAGCCCAACTTTTTATTAAATACTTTGTAGTTCTAACTTTTTTCATAATTATTGGTATTTTTAAATGAAGCTCTCACTTAATTTGTAAATATATTCATTATATAGTTTAAATTTCTTTTATTTTAAACTAGTTTCTAAAATTATTTGATTTAGTTTAATCTTTATAAAACAATCTTTTAAGTTTAGGATTAAATGTCCAATTTAAAAAATTTAAGATTATATATACTCTAAAACTGATTTCATATGGTTGAAAGATTTTAAATTTATACTCACAATTCAACGAATTTATTGAACAAAATGATATGAGATATTCAAAATAGGAAAATAAAAATTATAAGAAGAAAGATTTATTCAAGGATTAACCCATTAAGCCCTAATGTTCCTATTTGGGAACATAAGTAATTTCATCTTCGTCTGCTTTTTTCAATGATTTGAATATAAATCGTCTGCGTTTTTTTTTAAATATCGTCTGATTTCTATGGTACTTAATGGGTTAATGTTAATATAAATCACAAAAAGAACATTTGTATAGTACAAAAATGAATGTAAACGGGCCGATCTAGAAATTGGCATTATGGGGGCCGATTTTACTAAACTAGAACTCAAATCTGAAGCATATAAATTTAAGCTATATCAAAATTTTTAAGCTGTATTTATCTTATTTTGGGTAATAGTTTAATAAAAAGCGAAAATTGACTTTTTATCACAAAACTTAGAGTATCATAATAACATATCAAAAAAGTATAAGTTTATTATAAGAGAGTAACTAGATTAAGAACTAAGTTTGATATCACATCTATTAAAATAAAGAATTATAGATGTTTCAATTTGGAAATTTAACAACCATGATTAGATTAAGAATTGGTATCTAATCTGTTAAAAGTTAAATCATAGCTAACTATTAGAAGGCAAAATCTTATTCATAATTTTTTCTTCTGACACCGTTTCATAAAATGCAAGATCTCTATCTAAATCATTCGAACCCTTTACATATTTTATTTCCACATTTTGTTTCCTGTGAAATTTAGATTTCTAAGATTAGCGTTGAATAGCACCTTCCTTCTCTTCATCCTTACTTTCTTCTGTAGTCGAAAACAGAAGAGCGTCTTGCTGCATGGCCAATTTACGGTGGTCCACTGCATATAGGAGTAAAATGAAATTTAGAATTTTTTTGTTCCCTCGTGTGATTCTGTTTCCTTTTGATATGAAACAGATGTGTGCAAAATTTGAAGCTTGGCAAATACTGTTTAAGGGTGGCTCAAGATCATTGTGTAGCGGGCTTCTGGATCCCCAGGAGTATTCAACTACTGGGTATTATCCGCTCATAGACGGAGGTATCATGCTTTCAAAGTTTTTGACGATGTAGGAAATATCTTACGTTGTTGCGAAACAACACCTAGAACAAATTGTAGCTGTTCTTCTTTTGTAGTGTAACGGCTGTTTAACTCTTCAATAAGTTTGACTCCCCTCTTTGCAACATCGTTAATTACTGGGAAGTTTTTAATTTTTTTAAACCATCTTGATATGATGCATTTTCTTTCCAGTTTTCTGGATCTTCATTTAAAAAATCAGTTTTAATTTCAAGGTGTTTGAACATTGCTAGGTCGAAAACGTTTTTTTTGTGGAGTTGCTTTCTCTTGTTGATCGACTGTTGGAAAGATAATGAGTTTTTACGCAACCTTGCAGAAAGCGAAGTATCTCTATGCTGAAACTGGAAAGTAGATTTTTCACCAAAATGTTTTTGTCTGCGCTTTTCCAGCTGTTCTTCACACTCTTTTGATTTTTTTTCTTTGTTTTTTAATTTAAAGTCTAATGCACCCATTGAGCCACGGCGTCCTGGTTCTCGCTGCGTTTTCAAAAATTCGATTTCTTCTTGAGTACAAATTAAAGACATTGAATCGGCGTGAGCCACATCAAACAGATTTTTCATTTCAAATATAAAGTTTTTTTCTTTTATTTCTTGTTTTCATTTTTTTGTCTTTCTTTAAAAATTTCCATTGATTAAACAATTTTTTTGAACGCCTTGCTTTTTTCCAGTAAGCTTTTATTTCATTAGTTACAATAGATGCACTTTCACCAATACTTTTGTTGTTACATGATGATGTAAAACACACTCAACACTTGATCTATACTGGGAAGTTTAGCTCCAAGAATTACTGGAGAGGTTTCTTCAATAAGATAAAAAACCACGCTTTTTTGGCATTAAAACAACAAACAATACAAAAAATGAAGATAAGATTGTGTTCTTTTAAATATAAAATTGAGCAATATATGATGAAATGCGAATATTAGCACAAAAGTCAAGAATTGCTTCAAAGAAAATGTAACATAATCAATAAATATGATGTAGATAGATGAGTATATAAAATGGCGTAATATTTCATCATCTAAATATTAACACTTGTTGAGCCAACTCTAATTGTTAATTGATTTGCTTCAAACTTTATATACAGTGTTTTTCATCAAAAGTAAACTAGGTTTTGACTAGGGAGAAAAGAAATTCAAAATTACACTTTTCTGGACCACTCTAATGGCCATACCTTGGTTCTTGTTTAAAAAATGTACGTTTACTTTATATTTAGAGGTGTGAAAAAAAACAATTATTCTCATAAAGCGCTCTAACATACACTCACAGATACACATACACATAGAAAGATTCTATGCTGGGGAGTGAGGGTAAGGAGTAGGAGTAAGATTAAAAGAATGTTTGTCACTCCATTACTCATATTGATTGATTGAATCAATCTTATTTTTAAGAACTAATATGATATTACATTTTAGCTTTTTGTTTCACATTGTCGTTTTTGTTTTTTTAAGTAAAAAATAAAATTTTTTATTATTATATAATTTGCTTAGTTACATTTAATTAGAATTTGATTAGTAACTATCATGACATACTCATAAAGTAACTAAGCTCTTAAAATTTGCTTTATGATTCCTAAGACAATGGCAAAATATTTTTTAAGGGAATATTATCTACTTCGGAGTAAGAGTAACATTGTATTTTACATGCGTATTATCTTCAGCAATTCCTTCGTTGAACTTTATATACGACCCATCTTCCTTACATTGTGATATTTAAGGAATGGCATATTGCTTAATTGTGACTAGAACGTGACCTGTGTTACATAGATTTGGGGATATTTATTGCTGCAAATTTTCTATTGTAGCATTAATCCAGGGGCGCACATCTATGGGGTGAGAGGGTTGTCGCCCCCCCCCCCATCCATGTGTCTTCAGGGGGACGAAAATTAATCACCGAGATTTTTGGTAAAAATTTAGTTCCATCAATACACCAAACATTTTGCAAAAATGAAAATTTGTTTATGTTTTTGAATGAGAAAAAAATGGTTTTCAATCGTTAAAATTTTATATCACTGAATATTGTCAGACTCGCGTTAAAAAAATTTTTCAACTAAGGTCACTTTTAATCTTTATCAGTACGTTTGTTACATTTTGTAACATTTGAAAGCTAATTTTTTCAAGTCAAGAAATTTTTTTTTCAATAGCTATTTGAGAATTAATATTTTGACTAGCTATTCCGTTTAAAAGCAAAATTATTCTATTTGCTTAATATTTGAGCAGAGATATTTTTTATAATGTTCGATTGTTAAATTTTGTAAGTTACACTGTACATAATTAATTAAATAATTTTTGTTAAGAAAATTTGTTGATTATTATAATAAAAATATATTATCGAAACAAAATCAGTTGTTAAAAATGTACTTGATCTATTTCTGACAGCTGTCAGAATTTTATTTGTAGACAGAAATAGTCAAAAAAAACGCAATGATTTTATTGTTCTCGTATACTATGATTTATGTTAGTCTAAATAGTTTTTTTTATGATTTTGTGTTCTTAGACTTTAATTTTATAAAAAGTGATTAAACTACCATTTTTTCTATACTATGATTCCTTAGAAAATGTAAAAAATACAAGCATTACCAAATCACCCTATAAGGATGCATCATTTTAACCTTGGAAAAAATAGAAAGGTATTTTACAGATTTAATTAAAAAAACTTTTTTTCCTTTTTTTTAGTATGCCTGAATGTAAATAAGAAATAGTTATACTTTTTTAAACATGCATAAGAGCAAAAATTCAAAATCAAAAAAACAATTTTGGATATCTCTCAAAGTTTATTCTCAGTTCTTCCAAATTCGAAATATGGATGTTTGACTAATATGGAAAGTTTCACAAATCCTTGAAATATTTTTATTTTACATCATGTAATAATGATCTTGCACTCAGTGCGATAAACTATGAAAGAATGAAAAAAGAACCTTTATTTCAGTTATGGCGTTTTTACATTCTTCAGAGTGTTTTTAGCGATACACATGAATCGTAGGTACCCGAAAAGAGCGAACTCATTTTTGTGTTTTTTCTATATATATATATATATATATTATAAGTGACATATGTTTGAGTCAAAGTCTGTGTTATTTTTTAAATTGACTCCCACTTCAAATGCAGAAAATATAGCTGTAAGTGTGATTCCTTGGTTATTTTGACATAATAACAAAGAACTAACCTTGAAAATAGTATATATATATATAAGTTTTTCTTTATTCGTGTGATAACTTCATCTTTTGTTCACCCTTTTTATGCATTATATTCTTTCTTCTTGATTACGACATTTTTCACCTTCTATACCTGAAAAAATCTGATCTTCGATAAGTGGGATGTTTGTAGTCATCTGAAAATTTTGTGGACTCTGACTTCAGAGGCAAGATTTTTTAGCTGACTCCGATTCCAGCTAAATATTATAATTAATGCATCTATACCATTTTTATTCTATTTTATCCTTTTGCAATTCTATTTGAATTCAATTTTTTGATTTTATTATGTTTATTTATATTGTTTTGATATGTGTCATTTTTGTTTAAACTTTTTTTTTATATTTTAAATAATTTTCACATTCAATTTTACCGAATATTATTTCATAAAACAAGCAATTGTTTAGTTAGAATTGCAAAAAGACAAAATAGAAGCAAAAATGGTATATATTAGAAAGCAGGAAACAGAAGCTGTTTATGTATACGCGGTATATAAATTAGCCATGCCTGGCAGCTTCGTAATGATCTGGAAAAAATATCAAAGCGTGCATCATTAAATGAATGGTTGATGGGAATCAACCAAAAATGCGATCTTAACTTTCATTTCAAATAGTTTTTTGGCGCTTTAATTTAAACATTTAAAAAAAATAAAGTTAAATTTTTTTAAATAAACAAATTTAAAAAGTTTCACTGTTTATAAACTATTACAGAAAGTGTGTTGAATTTGTTCCCAAAAAATGTCCTCCTTCACAGCAACCAATCTCATTTTTGAGCAGAGAAAAGTCGTAATTGAGTATTTGGTCTACTCCAACTAACTCTGACTCCCAACCCTATAAATAGCGAATATATAAATACTGCTATAATGCGGTTGTCGGGGTGCACGAAGTGGGTGGGATAGCGCTATAAATGCTCCGTACACCTGAAAACAGTACGGTTGACATCGACCGTGGTTTGGGTGATGATAGCGATGCTCAGCTCATGAGTGGAATTACATAAATTATCCCTTTAAATCATTTTAAAAAAGACAGGGGTGTAACCCAGAATTTTTCATCAAGACGAAGGGAGGCAAACTAAATTTTCGATATTACTTTTCTTGCTTAAGGCTAAAGTCTTAGAATGAATATTTAAAATCTTTTTTTCATTAACGTCCACTTCTTTGTTGTAGTAATACAAATTTGAGCTATATTTGATCAGAGGCCACATTTGAATAAGATCCCATGCATTTTTGAGCGAGGCGAATATTTTTATAGCACATAACTATATAAGAACTCAATAATTTAAAGCTTTAAATGTTTATCCTCCCCCTAGGATTTATTTTGCCCATCTGAAACTCCTTTGAAATATATAAATGTATACACTTTCTTATATTCACGGCCTCATTAAAAACAGTTTTGCCCCCTCCCCCACGTACTTAAAGTGAGTGAAGGGGCTAATTTAAACAATCAACTCTTTTATTCTAGAAACCAAATATATTACATCTTTATCTTTAGATATTCGTTTTATTTAGTGTTTTAGTTTTTTTATCAAGATTTCTTAGAATAGTCGGCAATGTTTTTACACTTTGCTTAAAATCTTTGTTAATAAAATTTAGTACAAATAATACCATTTTCATGTAATTTTTAGCGTATAACTTAGAGATTGGAATACCTAATTTATATAAACCCCCCCCCCTTTCCCCCCCCCCCCCCCCCCCCCCCCCCCCCCCCCCCCCCCCCCCCCCCCCCCCCCCCCCCCCCCCCCCCCCGGCCCCCAAACTAAAAAAATTAAAACCCAAAAAACCACACACCCCCACCCCCCAAAAAACCCCCCCCCCCCAAAAACACACACACAAAAAAATATAAATAATTTCAACCAACCAAAAAACCCCCCCCGACACACACACACACACAGACGCTAGCTTATTATAATATAGATTTAAAGTTTTTAGAATATTTCTTCCAAAAATTTTAAACCCTCAATTTCTATTTTAAATGTCCAAATTTAAATCCTCGGCTACATACCTGTCAATTCATAAACCCATATCCTAAATAAATTTTCAAACAATTTACTTTACAGACTGAATATATGTTTAGGTAGAACATCAAGATTATATAAGAAGATACTTTGTTTTTCTGTGTTAAAAATGAAGGTTGGTAACATTTCGTTGCTAAAAATTTTAATTTTAAGCAACAATGCATTTCAGTAAAGAGTAATCAATCCCCCTAACCAATTCATTTGATATGAACCAAGCTTGTTGACAATTAGTGAGATGAGAGGCTCAGAAATAACTTTTAGCTTATAATCAATATTGCATCGGATAGTGGGGTTGTCGAATAATCTACTGTCGGATAACCAAAAATTCACCTTCCTAAAGATTTACCCTGTATTTAGCTTGAAGAGTTGTTCACAAACTTTCTAGAAATTTTCGGCCTAGCTGTCTAACTTAAATTTTTTAATAGCCCGGGGTCTCATTAAAAATAAATAAATCAGCATATAAACTACTGTACTAAAAAATCGACACCATTGTCTCAAGCATTTACCAAATCAATTAACTGTTCTTTAATTAAGAAGTCTTCTGAGGCCAGATTACTAATCAAGATTATAAACGGGTTTTTGATAAATTGATTGTATTTTTCAAATTTTTGTAGATTAAAAAAATAAAGAGAAATTTCTTGACATGCCACACGGTGTTTTATGGCCTCCATGACATTTTTTAATGAAATCTTATTTACGAAAATCGAGCTAATTGTGGATTTCTCTCTATAGTATCGCTTGGAAAATTTTCCTTTGGAAAGCCATCTCACGTTTGAGTGCAGCAAGAGTTTTTCAAATTGAAAACAAACAAGATTTGAAGCATTTGCTTTAATGAAATACATTGTTTTAATGACTTCTTGAAAACATTTTTCAACTCATCGGGTATGGTTTTATGGCTCAGCGCACTGGGTACCAATTACATTTGTAGATTTTTGCTTAGCCAGATTCCGACTTAATACCATGTGCTGTAAAAAAATTTATGACTTTGTCAAATGTTTCTCTTACAGTTGTTCTATTGCTGAGTTTTGCAAAATAAAATTGCCTACCATGTCTTGTAATATACATATTTTACGTAAACGCAAAGCTGAGACAAGTTTCCAGCATCCATCTTTTTACCAATCTGAGCAAAAAAGTTGAAAATCGAATTCCGAATCAATAAAACCACGTCTGACTTGTCATCAGACATCTTTTCTATTAGCCTTCTAACGGTATCGTTTCACAGGAATATATGCTTCAACTTTACAACTTCAGAATTTCTTAGCACATTCAATATTTCTTTGCAGCAAGGTAATATCAACTGTTCTGCTATGTTGTGGAACTTTTGACAACAGATAATTTTTGAAACTTTTCAAACCATACTTAATATTTTGCAAAAACATTCAGATGTTATTTATCAAACAAGAATTTGTGCAATCGTTGAACGCGTGCTTCACTACCAGCGCAAGCTTCACTTGACAGGCTTTTAAAAAGTGGATGCTAACACTTCAGAACACAAAGGGCATTTATGTTCCTCTTCCCCACCAGGCGTTAATGCAGTAAAACGAAATTTCATGTGTGAGTCGTCATATTTCATTTTTTAGCCATTGAGAAAATTGCACATTTACAAATTAGGCATGAAAACCAATAAAAGAAAAAAATAGTACTCAATTCAAAGATTAACTTATTTATTCTTTTTAAATGTGATTTATTGGCAAATGACCCGATATGGGACCTATATTTTGCGAAAAAAGGTTCACTTTTTACGATCTCCATGGAACTTCTTCGCGAAACCACTGAGCTAGAAGGTTGATGCAATCTGAATTACAAACAAGGTCATTTGACCCGATAAAATCAGTGCAGTTCTGGCGAGATTAAGAGCTTACAGTGTAATTATAATGTCGGGTAATATTGGTGGTGTGTTTATTGGACAAAAATTCTTTTATAAAAAATTTTGAAAATTATATAAAAAAAAGTTCGCCCCCTCCTAAAATTTTGAGGATGTGCGCCCATGACTTATACTTGAACAGTTTATATCGTTCTTTTATTTAGTAGTGAAGAGGAGAAAAACTTGTGGACTACCTTTATAATTTAGGCTTCGTTCTTTAAATGTAAGAAGTTTAGTTGGAAGATCTGAAGAAGTAGCTAAGATGATAGCTACTAGAAAAGCTGATGTATGTCTTCAACAAATTATATATCAAAGCTAAAGCTCTACGCGCTTATAAACTTTTGTGGAGTGGATTAAAATCGTATTGATGGTTGAAATAGTTGATGTGACGAAAGTTTCCCAAAATATTTTGCTGTAGATTTGAATTTGTTGAATTTTATTATTGGAACATCGATTGAAAATAGCAAAAAAAAGGCTGCTAAGGCAAGACAAGAAACAGGCATTCTCCATATCTAGATTTGACTCAGTTTCAAGAAAATTGATTGAGTTGACTTTAAAGAAAGGTGATATAGTATTTAATTATGCGCATGTATGAAGAAGGTTCAGAAACATATAATATTGCTTAATTCGCAAAAGATGCTCGAACATTTAATGCTATAAATTTTGAAAGCAAAGTGTGTAGGTAGGAAGGTGAGCTCAAGATTATTACGGAGCATGAAGAAAAGCTATTTATTTATTCATGGTCAATAAGTTGAAGGTTTGTTGCTTAACTGTAAAAGTTCAAATTATGCATTAGAATTCAGAATAAATGCTGTGTGGGATAAATCCTAAAGTTTAAATGCTTGATTTATTACAACATTTAAAGATGGATAATTTCTGCTCATTCGCCAATATTGGCATTTTCACATATGAACTCCTACTGTAAAATACGGAGACCAGCTTCTTAAGGAGGCGAACTTTTATTAAGATTAAGAAGACACGGATATTTTAAGGCGTTTTGCCCCTTCCTCCTTGTAGGTACGCCATCGCTTCCGAGTGGCATTTCTTTGTTTTCGGAGGAATGGCCAAGTCATTTCAAATGCGTGACTCCTGATTTAATTGGAGGGATCTTTGGTGGAAGTTGATCCTTGAAAATACGAGGTACGTTGTCTAACCACACTTAACGCGATTTCGCATTCTACCGTTGCTCGAGTAAATGTGTGATTTGAATTTTGCATTTATTATTTCCAGAAAGAATAGTAATTAAAAATACATTTTTTTGAACAGGTTTTTTAGATTTTTTTCCACGATTCCAGTTTTATACTAACTTATTCTTTGTATTCTTACTTATTTCTAACAGATAAGTACAACTCTTCTTTCAGAAAATCTAGCCAAACTTGATTGAAAAGTACACTGATAACCTCAAAAATTGTTAGCGCCCCATCACGACCTTTAAATTTGGCCATTTTGATTTCACTGTATCTCACACGATTTTTATGATGATTATTAATTTGATTTTTATGATGAATTATTTTTCAAGGTAACAAACATGCAGATTGTTGTGGAATCGTTGGCACTCCTGGAAAATATGGTTATCACCAGAGAGATTCTCGAGGTATGTTTACTTTGATTCCTTCAATCAACCTTCTGTCATTCGTGGATATCCAATCAATTTGTCTAAATCTCGGGTTTTAAGCAAGTCCGAACAGCCCTAATTGGACAAAGAAGATTTTAAATGGGTCCTTGATACTTTTTTCAAATCATACATATAATGCATATATCTTTACTTTCTGAGCTGTCGTCACATTTTGATTCATTTCATCTTATATCTTCCTTTCTTGATTTCACTATTCTACAGCTCATACATAATTCAGTCCATGTGTATCCAAAATCTGTATATTTTCCACCAATGATTTTGACGTATTAATAAGAATTTGCAATTTTCTATTTGGGCGCATACCTAAAAAAGGTTTATAAAGCGTGGAATATGTGCACACATAATTTACAATTTAGTTGAATCACGAAGTTATCTAATTTTCGCATCCATTCAATAATTCATGTTCTTTATCCTCGTGTCGTCATTTTAACTTTTTTCCTTTGAGGGGCAGAATGTTGAAGGCTAATCGTCTGTTATCTTTTCAATGGAATGATATAAAGTTGGCAAATTTCATTTTTTCTGGTTGAGGTACTTTTGTATAAAATTTCTTTTTCTTGGATCAAATGAGGTAACTACTGCTTTGACAGGGGAAGCCATGAATTATTGAATTATAAGTTGACATATTTATTGAATTGAAACGGTGCTCACCAACCAGTAATGCATGGGCCACTCTAGAACCTCCAAAAAAATTTTAGATGGTCCATACAAAAATATCGACAATATTACGTTTTATTTTTAAGGAAGTGACATTTTACTTGACATTAATATTTTAAGGTAGACGTTTAATGTTAATTAATAATCGTCTAATTAAACTAAGAGATCACCTGAGTGTGTATTAATCTAAATCAGAAGTGATGTAGTGTCAAAGCTTCAAAAATTTTGATCAATTTAAATTTAGGATACTTCGAAATGATCGCACGCTACACTAAGTAAATGTTTTTGAGTCAATAAGTCAAAATCAATAAAATTATTTTGAACAAGCGTAAGCAATAATTGCACTAAAAATACACAAAGATAACATTACCCTCACATATGAGGAGAGTTATACAATTACGAGTCTATTGTTGGAAATAAGCTCGTAGCCATACTCTAAGCACGGGGCGGCAAAGCTAATTCTGAGTGGCTGGACTGTGCTGGAAATTGTATCTCAAATGAGTTCCTTTAGGGTGCGAAATAAATTCCAGTGGAAAAGCACGATCTTTGGGGTTTGTTTACGTGTGACTAATTATATTATTATCTCTTCATGAGTTAACTCATTAAACTTCTTTAATTTAATGTCGACATCTTGCTTGCATACTATTCAATGAGTATATCACCGTTTTTTAGCTTTATTTATTTTCTTTCTCTCTTTTTTTTTTAGAAAACTCGTCTTGGCAAGCATGTGAACGAATTGCGCAAGAATCTTAGCAATAATGTGGATTTGGGAAGAAGAGCTAAAAATCTCGTCCGAAAGTGGCGCTTACAACTCCTTTCTACGCCTGAACAAAACAAACCGGTAACGCAGACGAACTGCCATGCCAAGAGGAAAAGCAGCACTGTTGTTGCTAAAGAAGAGCACCATTCTCTCAACAAACCCAGCCACAATCATTTGAAACCACATTCTACCAATGCCATTTCTACGCCCAAAAAGAATTTTTCCTCTGACTTGAAAACCACATCAAACGGAAATTTATTAGGTAAAAGTCAAAACCTTTTTTCATCATCCAAATACCATTCCATGAAAAGTACATCTTCGTCATCCTCATTACACGATGTGAGCAATAAACATGCTACCATTTCTTCCTTATTACCGCCGTCAATCTTTGTAAATAGTCGTAAAGTTAAGTCAACCGCGGAGCTGGCTGCTGAAATTCAAGCCAAAACCGCAGACTCTCACACACACAAATCTCAGACATCTCTCACACCCTTTTTCGCTCAAATCAATCGCAAATACCTTGAAAGGAACTCCTTTGAATTAATCGTTATAAGTGATAACGCGTTCACCATCGCTTGTGATAGAAGACCTTCACAGCTCATTCCAAAAATCAAGATTAAAACAAAAAAGGTTGAAGTGCTTCGTAAAAGCCAGTCTTCTTCCAATAGTACAAGCGGTAGCAATGCCACCAAAAAGACAACGTTAGCGGACCATTTAAGTAACACCATAAATAAAACCAACTCTACTTATCCAAAATTTCCACATTCATCCTCACATGTCTCTGCACTCTCTGAATTGGACAGAAACAGTGAAATGACAGATCAAAAAAATCTCGCAATCAATATAGTCGTCACCAGTGAGATGGAAGATGTCAAGACCGTACTTACTCCCACAGAAACGTCCTTCAAAGCAAATAATTTAGATGAGGAAGAAGATGAGGAGATTGACTTGGCAGAAATATACAGCAGGCACTGCCCCCTTCCAAATTTACCACCTCTAAAAGCTTTACCGCCATTAATAGAATATCAAAGACATATTTCAGAAAAAGCTGTCATCTCTCCTCAAGCAATGCCTCGTCCGCCAATCACAGAAGGCGATGTCAACCGCTTTCTACTATGCCAATGGCAGCACGTGAACGGAAACTACGACATGCACAACGCGTGGAAGCCCTTCACGCACACGTACATCCAATTTAACGCCTACACCCAACAAAAGTTATTGATTCTTCCTTTCATCGATGACGACATCCACGATGATGAATGATTAACAACGCCTTCTTTACTCCTCTTCCATCCACTCGCAATAACACGACGCATACCCTCCATGTCTACGGTTTCTCTGCATCGCCATCTACGTGTATATCACCTTTGTCTACGAATTGGAATGCGCCATCGTGTGGGGACAAACAAGAACTAATTTGTTATCACTTGTTGCCTATTTTATATTTATCTATCTTCTCTTTAATAAATTTTGTTATTTTTTCTTCTTTCACAATCACCGCACCAACGCTTTTCGTCGGTTATGCACACTTCTGAATTAACAGAATATTTCCTTTCTCATATTTTATCCAAGATTTTGAAAGGTCTTACTTAGCAACATAATACCATTTTTTTCTTATTTGCGACCCATCTTCTTGCCTACATCTGCCAGTAAAATCCTCACATGGCTTCCAGCTTCTCAGACCATCTGATTAGAAATGCTGCCACTTTGATCGGGTTTCCCAGAGATCTTTCGGTTTTAGGGTAGGGTTTATGTTCCGAGATCTCACCAACTTTTGATTATTTATGTGATGAAAAAGAAAGAAGCTTAAATTTTATGGAAACTTTGAGCAAACTTAGAAAAATTATTAAAATATTTAAAAAGTTTCCTTTAAAAAATAAAATTTTAAAGAATTATGTAAAAAAAAAGAGCGTTGATATAAAAAACTTCTACTCTTGGATTCCAAAACAAGATGGAACAGTTTGGTTATGATGGTAGAACGGTTTCTTGGTGTTAAATTCTGCATGGCGAGAGCTTTAATTTGTTTAAAAGAAAATGTAATTTATGCTACAGAAACAGAATTTTTCATAGTTTATTTTTGATGAACTAAGTCCACTCAATACTTCGTTTTCCCCAAATTTCAAGATTGAATATGAGTAAAAATAAAAACCGCATAAGTCTCCTAGAGTACTTTAATTCGAGTGAGAACTACAGTGAATTATTGTGTCAAAAAAGTTCTTCACTTCTTGACAAATCTCAAGTTAAAAATTTTGCAATAGATAAGATGTTGAAAAGAAACAGTTGTCAATACTTTGTTTGCACAAAATAAAATTTTTAAAGATCCGAATGAAAAATCAGAGTCTACAATTAAATGTAAAATGAAAGGATTTCAAAGAATGTTAGAGAGAATCTATTTGATGAGCTTCAGCTTTTTGAAAACAACTGGCAAAATATCTTTTCAAATCGAAAATTGAGTGGACTAGTTCATCGTAACAAAACGAAAATTTCCTGGTTTTTTGTAGTGATAATTACATTTTCTTTAAACAGCTCTGCCATGCAGAATTTAACACCAAGAAACCACTTCTGAATTAACAGAATATTTCCTTTCTCATATTTTATCCAAGATTTTGAAAGGTCTTACTTAGCAACATAATACCATTTTTTTCTTATTTGCGACCCATCTTCTTGCCTACATCTGCCAGTAAAATCCTCACATGGCTTCCAGCTTCTCAGACCATCTGATTAGAAATGCTGCCACTTTGATCGGGTTTCCCAGAGATCTTTCGGTTTTAGGGTAGGGTTTATGTTCCGAGATCTCACCAACTTTTGATTATTTATGTGATGAAAAAGAAAGAAGCTTAAATTTTATGGAAACTTTGAGCAAACTTAGAAAAATTATTAAAATATTTAAAAAGTTTCCTTTAAAAAATAAAATTTTAAAGAATTATGTAAAAAAAAAAGAGCGTTGATATAAAAAACTTCTACTCTTGGATTCCAAAACAAGATGGAACAGTTTGGTTATGATGGTAGAACGGTTTCTTGGTGTTAAATTCTGCATGGCGAGAGCTTTAATTTGTTTAAAAGAAAATGTAATTTATGCTACAGAAACAGAATTTTTCATAGTTTATTTTTGATGAACTAAGTCCACTCAATACTTCGTTTTCCCCAAATTTCAAGATTGAATATGAGTAAAAATAAAAACCGCATAAGTCTCCTAGAGTACTTTAATTCGAGTGAGAACTACAGTGAATTATTGTGTCAAAAAAGTTCTTCACTTCTTGACAAATCTCAAGTTAAAAATTTTGCAATAGATAAGATGTTGAAAAGAAACAGTTGTCAATACTTTGTTTGCACAAAATAAAATTTTTAAAGATCCGAATGAAAAATCAGAGTCTACAATTAAATGTAAAATGAAAGGATTTCAAAGAATGTTAGAGAGAATCTATTTGATGAGCTTCAGCTTTTTGAAACAACTGGCAAAATATCTTTTCAAATCGAAAATTGATTCAAAAATCTAAAGAATATTCTTCCAGCTACTGAGTCTGAAAGAATTTTTTCATCACAAAATGAAGAACAAGGTTATGTGATAAGAGCATTGCTTGTTTGACTTTTTTGAGAAGTTATTATAAAAACGTTAAATGAAATTTTCTTGATTATGTTTTGTTCTATTGTTTTTTTCAAATAAAGTTTAAATTTCTTGTGTAAATTATAACCTTTTCATGCAATATCACTTTAAAGTTATCTTTTAAAACAAAAAAAAATATTTAAAATTTCTCGAGATTTAGTTTATATACACGAGAAATCTCGAGACGGGATAAAGACAAAAAACATTAAACCCTAGTGGTGTGAAAGTCTGGGCAAATGAGTGTCGTGTGTGCTATACTGACAGAGTGGACCTTCTTGTGTTGCTTTCAGTATTGGTTTCACTGTTGTTGAGCGTGGGAGTTGATTTGTTGGTGATTTTATTAAGACTTCTTTTGTGTGTAGAAGATGGCCTTGAACTATTTGTGTGTGCATTCTTGACATGTTATGTTTAAATGACTTGGTTACGCTTGAAGTTGTGTGTGTGTCCAAGTTTAGTTTATGTTATGGTGAATTCTTTGTTTTTTGCATGTAGGTTGTTTTAGTTGGGATGTAGTGTTTTTTGTCTGAGTTGTGATGCGTGAAGTTTCATGTGATCTAGATGCAGTATGTGCGTATCATCGTGTAAATGCTGAGTGTTTGTCTTCGTTGTACAATGTACATCCTGTTACTGTTCTGAGAGCTGTGCTTTGTATCATTTGTAATTTTTGTCTACTGCTTGTTTGTGTTATGGGACACCATATAGTGTTTGCTTATATTTTGGATGTAGTTAGTAGGGTTAATACCCCAGTGTGTGTTGACGCTGCGCTTTCAAAATGTTGATGGTTCTTTATGTTGGATGTCTTTAGCCATAGGCATTGTTTGGTTGTCGGGGTGTAGGTTAACCCATTCACGTCCAATGTTCCTATTTTGGAACATAAGTAATTTCATCTTCGTCTGCTTTTTTAAATGATTTTGAATATAAATCGTCTGCGTTTTTTTTAGATATCGTCTGCTTTGCTTGGTCTTAAATGGGTTAAGTGTGGTGTTGTATTCTGCTGAGCTTGGAGTGAAAAAGATAGAGGTAATTTTGGTGAGATTGAGTTTAAGTTGGTTTTCGTTAATCCATTTGTGTACTATTTGTAAGTATGGTTGTATGCTCTGTTCGACAATGTGTCTTCTGGTATGAGTTGAGTGTAGTGATGTCATCTGCGTAAGATATCAGTGTAACTTATGGTGGTGTATTTTGAATGTCCGATAAGAATACGTTGAAAAGAGACTCTTCCTTGTGGTACTCCTTTTGTTTTCTTCCTTTTAGGCAGTTTGCTATGTATTTGGTGATTGTGTTTGGAATGTTTGTATTGTGCAATTTATGTAGATGGACAGTGTCTAAAAAGCTTTTGACAAATCGAGTGCCATGGTTAATGCTATGGAACGTTTCGGTGGTTTCTTGTTTTTGAATCCATTTGTTATGACGTTTCTGATTGCGTTAAGCGCAGTAATTGTAGAATGCTATTTTATGAAACCATTTTGGTAAAACGATGCTTTGTGTGATGTACGAAGTGGCGTACCCAGGATTTTTTATAGGAGAGGGCAAATTTTTTTCTCAAGAAAATAGCAAAAACCTTAATCAATGCTTTGATTACTGTTTACCTGTTTTATATACAGGAATTGAAATATACTCCATTGAAACTAAATTTTGAAAGTGTGCCATTTAACTATTTGCGACAATATATCAAGCTGATTTTCTCTTGTTACATGATAATTCAGTTAACCAATACGAAGTTGCCTTTTGAAAATATACATTTAACATATGTATCGCGAATTAAAAAGAAATTAAAAAATGAATCTTAGAGTTTTAAAAAAAGAATTGCATGGAGAAGTTGTACTTTAACCTTTGAAGGACGGAGTAGGTCTTTTTGTGAGAAGCAAAATCTTCAAAGTTAATTAAGTGAAAATAAAATATACCTAACCCATATTAAGACTAATATGTATCAAATATGCAAATAGAAAAATGAATAACCTAGTTTAATAAAAAAAACGAAATCAACGCTACTGCATTGATAACGTGATTTTGTTTATTGAAATACAGTAGACCCTCGTTAACTTGGATACGTCGGACCGTGAACGAGAATACAAATGTTTGCCTCCATAGGCTTTCAAGCGGTCATTCAGACTCTCCTCAAGCATCACCCAGTTTTCAGTCTCCTCAACCATCTACGAGTGGACTTTTCACTCTTCTGATGAGTAATTGTTTTGTATAAGAACTGTTTTTAAATTGTTCTTAATTCATGTTAATTGTTCTTAATTATTTTGTTGCATAGCAAAAAAATATACGAATTTAAAATATTTATTATTATGCATAAATTAATAATTCGTCCAATTTGAAATATTTTTTTCTACCATATATATATATAGTAGAGTCTCTGTTAAGTTGGACAATCGACATAGTCGGATACCCTCCTCGCCCACATAGTCCGACTTAGCGAGTGTCTACTGTACTTCTCTTTTTCTTCGTACTAGTGAAACAATTGCAGCTCTATAAACTATCATACTCGAGAGTATTTTACCTTTTCCAATATCCAGTATTTCCTTGAAAGTATTTCCACATACTTCAATAAATAACCAAGAAAAAAGGAAACATTTACTTACTTTAAAGATGCTGCAAAGATGGAGAGAAAACCAAAGTTTCGAATAAAGATAAGTACTTAAGCATACATTTATCAAAGCAAGCACAATACAATATTTTTCAAGAATCAAAAACACATGAAATCAGTTGCTGGAGTTATTTTCTGTTTTTAAATTTTTTTGCAGAGCATGAAGGGTTACTTTTGTGAGATTCTTTTGCACGTTATGGCTTGAACTGTACTAAGAGACAGGTTTCATTAAATCAGATATCTTTATTTTTACATAAGATGGAGACTGCCACCTAGTAGTAGGAATGAGAAATCGAAAATATGTTTGAATAAACAAATCACGCTAGTCATGCTATTCATTTACGTACTCTGATGTTTTCTACACTTTATTTCTTTACTTGAAAAGCAGCACGTCAGCATTGCTGATAAAAAAGTGTGCTTTTATTTTATACGTCTAAATAGAATTTATATAACAACTGCCCAAAATGATTTTTTTATAGGTCAAACTTTAAACTAGAATAAAAGTAAGCTAATTTGATAGCATATTTTTGTTTTGATTGCATTATTAGCCATACGATTATGTCATGTCTTCAGAAAACATTGATAAAGCAATTTTTCTGCCTATCTTATACATGTGGGATGCATCATCCCTGATTTATGAGGTCAACATAGGAATTGAAAATGGCTTTCTTATTGGTTATAAGGAAAAAAATTTTGTTTAAAAATTTAAACATGTCAATGCTTTCCAATACTTGAAATAAATTAACTCTGCATTCAAAAAGAATGCAATACAGAAAAATTTTTGCCACCTTGAGGCAAACAAGGACAGTAAATACTCTGTTCTGAGTGAAAGCATACCATTTGTGCATTGAAACATTTTGTTCCATCTACTCTATCCTCGATAGAAAGCGGTTCAGATATTTTTTCCCTAAGTGATGTGAACACCTGATTTCAAAAAACAGCAATGAAGAAGAAGAAATTGGTTAAGAAGAGAGAGAGAGATTCCCTCAAAGTACCAGATGGAAAAGAATTTTTGGGTAGACAAAGATGATAAGTGCAGAACATATTCAAGAAACATACTTTTTCCACACCTGTCCAAAAGGCAATGCCATGTGAAAGATCCAATAAAATATTTTGGCCTTTTCTTCACCGAGAATATGGTCAGCACATTTATGAATTTAACGAATACATGTAATATTCAACTTCGTTTCTACATTCAATGGGGCATTTGCTTGCTTCATTCGCAATGAGTATTTATTGCAATAAGAATACACAAATAAGTATTTTTAGATGCCTATCTTTCCTTAATTTGGTTGTTTTGGTCAAATGTGTTTGAATGATTGGGATAAAGGTGAATTTTTACTTTTTTTACAGACACTAAAATTTTAATGTAGATTCCTCTTTGGAATGGCCTAGTGGTAGTAGCGTAGGGTTTCAATCCAGATGGTCTGTGTTCGATTTCGGATCGTGACCGTCCTTCCCATCTGTCCAGCTATGAAAGATTATTCTTCCTTATAGATGCGATACCGACAACTGAATAAATTAAAAGTTAACAATACAAGTTTTGAATTTTAAGAAACATCCTCAGCCCAAATGATCTTTAATATAAAAAAGAGATGACTTGATATTCGATTTAAGCATCTGCAAACACTTCTAGATATTTCCATTTGCGGAACACTCCACATTTTCTATGTGCCACGTTGGGAAACACTGGATTACAATATGATTGCATGAAATCTTGTGTTTTTCTAGGTTTGGTAGATTGAATATAATGGTGAACCAAAATACCTTCATTTGCTTGAAATTAATCTTTTAATAATGCTTGTTTCCATTACTAGATTTTATATATTTTTTAAAATCAAAAGTATATTTTAAAATATACTTAATTTCGCTGGTCTAATCGTAGAAAAACGACCTAAACAAATGTTATCAGTACAGAGTTTTAGCCATTATTGTTTCTGTTCACTTTCTCCTTCACTCTCGTAGCATTAACGCTTTCCTCGCGACAAAAATTCCATCTTTAAAGTCATTTAAACGAAGTATCATATTTCACATAACTCATGCAAAAAATGAATTCATTAATCAGATATTTTCGAGTTAAAATCATTATAAATGAATTCGCCCACTCAATTTTGAACCACACGCGCATCCCGCCCCTTACCAGTAGATTCCAATCAGGGTGATGGATTCAGTGATTTAAAATTTTAATGGGATAGGAGTAAATTTTTTTATTTTTTAAAAAATGAAAATATAGTTTCCTTTTTGTACTTTTGTATATGGAGTGATGCTTCTTTAGTCAAAGTCAGACAAAAAAGTTGGCTTTAAATATTTAAAACTTTCCATTTTCTTAGAGTTGCAGGCTTTTTGTTGGATATTTTCACACTAACTCGGCAACCCTGCTTGAAGAAGAAATTTATTGAATTCAAAAAGAGTAAATTATATTAAAGTAGGACAAAATACGCTTAGACAAAACATTTGAATTAAATATTATACTGAGAGTCGCCAAGGCGGAAGCCAATTACGATAATCTATAGCATATTTTGATAAAGATAGGAAACACAAAAAAATTTTATTATGCTGAAAGTAAAATGATATATAAGTGTGAGTAGAAGTTAAAATATAGAGACGCAAAATCAAATTAACACGCTATTTATCAGTTACAAAAAATGGAGAGAATAAAAACAGAACTTTAAAATATAAATATGAATATGTGACTTATGTAACTTGAAAAAAGGAATCAAAAATTTTGTACAAGAAAAAAAACAAAAAAAAAGTTATGTAGAGTGAGAACAAGAGAAACAATGATTGCAACAAATATTATACTTTTTTAATGAAATGACTTGAAAGCAATTTCTTCACTTTTTGTCGAAGCGGTTATCATGATCTTATGGCACAAGAATGCATTCCATGTTCTGCAAGCTCTAAACTTCAGAGATTTTTTTTAATTACAAAGCTTGTATCTTGGTAGAAATGAATGTCTGCGCAAATTAGATTGGTCTTTGGTGTGGTAAAACTTGAACCAGTTTCAAAAAGATGATGGAAGTTCATTTTGGTTGAATTTATGTATGAAGAACGAAAGGTACAAATTGTATAAATCATGAAACTTGAGAATATTATTACGGAAAGAAGGAATGGGTGTATGCAAACTATATAATGTTTATAAAATATACTTCTTGAAACTTTTTTCTGAATTTTTAGT
Organism: Nectonema munidae; assembly: GCA_030549495.1. Taxonomy (NCBI): domain Eukaryota; kingdom Metazoa; phylum Nematomorpha; class Nectonematoida; family Nectonematidae; genus Nectonema; species Nectonema munidae. The sequence goes on along the minus strand of JAUIRK010000974.1, from coordinate 296,061 downwards.
AGAGCATCATTAGCAACATACCCCCAGTTTATTATGCTATACAAAAGGTGAGGTAAAAATCAACTCTTATAAAATAATAACTTTATATTGACACGCAAAACACTTTTCAACTCTCTTAATTTACCAATAAAAACGTTCAACTTTCCAAGAATAAGACTAACATGCGATTTCCAACTTATTTCACTACCAATTAAAAACTCCAGAAAATTAAAAGTTACTATAGAAAGTATGTTTTTCTTTTGAGATTCATTTGAACATATAAAAAGATATTTACGTAATGAAAAAAAAAATTAAAAATAAAGTTGATGAAGTATGTCTTCAAAGCAAGCAAAAAAACATATATGAAACTTGCTTTTGCATTGTCTATCTAAACGGTATGGAGCTTTTTTGCTTACTATAAATGCATTTTATTTTTTTATTTTTTTTTGTTGCTTTTACCATTATTTTAATTTTTCAGATTACTAAGTCTTTTTTTTTAAAAGTAGAAATATTTAAAATGCCGAGAGAATGCAAGAATTTGCGAGAGACATTTGGCTTCATGTTTACGACAATGGAACATGTTGGATGAAGATGTTCGAGTTAGTGTGTTTAGAAAGCGTTCTGCAGATCTAGAGAAGTTCTTCACTTTAGAAAAGAACCTGACTTACTGTGATGATATCAAAGGCCTAGTCGGTGCCCTTGAAATTTCATATGAACAGAATGAGAGCAGGTTATTTTTAGATAAATCGCTCTACAGCACAAAAGCAGTTTTATTGCACATTGGAAACACTATGCCTTCAGTTCCACTTGCTCACTCCATCATTTTGAGAGAAACCTATGAAAACATGGCTTTTATTTTGGAACGCATAAAATACAAAGAGCATATGATTGGCTAATGTGTACAGACTTGAAAGTAGTGGCCATACTTAATGGCCTACAAACTGGATACACCAAGATTATGTGCTTTATTTGCAAGTGCGACAGCAGGGCAAAGTCAGAACATTATATACGCTCGGCACAGAATGGCCACATCGGGAATCTATTACGCTTGAATGCCATAATGTAATTCGAGCCATTAGTTACGATAGAAACAATCATTTTGCCACCGTTGCATATAAAGCTAGGTCTAATGAAACACTTTACCAAAGCACTGCAATACAGTAAGCCCTGTTTCCAGTATCTCGTAAGGATCTTTAAGAAAGTATTTTTGTAGGCCCTCAGATTCGCAAGCTTATAAATGATAAAGACTTTGCGGCTACAATGGATAAAAGTGAGCTGGCGACCTGGCAAGCGTTCAAAGATATATTCAAAGGACTTCTTGGAAAATACCAAGAGACACTGCGAGAAATTAAAGTAGAAAGACTAATCAAAAGCTACTAAGACCTCGGGGCAATATGTCACTGAAAATACATTTTCTTCATTCTCACCTGTCCTTCCTCCCGGAGAATGCAGCAGATGTGAGTGGTGAGCATGAAGACAAGTTCCACCAAGATATAGCTTTAATGGAAAGTAGGTACAAGGCGAAGTGGAGCCCTGCTATGCTTGCTGACTTCTGCTGGAACCTTAAACGTGACACACCTGAAGCATCTTATAAAAGAAATAGCAAGTACAAGAATGAAGCTCAATACATTGTATGACGCTAAAAACATGCTGAATCAATATATATTTTTGAAATAAATACTTCTAATCTTAGTATAGTAGCCAAATACATTTATGATATATTAGACATAAGCATATATTGCGTAATTATTGAATTAGCTATTTACAAAAAAATGTGACGTGATATATCATTTTGTTATCAAATTTGAATTCACCACACGGAGCTTGATAATGAAACGCACAAGAGAGCTATGTTTTTTTTCAACCCTGAAATTTGTAGCGAATCAAAAATAGCATATATATCGGATATTCTTTAGATCTTATAAGATACCCATTCCGAATCGTAGGCCATTAAAATCGCCAGCTCTTAAATTTATTAGATACTGACTCTAAAATCTCCCAGACTTGCAAATCTTCGTAGCAAGTCTTATTTTTCTTCCTAAAATTAATTTCCAAACAGCTTTATATAGCAGAAGTCTTCATCCTTTCTTCCTGCACTAACGGGATTTGTACGAAGTCTAACTTGTAGTTTTTTTTAGTAACTCCAATATGCACGCAAACGAGGAGAAAAATGATTCTTTCAAAACATATAAGTAAAAAAACGAGAAAATTTGAGCATGAAAAATAAAATATTAATCAGTATGTCATCTACTGTGTACCGATAGTATAGAAAAATTAAATTGAAGAGGGATTATACTGGAGCAGAAAAAGCACATTAATCAAAAAAATCCTTCATTTTTAGGATTTTTTGATCGTAGGCATTTTAACCTGAAAAGTATCTTGTATTTTAATGTTTTGTTAAAAAACTTCTTAATTTTAAGTTTTTTTACTTAAATTTTCTATCAACTCAAATCTTTTTAAATATCTTTAAGTATTTCAAAATTCTCCTGCAAAGTGGTACTATGCCATAGACGAACAATTAGTTGATGAACATGAATAATTGGCCTAATATAACTTCTTGTTAGAAGTCGTTTGGAAAAACTAACAAATAATTATTCAACTACACAATAAAGAAAACCCACATTTTTAATGTTGGAAGATTTTTCAGTTTAAATTAAAAAAGAATGATACCCGAAAATTGACATGTTATTTATGGTGAATGGGCCAAAAAATCGTGGGCAACACTACAGATTAGAGCAATTTTTAATATTCTAATATTTTACCTTGGGTCAATCCTTTTTCTGCACAAGAGAAAAAAAGAATTCTATTTAGGGGTCGTTCACAATTGACGTCAACCTTTTTTTTTGATATATTTCAACCCCCTCCCCCCTCATGTCAACTTTTAGATATATCATCACTTAACAAAATTGACTTATGTTTTAGCTGACGTAAATTGTGAACGACCCCTATAGGATGAAAGCTGATACTGCTCAATAAGTGACATAGCCGTTACTGACTTTTTGATCAACTCAAGATTAATCCATTATTGGTTCTTTTGAATTAGAGATGGGTAAACTACATGAATGATAAAACAGTAATATGAAATATGCTAATCCATTATCGAACCCCAAACTCACAACCAATCAATTTAAATTTTAAGTATACTCATTTAATCTATTCTAAACCCTAACATACCCGTAGGCTGAAAGATAAAAGAATTAAAAATTGATGATTTTTATTTTCACAACACCCAGTGATTGCTTGCAAGACTGTCGTATATAAAGCGAAAAGCCATTTTGATTGTTGTAAGTTCCATTTTGAATGATGAAAACTACCTACCTCTCTTATGAAAGTAAGTTTTAGGATTCAAATCTCTTTTTGACTTTGCTCATCGTGTATTTACAAGATTTCAAAATTCCTGCAGACAAAAAACCTTTAAATGTTTGCGTGCAACTCTCTGAAAAATTTAATCTCTTCAATTTCAACAAGATCAATTCAGCTAGGAGGTGCGGATTTTGAGATAAATGATACATGACTTCTTCGACATCCAGCATCTGTCCTTTCTTGTGGATGAAATCTTTGTGAAAGTGATGGACGATCGAGATAGGCAGGTGAAGCAGGATTTCGTACAACACCTGGCCTTCCTTGCACTGTTCATAGACTTGCCAAATTGGATTCCATCGAACACTTTCTGCAAACCTCTGTAGTGCGCGTGCGTAAATTTTGTGAAAGTTTTCCAAATTGTTAGAAGTTATGTTTTTCACTTTATTCAAATTTTCTGCAGCGAATAAAAATCGGCTATCCCCTATATACGAGAAATTGGATATCATCTCGTACAAGTCAGACTGACTGAATCTTTGTGGTAGTAACAGCAATGCAAGAGAGAGCGCATTTTTATAATTTTGCTCAAATCCTTCCTCCAACTTCTCGCTATTCTGGAAAGGCAAAGAGAGAGTCGGCTTTTGAAGTCTTCCAGGTAGGTAGAAGTGTTTCCAAGAGAACAAATCGCTGATAAGCGCCTCACGATCTACAACGCCATACTTAAAGCAACGGCCTTTGAAAGGTATCATTGTGTTGTAGTAGACTGATGGGGGAATTTTTTGAATGTGTTTAATGGCATTCAAGCCAAAGTATCGAATGAAGGAGTAATGCTTTTTATTGAGCGACAAATTTTGTTTATGCCACTCACTAACATCATCAACAATAAAGAGCAGGTCTATCATGCTCTTTCTGTCATTTAAAACGTGTGCTTGCTTAAAAACTGCGGACCCATATGCTATAACTTTTACGATTTGTTTTTGCGGAAAAGCAGATGTCGAAATAAAGTCACGCAAAAGCTCTAGTGAAAATAACGTCGACGAGGTCATTAAATCTTAAAAATAGACACATTTTATTATGACGAGTGTGAGTGAAGAAAAAAACTAAATTTTATTAATTCAATGAAAATCCTTTTTTTTATTTAGTGAGGACGGTGATATAAATGAACGATAAGAATTTTCATCTGGCAACACTGCTGATGATAACGGCAGTCTTGCAATACTGTTATTAGAGGGAAGTTGAGACCATTGCTGCGAAATTAAGTGATTTGAATGGAAAGACGGAAAGGGATAGGGAAATGTGAGAGGAGAAGAGAGTTGCTGATGTTTCTTTGGAAAGTTGTTGGCGAGACCACTTTTATCGCATCTTATTCTTGGCGATTTGAAGTAGTTTTGAGAATTAGTATTGATGTTGAAGAATTGCTTAGATGGGGGGAATGCATTGCCGCTCTTCAAGAAACTTTGGTTGTGTAATGGCGCGGAGGAGGCAGGATGAGCATGGGTTTGAGATATTGTTTTGAGTGTCGGTGATGCTTGTGATTGGTGATGAGTAGAGGTAGACTGGGGTGAGGCGGAACCAGTGATGGCCACTTCTTTGCTTGCTGAAGTAGCGTTATTGTACTCTCGTACTCCAAACTTCTCCTTTATCGTCTTTGCTATCATATTGGATATATCGAAGTTACAAATGCTTGCTGCTGGCTTAGTCTTACCACCTTGTTCATTTTCAACAACTTTCTGAACTCTTTTATCATTCTGTAGATCAGGAAGGGCTTCCTTTTGCAAAAACTTTTCCTCATTTTTAGAGATTAAATAAGAAAAATCTTTCAAAATGCAGTCTTTCACATACGAAGAGCCTTTAAAATGGGGGAGAATAGAAAAGGACACAAAATTTTCAAAGGATACTTTGACATCAAGCAAGTTTGAAGCTTTCTTCAGTATAACAGCCTTACTTGTTAAAATATCCATCAAAATACTTTGGACATCTTTACTATGATAAGAAAGTTTATCATTCTGGGCAGAGGTCTTAATCATTGTTGAGAGTTGCTTTAGTTTGGATTGAACTGTCATTTCTTTCTGATGCTGCCAAACTTTTTTCGCTTTCTTCACTAAAGATTTCGACTTGAATGGAAGGATCTGCGATAAATACGCGTAAACTTGAGTTCTTTGTGAAGTAGAAACTTTGCTTTTGTCTCCATCTTCAAGCAAAAATAACAACGGATTTAAGTGAGGAGAAAATGCTATATTTTCTCCATCATTCAGGTCTTCATTTTTTGGCATCTTCGTGAAATTAGTTTCTATTTTTTCCAAACTTTCCTTCAAATTACTTGGCAAGTTTTTTGGTATTTTTAACTGTTTGCTTTTATTGCTTGCGGGCAGAATTTGTGGAGAGGATAATTTTGGGTCGCTGGGGTTATTTCTTATAAGCTTAGGAATGGGACTGCTGTTATTCAGATCAATTGAAGGAGTCTTTTTGTCTTTCTCTTTCATAGAGACGCTAATGGATTCGGAATGATGATTAATAATTTCAATATCTCCATTATTTTCGATACCATGCTGAGAAGAAGATGAAGACGAGCCAGAGGGTGATAGAGAAATATCACGAAACTCTAATTTACCCGAATTGATGTAAAATCCTCCTAATTTGGTTGTGAGAGTGGAAGGAATCAATTCGTCGTATGCTTCTGAGTTATCTATAAAACTATCACTTTCGTCGTATCCCAGACCCAAATCAATCATATCATTGATTTCTCTACCGAGCTTTAGCTTTTTCTTCTTGGTCAATTTGGGACCGTACCTGTCTTCAATTTCTTTCACAATCGCGTGCAATTTGTTTTCTTCATCACGACTTTCCGTCATATTTTCATCTTCACCGGAATGACTCTGCGCGTCTTTTTGGCAAAATTTTTTATAAAGTTGTTTATACGAAAATATAGGGCAGGTATTATCGTTTGATTCCTCTAACTCAATTTCTATTCTCACGCTCTTTTTAGTATTTGATGCAAAACTATTTGAACCATCAATTTTCTTCGCAGGCTTAGCTCCACTAGCATCTCGAAGATTGGATACAACATCAACAACACTTTCGACACGACAGGGTGTTATTCTTTTAACTTGAGAAGTATTCATATTTGAAAAAAGAAATGTCTAGAAAAAAATATTTTATTAAGACTTAAAATCCCAAATGCAAGTGTAGTTAAAAATAATATTTAGGACAATCATACTGTATTCACACAGAGAGAAATAGGAATAAATATAGCGTTCGCAATACAAATTATGTCTGCGATAAAAGTAAGCGCAAAGAATGAAAAACAAGGCATACAAAAAGGTACAAACTTTTTTAAAAGAGTGGGAAACAGCCGGGAATTTGTGAAAAATTGTGAGAGAAAGCATATAAATAAACGAAAATATCAAAAATAAAAAGCAAGAAAACGAGTGCATAGAAAAATAATGAGAGGAAGAGAACAAGGATAATGTTAGAAGGGAAGAAGCTTCGCCAAAAAATATGAAAGTCAAAATATTGGGGACCATTTTCAGCTTGTAGTGTGGTAGGAGAGAATATAACGATGCCTTTAGCATTTTGTGATACAAAAGAGTGACGTAAATTCGCGGAGGTAAGTGGATTGCAATTCCCAATCGCCAAATAAATTTTTCGGGCTGAGAAGTTCCAGTTGCAGCGCTGAGAGAAGGCACAAAGTTTTCAACTTGACAATGAGTGGCCGTTGATTCTTCATAATGAAAAATTATCGACACACAGAGAACTAAGAGGAGAGCCAATAGAGGACACAAACTCGCCAATTTAGCCAAAGAAATATCATTTTTTGAAAAATATCCCATAGTCTAATATTAAATTTAATTAATATAAGTTTAAAATACCAATCACATAAGTACTCATCGTATGCCATAAAAAGAGGAGAACCCATTAAATATATTTGCCAAAACTTCATTTACTTTTTACTCATTCGCTTTTTCTATTCATGAAACAGATTATTTTTCTTTTTGTGTTTGATTAGGATTGGTCCTGTGTCCTCAGAGAAGCTTTTGTGCATGCCCACAATCCAAAGCAAGATGCTCACGCACTACTTGCCCCCCCCCCCCTCCCCCAATCTATTTGAATTATATGATTATTTCAGTTATTTAGTGCTTCGCTTGTGAGCATAGACTTTCAATATTACTTTTCTAATTGTTTTAAAGCGAAGTCTTCAGCTTATTCATTCCGAATTTGGGTCATAGTTGATCAGAGACAATAATGTAGCCAGGTATTTGAAAAAGGGCAGAAAATTTTCCAGAGGCAAATATTTTTCACATTTTGTATAATTTAAAGCTTAAAATGATTATCCCTAAGTGAAAGAGTTAAATTAATGCAATAGAATAGACAAGGTAGGATAAATGCCGTCATTATATTTTCTAAATATAATTTAACCAATCAAGTCTTTAAGTCCAGAATTCAAACTTATAACTTTTCATTCTTAGATATTCCTTTTTATTTAATGTTTTAGTTCTTTTTTATCAAGATTGTCTTGAATAGTTTGCAATGTTTTAAAATTTTAATTCAGATTTTTTTGTTAATAAGTAGATAAATGATTTTGAACGCTAGATTTGCCTTTAAATAAGATGGGCATATTAGGTACCTCTATGTTCATTTAAGTACAGTAAAAGCATCATATATTTCTAGGTTATCTTCTGACTTAACTATTGCCTGCTTTTCTTGAGATTCAATGAGTTAAATTTATCCCTCTCTTCTCATTTGCCTCTTCGTTTGCGAAGGTCGGCATGCACGTTTGATGGTTGATTGAATAGATGTTGCCACAGCATTTCTCTTGATAAGTTTTTCCCTCTTCCACTAATTTTTTCAACTTTTTGAAGCATCCGTTAGTGATTTTCTTAGCATCTTGAAACTACGTCATTCGTTTTCTCCCTCTTTCTTCTCCACGTGCATAAGCACTTGTTTTGACGATCTCTCTGATTTCTTCACCAGCACTTCCTCTCATCACGTGTCCAACGAAAGCAAGTTTTTTTCAATCGATTTCCCTTTTTTCATGACACCAAAGTTCAGCTATTCAAATTAATCACAGATTTTTGGCAAAAATTTAGTTCCATCAATACACCAAACATTTTGCAAAAATGAGAATTTGTTTGTTTTTAAATGAGAGAAAAATCAATCGTTAAAATTTTATATCAATGAATATTGTCAGACTCGCGTTAAAAAAAATTCAACAAAGGTCACTTTAATCTTTATCAGTACGTTTGTTACATTTTGTAACATTTGAAAACTTTAATTTTTTTAAGTCAAGAAATTTTTTTTTCAATAGCTATTTGGGAATTAATATTTTGACTAGCTATTCAGTGTAAAAGCAAAATTATTCTATTTGTTTAATATTTGAGCAGAGATATTTTTTATAATGTTCGATTGTTAAATTTTGTAAGTTACACTGTACATAATTAAATAAATAATTTTTGTTAAGAAAATTTGTTGATTATTATAATAAAAATATATTATCGAAACAAAATGTTTAAGTTGCTAAAAATGTACTTGATCTATTTATGACAGCTGTCAGAATTTTATTTGTAGGCAGAAATAGTCAAAAAAAAACGCAATGATTTTTTTGTTCTCGTATACTATGATTTTTATGATTTATGTTAGTTTAAATAGTTTTTTTTATGATTTTGTGTTCGACTTAAATAATTTTATGAAAAGTGGTTAAACTAACATTTTTTGTATACTATGATTCCTTACAAAATGTATAAAATAAAAGCATTACCAAATCACCCAATAAGGGTTAGCTACTTCAACGTTGGCTTTTGCGCTTATAAAAACTTGAAAATATCAAATAAAGTGTCGATAAACTATCTCATTTTTTATGCTTCCTATTATTTTGAAATTATTCTGAGAACAGACAGTTTCATTTTAAATAGTGAAAATTGCTTTATTAATTTATTTTGTCTCCTTTTTCTCTCTTATGTTAATTATGTAGCTAATTTTTCAATTTTGAGTAAAAGGTAAAGGTACCGTGAGTGTGTTTTCATTGACAAGGCACTGATGTACCGCTTATGTCAAACTAGTATCGATGCTGCTGAGTCAATCATCTCAACGAACCTGCCATGCCACCCATAGAATATGCTGTAGGGGATATGTCAAATTAGTTTTCATAACTTAAGTTATGCTCCAATTTTTTTTAGTTTTTGTTGAAGCTCTATAACTTTTTCTAATAGACTTTTTTTTCCTTAAAAGTTATTATAAAAGGCAAATCATTGCAAAATGTAAAAGTTATTTTACTTTTTGTAGATTGCCCCAATTTAGCTTTTAGACTATTTTTGAATGATGCTGAGAAAAATGAAGTAATGCAATCTTAATTTATTGTTTGATTTTTGTTTGCACAATTTTATCTTTATTTTATACCCTTATTTGAGAATCCAACTAACTTACACTTATTCGAGCAGGTTGAAAGTATTTGGTTTGCTGAAGATAGGTTGTTTTCAGAGTATGAATGTCAGAATAACAGGGAAGAAAAACATTGAGAAAATTAGTTAGTCAATATTGTATCGGATAATTGGGCTGTCGGAAAAAGTAGGTCTGAGTGTATCACCAGTCTTCTAATGAAAGCTCTTCTACATGGTTCTCCAAAAATTCTGTTCCCTAAAGAATCAAACAAAAATGATCCTTCAACACCTTACTAATAGATTTACAAAAGAGATGGTTTTGTCATGGTATACAGCTTTAGTTTTGTTAGACTATAGAATATCTTGAGATCGGGCTTTTTTTTACGAATGTAGTTGTTTCACTACAAGAACATCAAAATTAAAAAAACCAGGCTTTTTCAACATGTCATGAGTAGAGATCACTGACTACTCTCCATGTTCCGATTAGAAATTCAAAAACAAATAAAGCAAGCGTAACTTTTCCTATTGAATCGTCAAATTATCTGACATCAGGAACGTGTGAAGAATTTATAGAATTATTTTTTAGTTATTCAGATAAATAGAAACGAAATATAAGTGCAATCAATCCTATAAAAACAATGGCGGACATGAAGAATTATCATTTGTTTTCGTTATGTTAAAGACCTATTGTTGAGCAAGAAGGTAGTGATGTGATCACAATTATAAACAAGTTAATTCGACTTGATAACATTTTTGCAGTTATGGCGGAATTTGGAAATGACAGTACAAGTTTAATGTCTGGTAATAATAGCATCACTGGACAAATAATAAATTTCGAAAATTATAAAAAAAAAAGTTTGGTCAAGCAAAACAAAAACTTTAAGGATACGCCCCTGATTTTCACACATTGTTTTTCTGTTAATAACAGGGTGCTATAAAGGAGTGTGTAGGGCAATTATCCCTCTAGTTTTTATAACCACAAGACTTTCAATAAAATAAAAAAATATATTTTCAACCTCCAAATATATGAGTAAAAAGCAATCCATTTTTTGGGGAAACTTTTATATTTAATTATACTGATTGAATGTAGTAAGTCTTTATACTGAAATGATTTTTGATTGGAAGGTTGATATTACATCGCATATTGAAATGTTCTCGTTATTAAGTCTAATTTTAGCCTGCCCAGAAGATATAGTTTTATATAATTTATTACAGGACAGTGGGTTCACAAAATACAGGGCAGAGTGAAAGTGGATAAGTGCATATATATAATATTACATATATAAAATAAATTTTAAAATTTTTTATGTTTTATTATTCAATTAAATTTGACTATTTATTGTTTTTTTCAGAAATTTTTTATTATACTCAGGAAGAAAATAATTTGTTGCAATAAAAATCAAAATATACTTTAAATTATTTCTTTGCCATATTCAGCTTGTAGTAAAAAATAAATAAAATCTTATAAAATTAATTAGGTATCGCATTTAAAAGAAGAATATTCTTCCATGACTGGACAGATGATAATGATATCTAAATCAATAATCGAACCTGTAATGACCCGAACAAAATATTACAATACAACTAGGCCATCTGATTAAAAAGTAAGTATTGTAAATTCAAAAATCTAATGAGAAATTGCCTTACTTTACTCTCCTCTGCTTCCATTTTATACACCACTCATACAACATAACTTCTCACTTTCAATATGTACAACTCTCACTAGTATCTCCTCTACGTTCAACATATTCATCACAAGGGACTTAACTGAATGCTGACTATTATAACATACAAAAATGGTTTCAAACATATCTTCTATTTTAGATAACATATTCAAAAACTTTGAAACAACATATCTCCCTCGTTTGTCAAAAATTGACCCAGTATCAGAAAATAAAACTCAATAAACACTAGTCCTAACTATAAATCCTAACAATCAGAAACAACACCTTTTTTTTACTTTCCAAATAAAGAATCCGCTCAATCTCTCAAACAACATATCGTATACTCTATCATCTTTTCAACACCTTCACATCCTTTCTCCAAAAGAGAATATCGCATGATAAACCAAAACAACTTCTAGCACTTAAGCTAATTAGAAAATCGATTATATCTGATATTTACAAATATTACACTATCAAAAAATAATACTCTCCTGTAAACAAACTGCCTGATTTGAAAAATAATAAAGAATATTTAAAAAAATATACAATTTTTTCAGATTCCTTCCTCCCAAACTTCTCTTTTAACTCTACTTACTTCAATCCCCCTTTTTAGACACAATCTTCATCCTGACTCAGGTATTATTAAAAAGTAGAAAACCGTCTGGAACGCAGTAACATACAAAGTGACTTAAGAATAAATATATTTTTATAAAAAATACTTAAATTTGAGCTAAACTCTTAATTTTAAAAGTTTATGTTTTCCTTTCTTTTTTTAGTTTTCCATTTAAAAATATTTAAAGTTATTTTTATCTATGATAAATTTTAATTTTGTATATAAATATATTTTTGATATTACAAACTAAATTTTTTTATTAATTAACTTATAAAAATTATGCAAAATACTTATAAGCATAAATTATTTAATAATTTAAACTTATATTATCAGTAGAACCTACGTTTTACGTACCCTGATTTTACGTTTCCTGGATTTTACGTCCTCGCTAAAATTAAATGCATTATTAATACGTTTTTTCTTTGTGATTTTATGTATTAAAAAGTTTATAAAGGTTAATAAATTATTGTCTTTCAGTTTTATTTTACTATGAGTAATTTAAATAACGCTAATTAGATCGCAAAACAATGCATTCTAACACTGAACGTACTGTACAGTGTACTTGTTATCTCCGATGCTATTCTTGTTGTTTTCGTATAATGAGCGCGCATTGTCAAACATCAAACGATACTCCGCCTTGTGAATGAATGGGCTATCAGCGAGTCGCAACACGTGTAAAGGATATCCTCATATACAACTGTCAATTACGTCCAGGGTAGCTCATACATACACTGATATTTTTTATTTAAGACTTTATTATGAAAACAGCTCAACTTCAGGGATGATCATCCAACTTTACTGTAGTAGTCTTCTTTAGCTGCCATAGTCCCTCACGTCGTACACGGTGTGACCATGTGTGATCCAGGCTAGGATTTTCGTGTTGTATGTCAATGTAAAGGTCAACCTGGATTTTACGAATTCTACGTTTTACGTCCGCCGTTCGGTCCCGTGCCGTACGTACAACGTAAGTTCTAGTGTATATATATTTAAGCTTCTTAAGTTAAATTTGAATGCTCAATGATGTGATGTTCCTAAAAAGTTTGCTTAAAAACAACACATAAATTCAAATTTATCATATATAAAAAATAAAAATTATCATTAAATATTGTTTTAAATGATGTTCAACAGTTTGGAATTTTAAAAAAGAAAATTTTAACCTAATTATAAACAAATACGGTAAACTCTTCATAATCTCCATGAGTTTCCACTGTGTACATTCAAGTTGCTGTTAACATCAATGAGATTATAAACAGTTGAGTAAAAGAAATACATAAAGTTGAGTTTGGAATAACAGAGATAAGGGAAAAGGATAATGGTTATAAAAAAACGTACAAAACAAATATATATATAAATGATATAAAAGCAACATCACCACAACAATTATAACCTTAGCTTCAACATTTTATAACTGATTATAATTTGCACATCTTATTTTTATAATTTTATTAGCATTTTTCTGTAGAATGTGTTTCATAATTTAAATACATGATAAAAATATCAATAATTTGTTACTATTTTATTAGAAATTTGAAAAACCTGTATTTATAAAGTATATTTATGTTTATGTTCCCAAAAATCATAATAAAATATATAAAAAAAATTTTATTACAAAAATAGATTATATCCAACAATTTCTTTATTAACCATGTTCTCGTTTATATTCGTACCAATTTGTATTATTCTATGTTTTGATTTTGTATTAATTTTTCGCGTTTAGTTTGGATCTTTTTTATCATACAGAAAATTCCTTTATAATCAGCCTTTGAGTTTAGAATTTATTTTTTATAAAATAACAAATTTATTATTTAAAAAAATAAAAAATTACAATTTTTTATAGGAATTGGCGACTAAAATTTTAACCGAATTTACAGCATAGGTGGCTTATGTATGCGAGGCGCATCAAACAACTCACACTCACGCGTTGAATTTGATTTTTTTTTCAAACCTATTCTTTATAGTAAGTAAAATGTCAATCGTATTTTTTAAAAAATTTTAATTATAATTGACTTAAAAATGCCAAAAATTAAAAAATTTTAAAATAAAGAATATATATAAAATAAGCATGGGCGGGTTAGGGAACGTGTGCCCTGGAAAAAAATATAGGCTTGTTGTGGGACTATGTGATTTAAAGAAACTGTTAGCCGCCTCCCTCTAAATATAGATCCTCGGCTTTATGACCTGTCTAAGAAAAGGTTATTTTTAAACAATGTATAATATACAAGTATTAATTGTTACGTATGTTGTTTAAAGAAAAAAACCAAAAAAACATTGATTATATATTTATCCGATTGTATATTTTGCATATATATGTGTTTTTTTCAATAACTTTTTTAAATAGCCCCTATATTAATCTGGCCCTGAAAATAAGTTACTAAATTATAAAATAGTATCTAAAGTATAGCAGTGAAGACGCTGAACAGAAAAAAACACAGCAGCTGCTAATTTTGCTTGTATATTATACCTTCATACCTTATGAAGTAACACTATGCTATACTCTACGTTTGGTCTTAATATTTCTATCGCTATGAAAAATTTATTCAATAGTGAAATAATAATATTTTCTTGAATTTATTCAAGAATTTACCAGTATTTTGATTGCAAATTTTAATAGTATTGTTACAAACAATATTGATTCTGTCGGAATCAAAGTTTTATAAAGTTCAACTCGAACAAGTTCTTGCCTTCGAATCCTTAGACCTGTCAAGAAGAACAATAAATTTTTCATATTTTATTAAACCATGCTTTGCATAACTTAAAATAGTTTATTCTAATTACTATAGTATGATACTACAGTAATTATAGTAACTATAGTAGCTCTCAACCTTTTTACCATCGTCCCCCTCTAAGAGCAAACCTTTCTCTTCACGCCCCTTGCATCTATCTACACATTTAATTCCCTCCTAAATTTTCAAAAAATATCGTTCGAGAGCGTTGTTGAAAGCTTGAAGGCGGTTTGAGCTTGACAATGGTGATGGAAATAAAGTTGAGAGATTTCTAAAATGTAAGTAAAAGAAACTAAGTGTGCTTAATGAGGATGCGTTAGTAGGATGGGTTCGATGGTTTTAATCGAAGAAGATAGAACGTTTAATAAATTGGGGTGGGAGAGGATTTGGCTCAAGTAGTTGGTTGGAAAATGGCCTAGAGTTTTGATGCATGAGTTTATCATTGTGTGTCGATAGGAGATGAACAAAGGGCATATGAATAATATTATAAGATATAAGATAGAGGATAGATATTAGGAAATGAATGATTAAATTTATTTATTTGACATTACAACTCAAAATTAAAAAAATACATCAAGTTATCCAATACAGAAAATAGATTAGCAGATGGTAAATAAGTAATGGCAACGTGGTATTTATACATTTGTTTCATATAATTCTTAATATTTTCTCACATTTCAGAAAATGTTTGATTTTATTAAGAACTCACGCCTCCACTTAGAACTTACTCGCGCCTCTTCGGTTATTAAATTTCCATATCGCATATACACTAGTTTAAAAAAATCCAAAATTGTTGGGGGGCGAATAGGCTTTTCATTTGAAAATGAAGTAGTCTATCAGGCACACTGCAGGAATTGATGAAAGGATATTTGATTGATAGAGAAAACAACTGAAAACAAATAACTGGAGGTTGGCGAGTTTTATATGAGTGAATGTAGTCTGAAGGAAAAGAGTCTACTAGACACCCTGCGATGTTTATATGAAAAAAATGTGATTGATTTACGGGCGCACATCCTTGAAATCTCAGAATAATTTCAAAATAATAGGAGGCATAAAAAATACGATAGTTTATTTGATATTTTCAAGTTTTTATATCCAGCAAAAGCCAACGTTGAAGTAGCTAACCCTTATAGGGTGATTTGGTAATGCTTTTATTTTATACATTTTGTAAGGAATCATAGTATACAAAAAATGTTAGTTTAACCACTTTTCATAAAATTATTTAAGTCGAACACAAAATCATAAAAAAAACTATTTAAACTAACATAAATTATAAAAATCATAGTATACGAGAACAAGAAAATCATTGCCTTTTTTCACTATTTCTCTGTCTACAAATAAAATTCTGACAGCTGTCATAAAAAGTACATTTTTAACAACTGAAACATTTTGTTTCGATAAAATATTTTTATTATAACAATCAACAAATTTTCTTAACAAAAATTATTTAATTAATTATGTAGAGTGTAACTTACAAAATTTAACAATCGAACATTATAAAATATATCTCTGCTCAAATCTTAAACAAATAGAATATTTTTGCTTTTAAAATGAATAGCTAGTCAAAATATTCATTCCCAAATAGCTATTGAAAAAAAATTTCTTGACTTGAAAAAATTAAAGTTTTCAAATGTTACAAAATGTACTGATAAAGATTAAATGACATTTGTTGAAAAAAAAATTTTAACGCGAGTCTGACAATATTCATTGATATAAAATTGTAACGATTGAAAACTATTTTTCTCTCATTTAAAAACAAACAAATTTTCAATTTTGCAAAATATTTGGTGTATTGATGGAACTAAATTTTTACCAAAAATCTGTGATTAATTTGAATGGCTGAACTTTGGTATCATGAAAAAAGGTTCTGAAAATATTGAACTTATATTTCGCTAAAAACCAGTTTCTAATGAGATAAAATAGAATAGTTTTTAATTTAACTCTAAATACAAATTAGAGAAAAGAGAGCTGAATGAGATAGGAGAGCTTAGTGAAAGAAGAGAGCTTAAATGAGAGAAGAGAGATTGAGTGATTATTGAGTTTTAGCAGAGAAAGCAGAAGAGAAAAACAGAGAAGGGGACAAAACGAGAAATAGAATCACTGTGAAAGAAGAAGATGAGAAAATCAAGTGGATCCTCAAAAATACTACAAGGAGACACTGTGAAACATTGCTTACTTATTTTGTGCATTTTGAAACAATGGATTTTTATAATTATATATCGTTTGTAAAATATTTTTGATAGGAATTTCAAAGACATGATGTTTGACTCGAAAATCTGCTTATCTTTATCTTATATTATCATGTATTCGAATGATCATTACACCCTATAATGCGATCATCATATATGTTTTAAAAACAAGCAGCAACTCTTACTTATAGAAAATTATGGGGGGGGGGGCGCCCCCTTCCCCTCGCCCCCGAATGTTTGGGAGATCGGTCACGATGTGTGTTATACTTTCTAATCAATGATAATCTGAAATCTGAAAAGCTGAAGTAACATCTAATAAAATGTCATTCTCGTAGTGTCTCCCAGATCTCCATTTTTTCAACAAAAGGCCAACAATCTGATGGTTGTGAAATTTGCAAAATTGAACTGGTTTCACAATTCGTGGCTGTTTTTAAAGCTGAAGAGTTATTTTTATTCCATGCTCAATCATAATGGTGTAAAGATCATGTGGCTTGGATCAAGACAAAAGGTTATATAGTATTTCACTCCAACAATGCAATTCGCAAAAGGATAGACGATATCGCTGCTCGCATTCTCGAATAACTTATTTCAGAAGTATTATCACGTTTCTATCCTAAATTTTTAATGCAGTTAGATGAAAGCAGTGATGTTGCATCTTATGCCACTTTGATTCGGTTCATTAGATAAGTTCATGAAGGCAATATCAAAGAGAAAATATGACTATGTTATGATTTGCTGAAATTATAAAAGGTCTAGGCAGATATATTCACACAGTGGATGGGTTTCTGAGAAAGACAGGTCTAGATTAGACCAATGTTTTTCAGGTATCAGTTGATTAAGTCCCAAGCATGTTGAGCAAGAACCAAGGGTTCCATGGCTTGTTGAAAGAAAAATCCAGATATCAGGTATGTGCCCTGTATCATTCATGGGTATGTGGTGGCTTCACTAGAGCTTCCTGAGTCCTTCAAGGTTGTTTTGGATGATGTGATCAAGATTGTAATTTCTTCAAATCAAAATGTTACAGCAATCCCAGTTAACGGTGTATCATGAATGACGCGTTTGTTCTACCTAGCTGATATCTTTGGAGTGAATACAGGAAATTTAAACTTCAAGAAAGACAAACCACATCACTTAAACTTCGGAAAAAGATCGCTTCCTTTTATGCGAAATTCTAACTATGCATGAGATGTGTTGGAATGTGAGTTTTGACAATTTCCTACCTTGAATTCTGAAGATAGACGTTAGAGATCATCTGATCGGCATCTTGGAAAGCTTGTAGTAGTACTTTGAAGATTCCAATTGTACCATGGATAAAAATCCTTTTAATGTGAGTGAAGATATTCTGACAACAACTGTCCAACAAAAGAATAATTTATCACATTCAGGACAAATAATGCATGGAGACTAATGTTTGAGTCCAAGGCTTGTCTTAGCACCTTCTTTACAGGATATACCAACATTAGCTTCTCCAGCAGTACAAATTCTCCTATTATTTTCTACCACTTATCTCTGCTAGCAACCTTTCTGTAGTCATTGGAAACCAACAAACGTAATAAACTCAATCTGTCATCTAACGCCTAACTAGCCTTTTCTGTGACTGCCCCAGAATAAAAAAATTGCACAAACAACCATCACTGATTGGTATGTATTATTATTAGGAGCAACAAAATTTGGCCCATAATCCTTGAAAAATTGACCTAACGACTTTAAAAAGTTGACTTTATTTGTAAAAAATTGACGAAAAAATGTTTCTATACTCACTTTTCCCAATTATTATTAATATGATTATTGCAAGAGAGTATGCGATATTTTTAAGAATTCTCTTTTGAAAAGGCTGGATTGGATCGATCTTTAGACAAAAGCTTTACAATAAAAAAAATGACTGTCGCGTATATGGACTTTGATGTTGATGTTTATGATTTCCTTATTTTGTTTTTTCCATCTAGTTTCTCATACCACATACTTCATCCTCAAATTTGAATGTAAATCGAATGCATCTTTCAATGTAAGATCCGAAGATTACGTTTTTCAATTATTTTATTTATATGGCGGAGTCAACATTTTTTATCGATTTTAAAAATGATCTCTCAAATAATTATTATAAAAAAGAAATACATATTTTTAGTTGGTTTGTGAACTCTTATAACCCTTCCTTATCAGCCTACTAAACTACATATGTAGAAAACACAATTTGAATGTTCATACATTAAGAAACACGAAAAATGTCAAACTTGAAAAGATGAAGTAAATATATCAGAAGGAGCCCTTATCACGATGAAAACAAAATTTGCATTCTTATTTCAAAAATATTAGTCAAAAAACTACATGTGTAGTTAAGTTTTAGATAAAAGTACATATGTAGTTCGAATCACTAAAAAGGTTAAAAAGGTGCGAATCTATAAAAAGGTTAAGAAATCTTGAAATTATATTTTTTGTATATTTACTACGTGTTCTAAATAAGTATTTTCATGTTTGTTGGTACATTTCAAAAAACTAGATATGTAGTTAAGGGAGCTTTCGAAGACATTTTTTATGTATAAGTTTACACAAAATACTTTGTTCATTAATTTAATGTAGTAATTATATATATTTTTTGATACTTACAAATTGGTTTGTATCGATTTTTACATGTTTTGTTGCTAAATTTTGAAAAAACTACACATGTAGTCATGTGGGCTCTTGAAAGACATTTTTTATGTAAGCTGATAAGTGTTAAGTATATAAAAGAAATTCCAAAAGTGTTGAATATATGTCCTTTGTTTTAACTTGTCAAATTTTGCAAAATCTAGAATACTTACAAAAAATTGACTATAAAAAAAGTTGATCTATTGTTGACTTGGACTTCTTTTACACAAACTCTATAAAATAAGACTTTTTTGTTGTTGTTGTTGTTAGTCCCTAGATTATACTATCTCTATATGAGTATAATCTATCAGTTCAAAACAAAGCTTTGTTTAAACTGAGAAAGTATTTCCATAGAACCATTGAGTACTCTCAGGGAAAAGTACTTTTTTCATATTTTAGAATAAGTGCTATTAGAAATCAAAAGCTGACTTTTAAGTGCCCTAATTAAAAATTGATTAATTAATTTTTATCTTTGTTTAGAAATTATCAAAAAAATCTTAAAAATGTAGAAAATGATTGAAACAACTTCATTTTATCCCTTTTTTCATTTTTGCAAACATCCGATAATTTTTTTATAGGCCTTTCTGCATTTAGCCAACTCTTGTTATAGTGAAACGTCTTTTTACCTTTTCACAAAACTGTGAATAGACCGTTCTTTCTTTGTCTTTTGTAATTTAATTCATTCTAACACCTTCAGCCAAAATGGGACATAACTGACACCCGAAATAAAAAATAGTCTGCTTTAAGTTACATAAAAATCCATTCAAAAAGAAAAGCAGATGCTTCCTTTTCCAAAACCAATGCCTGAAAGAGCTAACGAAACAGTTAAATTATAATAAAAAAAACGTATGGATAATAATTTATTGAATATTTTAATACTTTTCGGCACGTGTGTAAAAGGAAGTGATAGCCTACGTTACGGTTCAAAAAGAAATTTCATATGTTCAAATTTCGTACCGTGAAATCATCGAAATTTTAATGAAAAAAATACAAGCGTAATAACGGAATCAAGCATGATCAAAAGGAATTGTTTGGTGACTTCCTTACCTTGCGAATGAATGCCTCCAATATTCTTTGCTACAATCATTGCATATTCAATAAAGTGGCTCATGTGAGGTCACAATAAATCGAAGAATCAAGAGCGCATGGATAAAGTTCAGAGAGTTAGATGGCATTCTGAAAGCAAAAGACATTCCTGAATTGTGTAAAGGCGCAGTGTATAAATTTTATGTGAAGCCAGTGTTATTATATGGGAGTGAGACATAGGCGTTACACAAGGCCGATGAAAAAAGATTGATAAATGTAGGAAAAAACATGTTAAGATCTATTTTCCCCAAAAAGAAATAAATAAAAGGCAAGAATTAAATGAGATGTTGAAAGTCTGGAGGTAGAACTAGCAAGAACAGGTTGAGATGGCTGCGACACATAGAGAAAAGAGAAGATGAAACCTGGATTCAAAAGAGTGACAAAGATGAAAATAGAAGGAACAACCAAAAACGGAAGGCCGCACCTGAGATGGAAGAACGTGGTTGACAAAGATTTGAAAAGATTTAATTTAGAGGAGAAAGATAACTCGGATGGAAGTAAATGGAAGAAATTAATAAATGCATTGTATTATTATGGTTCCATATTGAATAAGGAAGGTGCACCCTTTTTACTAGGAAAAACCACCTTCTAAAAATAAATGATGATGATGATGAATCATTGCATATTAATATAATGTTTTTTAATATATTTTTTTAATTTTATTCATTTAAAAAGACGATTTAAGTTTGTAAAGCAAAATTTAAAAACATTAAATTTCATATAAACTGTTAGACAAGAAATTCATGTAAACATAGACAAATGTTGAAAAAGTTTACTCTAAATTTAATATTATTGCAACGTTAATCATATCAAAAAATTCATAATTTCAAAATGAACTATGAAAACAGTTTGATCAATACTCTTCTCTTGTATTAGGTAAATCAATTACTTCAATCTTTTGTATAATTAGATGTAATATCACTGATATATAGATATAATATATGATATTCTTTCTGGATTATTACATTTGTGGTCAACAAGCAAATCAGAAAACCTTATTGACGGGAATATGTTATAACCTTAAAATCTTGCATAAACGCGGTTAATGTGGAAAAATATGAAAGCTTATTGAAACCATCAATTTCGTTGTTGACTCACAACGTTTTCAATTTCACGAAGAAGACTTGAGAATAGTAGAGCTGTAGAATGGTAACAAGAACAATAAGGATTTTTTAAATTATGGAAAATCCCGGTTCAATTTTTATGTTATAATAATCTAAGTAGCGGGTTTGAACTTGATACTCACAGGTTCGATAAAATAAAACGTGTCAAAGATCAAAATCGTACCAAACTTCGATATGTTTCGTAGTTTACTTTTTTTTCCTACGCAATTTCGAATCGTAACTTACAATATGCCACCACTGGTACACGATGAAAAGTATTTAATATTATTGGCTAAATGTAGAGACTAGAGTTAGGCCCAGATGAAAATTTTTTAGCCACACGTGAACGCTAATTAAAGCTGTTACTCTCAGGTCACATGAATTCGCTTTTAGCCGTTCGCTGAAACTTCACTGGTCGAGAGGATATAGAATTTTTTTGTAAAAATATCAAAAAAGATTAAAAAAAACACTATAAACCTTTAAAATCTGTATTGGAAAATTATTAAAAAAACTATTGAAGGATAAAAACTTACTGGAAGATAGCGAAAGATATTAAATTGTCTTATAAGTTTTAATCTTTCAATAGCTTTTAAAAAATTGCAAAACTGATGGATTTCACAGATTTGTTTGGTCTAGGTGTTTTTTAAACCTTTTTGATCTTTTTTTACTAAAATTTTTTCTTAATCTTTTGCTATCTTCCTGCTTTTCCGCTAAGGTTTTATCTTTCAATAGTCTTTTTATTGATTTTCAATACCCATGTTGCAGATTTATAATGTCTAAATATCTTTCGGTAAAAAGTCCTACGCCAAAAAACTAGTTAATATATAGCTCTGTTTCTCTCTTCCCAGTTCAGATCTTGTGTGGATTTGGTTGAAAGAAAGAAAAATGCTAAAATGAAGGCACCCTTTGTGTTTGTAGGTGTGAATGGCATGCGTCTCGCATTTTCCTTTTGACGTGGCCAGCTTTCATTTGGACGAGTGTAGTGGGTGTAAGTTGAAGCAAGGAGAAGGCAACCCCAACTCAGATGCCTCCTTCATGAGTTTGTTGATGAAGCGGAATAGTGAAATTGGAGCAAGTCCATCCGAGTTGGCTACCGTCTTCAAGTTGTGCTGCAAGGTCTCTCACATACTGGACATCATCATTTTGATGCCTGTCACCTTTACCGGGTGTGTAAGTTGTCTTTTGCTACTTCATCATTTTATAAAGAGATTTTATAGATTTCTTAAACCAATAGTGAACCTTTTGTTCTTTAAAAATTAAATTGATATAAAGTAATCTATATAGGTTCTTAAAAATAAAGGTAATGTTGCGATTTTTAGTGTTTATGTATGTGTAACTATTATTATCTTCTCATTTTTATCAATGCTTTTTTCTCAACATTTTAATTTTTAAAAAGACGATTACTATTGAAAATTTTTGTCCTCAAAGGGTTAATAAATATTCAAATTTTACTTTTAACTAGATTTGTTTAATAACTCAAAAATGAATAAAAATTAAAGATGTTTATTGAAAAACTTTTTAAATTGCTTTTAGTTATTTTTGAACATTACCACTTTGACTACGAGATATTTAAAACTGGTCGGCAGTTTTCTTTTTCAAAAGAATTTTATGTTTAAAGAAGGTGATTTTAATTTCTCTAGGACATCGGTGTCATACTGCTCCTCAATCAAAGAGTTAATAAAAAATATTTACCAAAAGTTTGCTTATTCTTTGCAAAAAGATAATAACTACCAATGAAGGCAAAAATTTTCTATCCAATGAAAAACCCTATACACACATATGCACAATCCTGCCTAACCAATGATATCCGCAAGCCCAAGGGTGCTCCTGGAATGTTACTACCCTATGTTACTTATAACCGGTATACCGTATAATTTTGCGATTTTTTCCACACTATAACAATGTGTAGATATATTCAATTATTCCCCTTCAAAAAATGTTCTGTTCGAGACTTTTGGGTAATTTTTTTTTAGGATTTCCGTTATAATGACCTCAATATTAGTTTTTGAAAATATCATTGTATCACAGAATATAAGCGATTACACATTACAATGGCCTGATGCCAAACTTTAAATCAAGATTTTCTCAAACTTTTGGCTCAAATATTTTCAAATTTAAAAATGAAGGTGGGAGGGTACTCTCTAAAATTAACAATTTCAAAAGCTTCACTTTTTCTTAAGATTAGATACAAGAAAGATTAGATTAAGTTTCAGAAGATGGGGTGCGCGTTAAAATATCAGCAGAACAATTGAAATTTTAACGCCCAGATAAAAAGCTTGTGTAGAGATTTTGTATAGGACTTTCCACTCTACCACTGATTTTGACTATTCAAATTTTCTCCTCAATCTCCATATGATTGACAAGTGCTCAACCGCCTTAACCGGATATCGACCACAGTCCACATATGTCGCCTTTACAAAAATATGAATCGCCTGCTTTTATAACGACCAGAATAATCAGACGATATCTAATGTAAAGCAGAAGATTTGTATTAGAGCTTTGATAAACGCAGACGATTTTATTTTTGTAAAGTCGACTATAGTCGACACCGGGCGTTAACGGGTTAATACAAATCTTCTGCTTTACATTAGATATCGTCTGCTTATTCTGGCAGATGACGGGTTAAGGTGTACAATTTGGGGAAGCTATTGCCGGGGTTAGGATTTGCATAGAATTAGCATTAGTGTTTGTGTTAGGGTTGAGGTTAGGTTTAGTGATAGCGCAATCGTACATACATTCATTCATTTACATATACATTTTTTGACATTCTTGACACACACTTTCGTATTGTATGCACTACATACATATTGACATTAGACACCCATCCATACACTGAAATACTTAAATCTAAAAAACAGGGATATAGTCAATTTTTATTATTGATCATTTTCTATATATTTTATCGATTAAATTGATTACTATGTTCGTTCACACTACACAAGCCGGAATTCACTAAGGGTGCTGCATATATCCGCTCTTACAACGGTAAAGGATCTCTGCCTTAAAAACTATTAATTATAAAAAAATAAAAAAAAAGACTAATATTTAACATTCATCAAGTTTTACAAAACATTTTACATGTAAATGAAAGATAAATCTTGTGCTCACTACTTTCACCCTGTTAAAAAATAAAATAAAAATGTAACTTACCTTTTTACCTAAAAAGTAAAAAAAAGTTTAAAAGTTACTACCCTCCCTCTCCCTTTTCCCACTTTGAAAGTCTGCATGAAAAAGTTTTCGAGACCAGTGATGGCCTACGTTACGGTTTGAAAAGAAATGTCGTATTGTCAAACTTCACTTTGAACAAAAAAGCGACTCGTTATCGTTTAATTAAAAAAATTTTTAGCCGTTTTTCGCTACCTAATTAAAAAGTTTTGTTACTTTTCGTTAATTTTTTCGGAAAAATGTGTAAGTATTTTTAGAAAATAATTGAAATTCAAATGCATAATTGTAATTTTGAAATATCACATATAATTTGCTTAAATGAGTTCAGATGAAAGATTAAAATAACAAAAAAAAGTTTTAAAATGTTTTATTTTTCAAAATTAAACAAAAGTTCAACAGAAAGTCAAGATATGAATAAAAAGATATTTGTCAAATTTTGGAGCAAATATTCAAATATTTTATAAATACACTAATATAAAAAAAATTTGTTAATTAATTTTTAAAAATAATAATTATCTGAGTTAGGTCTATGTGTTGAAAATCGAGTTGTCAATTTATTTTAAAAATAGTGAGGTGATTGAAAATTTAGAAGTATACTAGTGTTTTTGAAAATTCTATTTTTTGGGGACATTTTTTATCACAAAACATTCCTTCCAGATTGGACCCTGTGGTAGTCAATTGCAAAAGTGCCTTTCGAGGATTCTTTTCCTATGAATAAGTGTTAAGATCTTAGATTTTTGTTAGATTACCTTTGAAAGGTGAATGCTTGAATTGAATAATTAAATTTAAAAAAAAAATGATATATTAAATTTGGAATTAAAAAACAGGAAAAAGTTGATCATTACTTGCAGAAGTATAGAAGTCATGAATAAAAATATATCGCGCCTTGATTTTATACTCTTTTATAACACTGCATGTGAAAATATTCATATTTCAAAAAATTTACGCCGTTATCTCTATCGTTTCTAACAAAACAAAAGTAACGATAACGAAATTTCAACTAAAATGTCGTTATTTTCTCAACTCTAACACCCAGACCCATACACTGAAATGCTCAAATATCAAAAACAGCGGTATAGTCACGACCTTTGTCTTGTTAACGAAGAAAGAGAGAAGTCCCTCAATAACCCTTAGTTATCATAGCAAAAAGGGATATATTGATACTTATCACCATGGCAAATAATTTTTGACATAAAAGATCTAAAGAAAATTTTGAAGTTTTTTCAATTAAAAAGACTTGTTCCTTAGCTTACATTAGATTAATTTGAAAATGTAATTTCAAAAAACAGAAGAAAAAAAATTTATTCTTTTTTAAAAAAATTTATTTTTGACTTTAGTTCTCCATCCCTTACTTATCCTAACGGGCTATTTTCATTTCCTCAATGATGGAGGGGGGGCTTATTTTAACTATTGAATATTTTTACAAAATCTCGCGCGAACCCACTAAATAATTGATTGTGAATCTGATGGTGTCATTTATTTTTCATGAAAATCAATCAAACCTGTCAATCAATGTCAAATATATAAACTGGAAAATATATTATAAATTCAACATTTTTTGGGTTAATATTGTCTTAATTTATTTAATAAGCCAACTTTTAATGATTAATTCTCCCAAAAATGGCAAACACTTTTTCATATTATATTCAAATAAACTTATACATACACAACAAATCGAACATGCTCAATTTGATTCTGAAAATACTTTTGTCACTCTAACACTTAAATTGCCGTTACAATTTAACTTTGGTTACTTTGTGTTCAGATATTTTTTTATCATTTTTGAATAATAATTTTCGTCCCATTTAGCTCGATGAGAGTTGATTTTAATCGATGAGATAATTTTATTTCTTGATATAATAATGATTTTATCCATATAAATAGGGATTGGACCACATTTCTATTCAAAGCAACATGAGATCATGTTCGATAAAAGCTCATAAAATTTAAATTTATATATTTTTTTTCTCAATAAATTTTTCAATAATAACCTTATAGATGGGTTATCTACTATAATATATCTAATGATATAATTAATTATGCAATAAAATTGTTGTAAAATGACATCGTGAAAAATATTCATGGCTGCTCATCTAACTAAACCGAGCACTTTTGACCTCCTTGGTTTGATTCTTGTTCTCTATTTTATCCTTCTCTTAGTTTACTGTTTTGAACTATAAATCTCAATCGGACCTCTATTGTTTTGCTTACAAATACGCTCTCAGCTTGTAGTCTGTACTTCATTTTCCCATACATTATATGGTATCTAATTTTGTTCTTAAGTGTAAAGTGATCTTGGTAGCTCTACATCCATCAGAAATTCGTTTTGTGCAATCTATGTTCGAAAAAAACATTTTTCAGAGATTTATTTAGCTCAGAATTTAAGCGATTCCATAACTTTTCTATTGAAGAGAATTTTTTTATTATCTTGTCTTTTTTTAACAATATTATGTTGTAGTATCAGGTGATATATTCCTGTTCTTGATTAAATCATTCATAATCCTCTTTTTTCCATTTTTATCATCTAAAATACTTTCTCATTCACATCGATAGGAAAAATTTGTCAAATTCGATTAATATTTATAAAAATGATATCTTTACATATTGGTGTCTGTCATATTTATGGTAGCTCTAACTGTTTGATACTGGATTTTACACCAACTCCTATTTCATTGGAAAACGGAATATCTTGCTTAAAGAACACATGTTTTTAAAACTAACTATATATAGCTTTTCAAAGGATTACTATATCGAGGATATAAAAGCACTTTTAAACGTGTTACTATTTCATTTTTCTTAAGATCGCGCGTTCTCATTTCAATGTGCCTTCAGATCCCTTACTTCTCGCATACTTAAATTTTTGTCTATAATAAATAACGATTGTGAGAACAAACTTTGACAAGTGATTTTTTTACGAGTTCCATTGACACTTTCACCCGTTTTTACATTGTAATGATTTTAAATTAAAAAAACCGCAAAATTATTTGAGACTTTAATATAAATGGATGTTTTCATCACTAGGTTATCATCATTTAAAATTTTGATCGACATTTGCTACAAAGTTGTAATGTTTATTGAAAAAATAGTTATATATAGATTTAATGTGTATTGTTTCAAATGAACGACATATTAGACACATTTTATATTGATAGAATCATTTATTTATTTTCACATTTGCATTTTTGTGAACTTTCTTTTCCCAGGTTTGAGTGCAACTTTTGTTACTCTTTTTGTAAATAACCTTTTGCTTTTGAACAGTTTTCCATATCTATGCTTGCTATCATTGATAAATTCAACATATTTTGTAATGTTTTCTTCATTTGAAAAGCTGATCTAATTGGAATGGATTTCGAGGTGAGTGACTCCATTTTTGATTAATTCATATTTTCCATTTTCGTGTAGGGCGGATTTTATTTGATGTTCTTGAAAAAGAACTTGATCAACAAGTTAGTTCCACAAGTTTCTTTGTTCGCCAACTTATGATTGATTTCAAAATGTGATTGAGGGATTCGGCATTATTGTTCTTTCAATTTTTATTCAAACGAGGATCTTTCAAACTAGTTTCAAAAATTCTAAAAGCTTTGATTTATTTTCAAATTCATGGATTGAAGATGAGAGTGTTAAACCCTCAGAATCAAACACTATTGATGAATCAATTAACTTCTTTTTTTTCATCCTTGAATGCGATTTTAAATTTCTTCCTAAAATCTCTTCTACGTGCCTTGTTCAAAAAATAAATTGGAATTTGGGGAAAAATATTTGATAGATTTAATGATGGAAGCTTCTTGATCGCTACCTATGTATAATTTTTCTTCTTTCACTATATCCATTGTCATATGATTCAAGACGAGAGATAAATGGTAAAAAAAAACTGGAAAAGTTTGAAAACTAGAATCGAAATGTAAAAACACTGCACCCATTCTGATGCTTCTTCTACAAAGATGGGTATCCTGGTACACTGTACTTGTGACAGAACATGGTCCGAGATCATAAGTCTTATCGATACCTAGAACACAACCTTCTGTGAAATAAATGCAGTTGAAATGATGTGGATTAGTTGTGTGCCAGTGTAGCATATTAAAGTTGGGCTCTTCCAGTGTTTTGATTCACAGATTTTTATAAAAACATCTCCTCAACTAATTAAATTTTCATAAAAGTTGAATATCATCAGCAGGGGGGTTCAATATGGGAAAATACAGGCCCATCGGGTACTGGATTGAAAAAGCTTCAAAAGTTTGCAAGACACCACCTACCCTTTATAACTGTATTGGTACTTAAAAAAACTGACACTTTTTTTGGATATACCACCCTTGTCACTCTATATTTATTTGTCGCATTCATATTTAGCTTTGAGAAATTGAATATATGAATCTGTTTATTATGAAAAACATGTTGTAAAGTCATTTTTTATTTAAAATTTTATCTTTCATTTTTGCATCTACCACATATTGTGGAGGAACACTTTTTCCATGTAAACTTTTATAGTGCTCTTCTAAGCACAATGTCCAAACAACACAGTTACACTTATTTACAGGACATATTATAGGTTTATTGTATGTTGACTTTATGTTCATGCTTTTACTGTAGTTGGTACAATATGACGACAATTTTAAAAAAAATTTCTCTTCCCTTTTTTGAGCTGAATTCTACCTTTGTTGAACAATTTTCTGATTTGAGACCACAGAGTCCGCAAATAATTGTATCAAAGGTTTATTTTCTTATATAATGCCCAGCAATATGCTCAATAAGTTTTTTATCATTAACATTTTTCATACAAATTTTGCATTTTTTTTCATTTCCATTCTTTATTTCTTCCTCTGCAAAAAGAATTTCTTTAGTAAAAAAAACTTGCTGCACCCAACAGGAGGGTCCAAGTCCATTGATGGGTGTACATTTTTGTAAGCACGATTTAAATTCCTCTTGGGAATTTTCAGTCCAATATATCTTTTCATTGACTATCTTAGTTTTCAACTTTAATAAAAGTAATGTAAAATTGCCTTTTTCTTTGTCGTATTCTACATAATTTAAAGGTTTTTTTTCAGAATCAAAAATTTGTTTAACTAAAAAACATCAACTTTATCTTCGACTATAACACAGTCATTAATATAAAGAAGGATTTTTTCCTAGCTTTGAACCCCGCCCCCCCTGTCATCAGCTATGTTTTTCGTGTTAACGTAACATCTATTCGGTTCTCTCCTTTCTTTTCATTGGATCAGAAAAATTTCTTGTTATTTTAAATAATAGCTTCCTAAAATAATGTAGTAGGTGCGCATCTTTAAAACTATTCAATAAAACTTCTTTTCTAAGAGTTGTCCTTATTTAAGATGGCGCCTCTGCTCCAAGCGTTTGCAATCCACTCGCACCTAAGACAACTAGCTTCTTTTTAATACCAACTCAAACTATCTATCTAACCCGGGGGTCGGCAAAGGGGTCGATCCCCGGGGGGATAGCTTTTGTTTTGGGGAGGATAAAAAAAAAAAACCAACCAAATTTTTTTTTTTTTTTTTTTTTTTTTATAGTAATAATTCTTCTTTTTTTTTTAAAACATAGTTTAGGATATTGTATAGTATAGGATATATGAACCATTTTTGGTTTGTATTTTTTTCTCTTAATTGTTGGACATTGATTAAATGCTTTTATGAAACATTTCTATGTGGGGTGGGGGTCGATGTGAAGACAAATGTTCCATGAAGGCTGAAAGTGATTTGTTGCGAGTTAGCGAGACCCGGCTCCAAGCCTAAATATTAAGTTTCTTAAATTCTTGCAACTTGTTAAGATTTTACAAGAATTCATTTAAAAATTGTAATTCTGGGTTAAGACGAGCCACCAAATTTTCAAGGGGGGGGGGGACTTCAATCATTCTTCAGACTTGGAGCTGTGGCTAAAATTTTCTTGCATGTTTTTCACTTTATAGGAAATGGAGTCATATCACTTTGTCGGTCCATTCAAAAGAGGCACCATGCTTTTGAAGGAGGCGTGCGCTAAAATGGTCATCGTTGTTAAATCCCTGCCGACAAAGGAAGCTTTTTATGCGCTCGCCAAACACATCGTCAAAGAAACGAAGAAGATCGAACCGAACAATAACCAAAGTACGCCATTACAGACTTAAGAAGCACGTACACGTGTTTCTTGTGTGTGCGCGTAATGTATATATGTGTGTGTGTCGGTACTCGGACATTTGGCAGATAGACATTTGGCCGAACAAAGATATTACCAAACGGACATTTGGCCGAATGAATATTGAAGGACGGATATTTCACCGAAAATGTAATTACAATGTGCCGTATTTCAAGACTTCTGCAACCCATAAAATAATATTGTTCTAATGGTAAAACACTAAAACTCGATAAAATCATAATCATACCCGAAACCTTTTGAAGGGATGATATTGCAAAACGGGAAACAAAATTTTTAATTGAATATGCTATTGTGTTTTAAGGAATTGTAATTGCCACTAAAAGTCTTTAATTGTTTACTATCACTGTCTCCCCTTTTGGCAATTTCAATTCATAAATCATAACACATTTGGCAATGCAATTTCAAGTAGGCAAGGTATTCGTCACATAATTTGTGTATAGAAGTTAGGAATAGAGAAAGAAAACAAAATTACTCTGCACATTTGTATAGAGCACAAGCTTGCAAACCTACGGGAAGTAAGGCGATATCTACAAAAATTATGAAATTGTATGTACATTTCTGGTGAAATCGCCATTCGGCTAAATTCCCGTTTTTCCAACTGTCCATTCACCACCAATATCCCTAGGCCAAATGTCGAATGACGGTATGTGCTCGCCTCCTGTATGTAAATGTTAATTCATCCTCACACTCTTTCCCTCTTTGCAGTTTGCATTAGAGCCCTACGTGTGTGTTGAAAAAGTCTGTTTACCCGCCAGGCGTTCTTAGTGTTTAGATGCGCGCTGCAGTTTTATTTTGAAACTTGCTCACTCCACTCGTTTCAATGCTAAAATGCGGATTCACTTTCAGATTCATGGATTTTTGCCTGACTGTGAAGAGGACCATATCCAGGATGCTGGCAAAGAGGGGCAGAAGCGTTCGGTTTTGCCAATGACCCAAAAAGCATAAATTCAGTATCATCAATTTGAAACAAAACAAGGATTGCTTGAAATAAAGTCTACTTTTAGCGTTCCCGTAATAATAACTACAGAAAAAAATGTTTGCAATTTTCATGTCTCCTTAGCTTTAGCCTTCCAAAAAATTTCAAACGAATTTTAAGAAAATGAATTCAACCATTTTGATGCCCCTATGCGGAAAAACAATGTAAATTTTTCTTTCGATTTGTTTCCATAAAAAAAGTATAAAATAGAAGTGATCGTTTAAAATATTAAATCTATGGGAAAAAGCATTATTCTAATACTTTGGTTGTAGGTGGCCTTAAATA
The DNA here is from genome assembly GCA_030549495.1 of Nectonema munidae. Taxonomy (NCBI): domain Eukaryota; kingdom Metazoa; phylum Nematomorpha; class Nectonematoida; family Nectonematidae; genus Nectonema; species Nectonema munidae. The sequence continues at coordinate 263,841 of JAUIRK010000974.1, read as the reverse complement.
TTTTGAAAAAAATATATTCGAACAAAGGGCTCCACGCCAATGTGTTAAACGAGTAGATGAATAAACCCGCATATAATTCTCATCAAAATAAGATAAACTATATTTTATTGTAGAAATATTTCGCTTGCAGTTAGGACATAAAATACAAGAAATAGAAAAATAGTACACTTTTGACAACGTCTTGCTATTTTATTTTTCTGAGAAATGCAGAAAGAACATAATGCTCTCTTTTTACTTGAAGCTTGAAAACGCTAAAAAAAAATGAAGTGATTTGATAGCTGTATTCGGGAATGGAAGAATGAACTTTCATCGATTCCTTAGACATATTAAGAGCGAGCCTTTTTATAAACATCTTTCTCCTGTTATCTTTAGACTTTGGAAAACTACCTAGAGAATTATACTTGACAATCACCCAACTATTCAGAACACAAATGTCTAAATAGTTGCAAAAAGCTGCTAATCTCCATTTTCTAGTTGTTTGATAAGAACGGTAACCCTTTCGGTTTTCAATGTTTACGCCCCATTTATATTTTTTATAAGTTAGCGAACTTACTGGTTTTGAATCAACACCAATAACTTGAACATTCCTTTGTTGTAAAGAAAGTACATAAATCACCTTGAAATTTCTACGAGCGTGTCTTTTTGGAATTTATGCCCTGATAGAAATAGAAGCAGAATAAATTATTCGACTCTGACATTCATTTAATTTCAGCTCTTTGAAGTATGGAGGCCTGGAAATAATTGGCAATAATCTTTTGTTTGCCATTATGGTACCGTAATAGAGATTGAACAGAAAAATAAGTAGTATCGTATCGTCTAATCCAGGCGCATTAGGGTACAAGAAAAAATAATACCTTGAATTACATAAATGATAGAATTTCAGGTTGTATCTACCTGGCTTATTAGGTGTGTACCTTTATAGGGCAACAACCTCTGAAGGATACCAGTTGTTCGTCAATTGTTACAGCTTAGTGGGGGTCCAAATCTTATTGAAAACTTTATAAAATGATCATGTACAAGGCGAATTATCACGAACATATCGTTTTCTTTTGTCATCAAATCGAATGAAAATCCAAGTGCAGCTCTTAAAAACGGATTTCGATGGAAAGAAAATAGCTCTGCTGTATTTATTTTATGCTCACTACCTTAACCAATATAAAGAAGAATAGCAAAGTAAGATGAAAGATGATGAACTTTAAATTGTTATAACAATAAGACAAATTTGGATGTGTAGAGGAGTTGTTTGATCTAATAATAAAGTTTATGTAAAAATTAAAAAAAAAAACTTGAAAAAAAGTTCTTACTCGTGGTTCAATTCAAGTTTCAGCATCGTCATACATATAAATGTGATGAACGAGTTTAGGAGTCATAAATAAATAGAAAACGAGAAAAAGCTTCAGTCATGTTTTTGCATTTCCCTTTGGGCCCGGATGATGAGAAGCAAAGGAGGGTTTGGCGAATATTTAGTTGAAGCAGGGTCTTTTAATCTTCTAATACTATCACTTTGGATATAGAACGTTTCTTAAGGAGTTTTCTAACTTGAAGATATTTTGCATAAAATTTGAATGGCGTAGAACTAATCATAACTTATGCATGCGTGTTATTAATCTTCTTTATGACTATTTATGGTCATTATATACACTATCAGAAAGTTAACCATCAGAATCTTGGTCTCAAACCGGAATATGGAGTTAGAAGCAATTTTGAATAACCCTTGTTTCGTCGACAAAAATGGGTTCAATGATTTTGGTAGCAATAGAAGGTTCGTCTCGGTTAATGGAGTTGGTTGTAATGAATATGATTCAATTCAGTAAAGAAAAAGAAAAACTTCTCTGGAAATAAGAATATATGACCTGCCACCATCTACTAGAGCAGTTTGCGTGAAACACTGGTCTCGTAAAACATTGGCATGTTAATTGCGTATCTATTTATTATATAATCTAAAAACTAAGTCATTAGATCTTTTTTTATTTTATATGTTATGTTTCAAAATTTTATTGAATATCAATGTATTTTTTGTCATTCCTAAAAATTTAATTGAATACCTTGTGATATTCTACAAAATAAGCAAGGAGTTCTGTTTAAATTTTAGGATTTTCAAAGTGTTGCCTCCCGTAAAAAGTTTGGGCAACCTTGTGAGTAAGCAAGAGATGTATGTTGTTCCATTTATTAGTTTTAGTAAAAATTGCTTTGGAAATGGGTTGTAAAAGGAACAAGAGTTTATTAAGAATGCAATTAATTTTGACATGACTTAATGACTTTAAAAAACGACACATTCTACATCTCGTCACCATGCGTATCTCACAAGACGCATGCGTATGTACTACCTACATACATGCATATATCTACCCGACCCATAATCAAACAGTTTTAATTCTATTTTTTAAGTTTTTACTTGAAAATGATTTTAAAAAAAGTGGAAATGATTACGCCTGTTCCTTTCACAGCTCATTTTCAAAACCTTTTTGTAAAATGGTAATCACAATAAAACCTGCTTTTTATTGAGAAGAAAGCCAGTGATTCGTTCTTGTAATGCGTGCCTTCTTTTTTCGACTGAAATGACAAAGCATGTTGATGATGCTGATTTCTTCTTCATTTTTCAAGGTGGAAGCAATGCCCTCACTTACGAGAACATGCAAGATGGCTTCCTTCTCAAGTGGTGTTCTGTTGCCCTTTGCATTTCAGCGACCACATCCAAATTAAAATTCAGCAAATTGAATCCCCACTTGCATAGTAATCTACTTACTCTTGTTTCATCTGGATTTTCTTCTAACTCTGCACTTTTGAAAAAATTTAGGTAAAAAGATGTTTCAGTATTAAATTTTAATAAATAGTGTGGATTCTCATGTTATCATGTATCTCACCCAATATTGTTTTTATAGGGTCAGTGAAACAGGTGATTGGTTTGGACAAGTTAGACTCATAAATCCAAACTTCCACATACAAACACACTATGAAGGCGTTCGATTGGGGTGGATGATAATCATTTCCTAACATAATTTTAGTTGTAATGAAAAATATTATTGTTTAGCTAATATAGTTCATGATATATCAGTTTTTTGCTTGGTTTATAGCTTTATTTTTTTTTGAATGATGTTATCATAATTTCTATTGTTGTTTTTACACAAAGAAAACGTTTCATTTTTAATGAAATCTCGAATTTCGTTTCTTATTTTGTCTTTATATAACAGATATCATTTTTATTCTTTTCTCCACCGTAGTAAAGTTCCAGAAGACTCTCATACACACTAAAAGTAAGCATATTCTATTAGCTAGACTTATTTTCAAGTATTCTCTTCTCGAAATGAAATATCTATAACACTTTCAGTTTATGCTGTGGTCTTCAGATTTGTACCCGAAAACTGTGCTATATCAAGGATTTGTCAAAAACGGATCTAGAAGGAAATTTATCCTCGGGCTATTTTATAACATTTTTTGTCCCGTATTCACTCATGTAATCTTACGGATCTGAAACGAACCCTTCTTTCAGAAAGTAAACTTGATTGAACTATGCATTGCTATGCTCAAGGCTCCCCTCTAAGTTAATTTTATTTCAGTGGATAAACTCGTGATCAAGAATAATCTGAATGAAGTTAAGCAATTCACCTGGCTACAAGCAAACTGTTCTTCCCAATCGTATAACTTCTTACCTTCATTTTATTATGCTATATAAAAATCATTACAATTTCCTCCTTTTCTTCAGACACAAGTTACTGGTTCGAATTTTCAGAGATCTTCGCTCTAGATTCTCCGAGTTTCTTGCCCTTTCTGATTGGCTAATTGAACTACTCGTCAATTATTCGCTAACTTGCCCACATCAGCCAGAGTCAAGCAGCGTTGTTGCCCCATCTTCGGTACCTAGCGCTTTTTTCCGAATGATTTCTCTATTAGCGTCTGGAGTTTTTTTGCCTGGTTCGTCGTCATTCAAAGATCCCACTGTGCCTATGGAAAACGCAAAGGAAGTTCACGCTTACTTAACCCCGGAACAAATGGAAGGAGTTTGTAGAGCAGCTCAAACTCTTTTAAGAATTCTCTCACACGAAGGCTTTAAAGTTATTTTGGGATTGGATTCAAATGTTAAGCATGCTAGTAAGATGATATTCAGTCCTATAAATATTTTTCTTATTCAAGATTTTAGCAGTGCCACTATAAGAACTTTCTTTAGCATTTATGTGAATTAGGATAATTTAGTTCTTGAAAATAAGTAACAATGTTGCATTATATAAAAAAAAAATATTTTGAAAGATACCACTAGAAGAAAATAATACGGCGTACATTTAGAGCAAAGTTCTTTAGACGAAAGCCTCATATACCATTTGTATGGCTTCTACTTATTTTTTGCCAAATATATTCGAGCATTATCGATGAACTGAAGAAATAAATCATTAATAATTTTGAGCCATAAGTGAAAGCCTTGTTGTTGTACACAAGAGTTGCTAGATTACGCTATCTCATTATTAATTTTTTAGTGCTACACTCACGCATTGCTCCTGTCGCGAAAGTGCAAATAAACTTCTACAACCTAAGCTTGTGAGCATTTTGGAGGGGCAAGTGTTCACTGAGTGTTTACAAATTTTTTGACTCTCAGATTACGCTTGTAATGAGATAGCGTAATCTGGTGCCAACAACAACAAACAAGGTAATACTATTTAAATATAACAAAATGAAATCTTACACATTTTAAAAGTAATTGCTGAAAATTAATTTAGCTAATAATTCTTTAAATGCTATGTTTTCTCTATTCATTCTGTTTATAATTTTTATAAGAGAATTTTTCATTTTTATTTATTATATTTGAACTGTGTTTGGAAGAAGTACCGAAATAGCAAGTGAGTTGAACAAAAGAAGAGTTGATGATGTGTGCTTGCACTCAGGACCCAAGATGAAAGGCGAAATCTGTAGTTTGTTGGTCGAAAAAATGGGGGCTATAAATTCTCGTGGCAAGCAGTGATGCTGAAGGAAGAACTAGCTGATGGTGTTGTACAAATCACCAGAAAAAGTGATAGAATCATGGTATTAGTAGTGAGGTTTGGTGAACAAGTTGTACGTGTTATATCTCTTTATGTTAGGCAGATAGTTAAATTAGAAAAATAAAAGTATTTTATTCAGATTCAACTAAAGAATTATGTCTGAAAATACCTACTGAATTTCTGGTTGTTGCTGGAAATTTATGGACATACTGATAAAGAAGCTCTTCTCAATTTCATTTATTCTTTACAGATCTGAAAAAATGTAAGCAAGTGAAGAATGAAAAGATGAGATCATGAATGTGGATACAGAAAATCACAAATTAGTAGGTGTAAAAAACGTTAAGCGTTTTTGCTTCCTTGGAGATGAACTGAACTGCGAATGTGTAGGCGAAATTGCAGTCAAAAGAAAATATGGATTAGGATGGCTCAAATTTCTGAGCTATCTTCTGTTTTCAAGGCAAAAATTCACCGAATAGCCTAAAAGGTCTAATTTATGAGGCTTGTGTTCTAACAGCAATTTGCTTTCGGTTCTGAAGCTTTAAATGCAGAAACTCTTCAAGAAGACATTCTAAGGGGAATAGAGAAAGAGCAATGTTAAGAAAAATGTGTTGAGTGAAAGTAGCATGGATATAGAATACTAACTAGCTCATGGAAACGTTGGGAATAGATTTTGTTAAGTTTGCAAGAAGAAATAGTGCGAAATGGTTGAGCTTTGTTTTGAGAATTATGAAGCGATTAAGAAATCTCGGAAGCTTGAAATCCACGGTAAAAGATAAAAGGGAAAAACTTGGAAGGAAAAGATGAGAAAAGGTTGGGTTTGAAGAAAAACATGAAATTTTAGGGAGAAGGGAAGATGTGCTTGTCATTTTGTTAAAAGGAAAACAACCGACAATGATCATGTCTAAAATACCGCTTCAGCTAAAGTCGTAAATCATGAGTTGAAAAGCTATAGCTAAATTGTTTGCAATACCTAGAAGTAATAATTCTCGAATCTTATTTAAAAGTTTGTGAATAAACGAAAAACGATTGTTCTCAAAAAAAAATTAAAAAGAAATCTTGCAAAAATACTAGGAAGCTCAAATTGAATCCTATTTTCTTTGCAATAATCGAGAAAAGTAATTTATTAGCAAATGTTCGATTAAAATGAAGCAATGACGTATAACGAGCGTCTGGAGCCTGGGATTTTAAGGGATGAGATGGAGTCGATATCAAATAAAATTTGGGAGTACGATTTTTTAGTATTAAAAATCAAATAAAAGAATCAATTTTATTTTTGCAAATTTTTTTGAAGTGACGTAAGATCAATAAAAATAATGAATTGTGTTCTAGCTACATAATAACTCATTTACGTTCGTGTATACTTGCATAATTGACTTTTGGAAGATAAAAACGAAGAAGATAATAACATAAGATCATGGATTTTAGAAGTAAACTTTTTTATCTATCTTTTTTCTCTAAGAAATGTAACATCTCGTTTTTTTGTTCGTTCGCATCGTGACAAGCGTATCTGTATAAATCATGGAAGATTTTCTTACCTTGGAAGGGAACCCAATAAAAAAAATATATAGTGAAGTGAAATGGTGCAAAACTTCCCTCTTCTTTTTTTTTTTTATAAATCGCCCATTCAGATTGTAAAAAATTTTAAAATAAAAGTGTCAAAAAAAATAGTAGATATATTTTGAAATATTTCCTAAGTTGAAATCACAATAAACACTCATTCACAAACAAATGCCTACACATCGACATGTACACAGAACACAGACATACACATATGAAACATCTGTGAGTTTATTATCCATACCAGAGTCTTTGAGTGCATAGTTTATTGAGATTTGAAATAGCACAATTTTGAGTCTAATGTTTTTCATTTGCCTGCCAAAATCATTCTTTATATCTTCCACATGGCTTTAATAATGATATGTGTGATGTCCTTTTTTAAGCCTGGAACACTGATATTCAGTTTATTATTGCTTATTTTTTAATGTTATTTTCACTAAGAATAGAAGTATGCTAGTTATTTTCAAGAATATATAGGTCAGGTGATGAAATACGTAGAGCTATCTTCACATTTCTTATTTGTTTTGCATTGCAGCGTCGATATGGTTGAGCTAATAGTTGTACGAGACAGTTCGTCAAGAAATTTTTTTTCAATAGCTATTTGGGTGTGAATATTTTGACTAGCTATTTTGTTTAAAAGCAAAAATATTCTATTTGTTTAATATTTGAGCAGAGATATTTTTTATAATGTTCGATTGTTAAATTTTATAAGTATAACACTGTACATAATTTTAAATCATTTTTTTAAGAAAATTTGTTGATTATTATAATTAAAATATAATATCGAAACAAAATGTTTCAGTTGTTAAAAATTTACTTGATCTATTTATGACAGCTGTCAGAATTTTATTTGTAGACAGAGAAATAGCTATAAAAAAAACGCAATGATTTTATTGTTCTCGTATACTATGATTTTTATAATTTATGTTAGTTTAAATGGTTTTTCTAATGATTTTGTGTTCTTAGACTTAAATAATTTTATAAAAAGTGATTAAACTACCATTTTTGTATACTATGATTCCTTACAAAATGTAAAAAATACAAGCGTTACCAAATCACCCTATAAGGGTTAGCTACTTCAACGTTGGCTTTGGGCTTATAAAAACTTGAAAATATCAAAAAAACTATCTCATTTTTTATGCCTCCTATTATTTTGAAATTATTCTTAGAACAGACAGTTTCATTTTAAATACTGAAAATTGCTTTATTAGTTTATTTTCTCTCCCAGAGGCTTCCGTGCTTAGTTCATCATCTCAACCAACTTGTCATGCCACCCATATAGTATGCTGTAGGGGATACGTGAAATTAGTTTTCAAAAAACTTAAGTTATGCTGTAAACATTTTTAGTTTTTGTTGAAGCTCTATAACTTTTTCTGATAGATTTTACTTTTTGTAGATTTTTGTAGCTTGCACCAATTTAGATTTTAAACTATTTTTTAAAAGATGCTGAGAAAATGAAGTAATGCAATCTTAATTTATTGTTTGCACAATTTTATCTTTATTTTTTACCCTTTTTGAGAGTCTAACTAACTTACACTTATTCTTATAAAAAGAATGAAAAAATTCTAATACCAAGTTTTCTAACTTTAGTTCTGTTTTACATTTTTGATAGAAATTACATCAAAAAAGTTATGTAATTTGGATGTGTTTTTTTATTTATTTTCTCAATAAAACATTTTTTCATTTATTAGGAAGAAGGAACAACTGAAAATTAACGAATGATTTTTTTCATTCAATAAAATTTCTAATTTTTTTATTGTTAATTGATATTTTCACCCCTTTTCTACACATAATTTGGAGATGGTGAGCATCTATTTGAAGTGAAAAAGAAGGAGCTATATATAAGGCCTCGTTCATTGTTGACGTTAAGCTTAATAGGGCGGGGGTTAAAGTTTACATTGAGCTTAATTAAGAATGAAATAGAATAGACAAGAAAGGAGTAGGAATTCACAAAAATTTGTTGTCTTTTTTGGAAGACGCTTGAAAGTCCAATAATTTTAAGGATGTACTCCCCTGAATCAATCGCATTTTTTCATTTAAACATCGCAGGGTGTTTAGTAGACTCTTTTCCTTCAGACTACATTCACTCATATAAAACTCTCCAACCTTCAGTCATTTGTCTTCAGTTGTTTTCTCTATCAATCAAATATCCTTTCACCAATTCCTGTAGTGTGCCTGATAGACTACTTCAGTTTCAAATGAAAAGCCCCCAACAATTTTTGTTTTTTTTAAACTAGTCTATATGCGGTATGCAAATTTAATTAAAATATTTTCGCTCGAAGTATAGTATTTAAATTTTACCAATTTTGTAAAAAAATATAAAGTAGTCTTATAAATTTACGTATACGCTGAATACACTCTATTTTAAAGGATTGCTTGAATATTTGTTCTCTCGTGGTATTTCCAGACTTAGCCTAGCTGTATTTAAATTAAGACAATTTTTTTATTTTTAGATTTGATGAACTCTGGAGCAAGCGTATGGAACAATGTTGTAGTGACACCCTCTGTCAAAGTATTAGAGTTGAATAAATGAAAAATTTATTATATCAAAAAGTCAGTAATAAAAATGTTTTTATCTTCCTCCTTTGAAACGGCTTTGGTGGATGGCGATAACTCAATTTTCACTTCACCAGCAATGAACTTTTGTGTGAGTAGATCGCATAGCCTTAAAATTTGACAAAACTCGCTCACGTGACTCTCCGCAACGAGGTAAGTGTGTGTGAGGGTGGAAGCAAGGGATAGTTTCGCGTCCAATCCAAACTCTTTGGCCAGCGTGGTTGTTAGGAATAAATGAGTTTGTGTGAAATCACTGACACAACTTTCTATTGTCCAGTTCATGCGTTCTTTGTAAAATTTGTTGCCAACCGCACTTTTTAGCAGAGCGTTGCTAATTTTGCATCCCAGGAAGGGTGTTTTCTGCTCACTCATCTGAGCAATGCTTTCGATTGCGTTAAAAATACTTGATTGACTTCCGTCCCGCCATCTTCTCTGATCTTCGAAGACCATTTTTCCTTTTGTTTCTATGAAGTAGTTGCTTACGATTCTCTGCGCCTCATCATAAGAGATCTCTTCCTTCCATCCTCGTATCATTCGTAAAACATCAACCTCGTCTGCTCCTCTCATCTTTTCTTTTTCAATCGCTTCAACTTCTCCTAAACTCAATGTCGGCAAGTGTGAGTTTTCGCAGCAAATGATTGTGTTTATGCGTTTTTGAAGATTTTTTAAATTGGCTACGTGACTATGAATTTCATTCCTTAAAATCTCTTTTCCTTGCTGCGCTCCCAATAACTGCAACATCCAAGATTCAATGAAAGCGTGCGTATAAGAGATGAATTTGAAATGCTTTGCATGCGCCAATTTCAGGAATTCAGAACCGATTTCTTCATCATCTAACTTCTTGAACCAAAGTTTATTGCATGGCTGACGTGAAATAGTTCCAAATGAGATTGTTCTCGGAGCAATGGCATGCGTATTTGGTTCTTCACTTTGCTGACTGCCATCACTTTCAGAGGAAACTTTAACAATTAACTCACTCTCAAGTCTTCCCCTATTGTACTTCCAAAAGTGGTTGTTAGTGAAGAAAGAATAAAAAGCATCTGCATAAAATTTAGTCTGATCACTTGCACGGAGTCTTTTTTCTTTGTAATAGGAGCAAAGTTCTTGACTAAAAATGTTATAGGTTTTCACATGCATTCCACCATTTCTTGGGATTTTATTAAAGGCATAGCGACTTCTTACAACTCTATCACCTTCTTCAAACCTCTTTTTCCTAACAAGAAAGCCCCACTTCTCACAAGAATCATTGTAAAGGGGACACGCTTTCCAACTAAGACGAAGTAATAAGGGTAATATCGGTGAAGTGAAGGATAACAAGTGCGCATCACAATAAGTAAAATGTTTTGGTTCACTTTTGCACAGTTTAAGGAACCATTCAGGATATCCTATAGGAAGCAAAGTTTCTTTCAGTATATAATGAAAGGTATTCAATAATTTCAAGGTATACGCATCAGAAATTTTCGCAAATACCTTGAGTTCATCAAATTTGGTATGATTCCTTTCAATAGTTGAGGAAAAATTATTCTGTCTAGACTTGGTAAAAAGAAAATCTTTAACTTCCCAGGCTAAATCTTGTAAATATGCGTCGTCTTGAAAAGCATTATTTTTGAAGTACGATAAACTTTTTTGTGCCAGATTACTCAATAAAATTTTACAATCTCTCTTCCTATCTAATAACTCATTTTCTGAATAGAGGAGAAAGCTTTTCCATTTCGTTTGGTCCACGGGCACATAAGTTTTATTGGTTTGAGTCAATGAGTGAAATATGATTGGATACGAAAAGGCATTCTCAAATTCTTTGAAAACTTTGGAAAAGATAGAACATGTTAAGGAGACATCAGAAGAACAGTAGGTCATGAGCTTTTGAAAGTTTTGACGAACATCATCGTAGGTGCCACTCACGAAGACGTTTCGCAAGTCTTTATCATGCAAGATACAGTTGTCATCAGTTCCTTGACAATGAAATTTATGCACATCAATTAAGTTATTCAAACTTCCCAAATTACTCCAATCTTCATGATCTTTAGTCAGCATCATTTTGTCTCGTTTCTGCTTCTCACAATATCCTGAGAGCAGCGTATGCATCGACATTGTATCAATGAATTTGATGAGAGAATTCTTGTAGAAGTATTCCTCTCTTATCCAAGACCGGTCATATGCTACATTGTGCCCTATAACAATTTTTGGGCACGGCTTTTTTCCTTTCGATGAAAGGTTAATCAGGTGGTCTGTTGCTAAAATCTTAGGGTTTTTTTCATTCCTCGCGAAGATGGGAGAGCACCACGAGTACCAATGAGTTGGGGAAACAGCGACACAAAGTGTTGGAAACTGGGGTTGGTATGAAACACAAACTTCCACATCCAAAACCAAAATCTTTTCATCGGGAAAGAGAACACGCTCATGCTTGTCACCACCAAGATACTTCACCCAACCTGCATCTGAGCTCCAAATAATCGGCTTGATGGGAAGCCTTTCGTGTGTGCACATTTCTTTGCAAAGCTGCTTGTAAATGTCAATTTCATTAGCACTCAACTTACTAACGAAGTAGCTGAATTTAACGTGGGAAAGAGTTTTTATCATATTTTGATACGTCTGCATTCGTTCTTCGAATTTCAAATTGAAATACTTCAAATAGACTAAGTGTTTATAATTTATCAAATTATATTTCTTCATAACAAAAACTTGCTCAACTTAATTATTGGCAGGGAATATAGAATGAGGATTACGAGTGAATAATATATTACTTTCTTATTTTTCCTTTATATATGCAGATTCCTTAGGAAAAATGAAGAAACAAAAGATCAATTTGTTTAAACGACGTTTGAATACTTTTCATTATACAATCTTTTTATACTTATTTTTTATTATTATTATTTGCAAAATTATTCATTGTGAATTCAAACTAGAAAGCATTTTTCATGGAATCTTGATCTTTATGCTGTATAAATCTTTGATTGACAGTTCAAAAGTGCTAAACATTAAAAGGTCAGGTCAGATAAATTATTATTGATGAATAAGTGTGGAATTAAATGGATGGCTTCTTATAAAATTGAACAAATAGTTAAAATAAGAATAGAATGGGCATTGAAAAGGAATCTTTGATTGACAGTGTAAAAATACTAAACATTGATTTTTTTTTTTTTTTTTTTTAATTTTTTTTTTTTTTTGGGGGTTTTGTGAAAAAAAAAAAAAAACACCCCCCACCCCACCCCAAAAATTTATACCCCCCCCTCCCCAAAAAAAAAAAAAAAAAAAAAAAAGAAAAAAAAAAGAAAAAAATTTTTAAAATTTTTTTAAAAGATTTTAATAATCTTTTTAAAAAAACTTGACCAAAATTGTTTTGCTATCTTCTTTTAACCCTTTTTAATAATCTTTTTAAAAAAACTTGACCAAAATTATTCTGCTATCTTCTTTTAACCCTTTTTGGGTCATTGTTTTTGTAGAGCAGAGGCTTCCAAAGTAGATTTTGCGTAACACAGGGTTTTGCGGTTCCGTTAAAACTTCAGAGTATAAAATTCAATAAACACATTCTCAAAGTTAGTAGTATATAAAAAAAATAATTATTATCAATCAACTAATGTAAATTGTAAAGAGCTGAGACGTAATGAATAAAAGTTGAAGGGTATAATAGGAAAATAAGTAAAACATTCAAACAAATTGAAAACGATTAATTTATTTAAAATATGGAAAACTTTTATTCAAACAAGTTGAAAATTTATTATTTATTCTCTATTTTCTCGTTTTCATTTAACGGTTTGTTTATTTATCTGAAGAAGACCAGACTGTAAATTGCATTAAACTTTTATCCTTTGGGCCTATAAATTCAGGGGTCCATAAACTATATAAAATCATATGAAAATGATTCATATAAAAGTATCAATACGTGGACTTCTCCAAAATATTTCGCGCCTGAAAAGGCTTGGGAAACTGCTGTGGAGGAAGGCACGCAGACTAACTTAGGAATCCAATAGGGATTGGTGAAAATCGTCTTTTGCGTGAATTAAAATAAATAATAGCTATATTTTGACTTTTTAAACCATTTTATTGTTTGGTAGAAACAAACATGTCTGTTTTAATTTGACATAGCGTAAACACTCGCGTTTAATCCACCATTTTGACCAGAATTTATCGACTAAAAAGAGGGCGCTGGTTATCTACGTAAACAGAACTTAGCCCAAGAAAAAAAAGTTGAAATAGAAAAGTTTGTGAAGGAAAGTAGGCAAATGCATATATATATATATATTATAAAATAGAAAAAAGAAATCATTCAAACTGTTTGTTCATTTTGAAATTATGAATTTTTATGATCAGAAATACGTTTTAAGTCATAAATGTATCCAATTTTACAAGAACTTGTTATTTAACAATATATATGCTCAAGATTCAGAGTAATGGGTTTTAATTATTAAAGATATTTTCCTACATTTACCTACCACCTTGGTTTTATTATGAATTTTTCTTCTCTCATGTACTCGCCTCAAAGAAGTAGGGTAATGCCGTAAATGACAGACAGATATATAAAAAAAACGCATTTGTAGAACGAATCTGTTCTTTGAACTGCATGTGTTGCACAAAAATAGAGATCTTTCAGTCGTATCTCTGAAAAATGGGATGCTATCAGAGATTAATTTTAAAATATAGATTTGGTTTTAGGAAAAAAGTTTTTGTATTCACCAGCCTAGCCATTCTAATCCATATATATTTAAAAAAAATCGAACTTATAAAAATCTCTCGCGTTTAATCCGCACATTTTTCCGCTAGATTTAATTGATTAAAAACGTGGGTGCGGGTTATCTACGTGATAATTTAAACCAAAAAAAAAGTTGGGGAACCTTTATCTAGTTTATCAAATAGGCCCACACATAAGAGGTATGTTCCTGAAAATAATAGCTTATAATTGGGATGCGGATTATCCACGTTAGAGGAACACAAGTGTTTACTGTAAATGGTATATCCTATTGTCTAAGGATTAGATTATATTTTTTGGCATATTTGAAAATTTTAAACTAAAATTAGATGGCGTTAAATAATTATAATTTAATTCCCTTCATTCAATATGATTAGTATTTGAATTTTCGTTACCTACATTTAAAAATCTTTTTATTATTTTCCTATTTATTGTTATTATTTATATTAGCAAAGAATATTTCTACAAAAATTAAAATATTTAACCAAGTGTTATATTAATATTTATTATTCTTTATTCATAAAAGTCTAAATTTTCCTAGACCACTGTGATCGAGGAAGTGATTATAAGAAAAGGGAACCTGAAATCGTGTTGCTATTTCCCGCCCCAGTATGATCCTCTTTCTTTCTTACACGGTTGGTTCTACCTTACAGGCTTTCTTCTACCTTAGCCATATAAGTAACAATTTTAGCCTTCAAACCAAAAAGAATTCAAACAAGATTGCAGAAATATTTAATGAGAAAAAGTGTTTGCCATTAAGTCACATGTGAAAGCTAATTTACTGACAGGTAAAATATTTTGAGAGAATTAATCAAAAGTTGGTTTATTAAATAAATTAAGACAATATTAACCCTCAAAAAAATATTAATTTTTACAGTTTGAATGATTTCTTTTTTCTATTTTATAATATATATATATATGCGTTTGCCTACTTTCCTTCACAAACTTTTCTATTTCAACTTTTTTTTCTTGGGCTAAGTTCTGTTTACGTAGATAACCAGCGCCCTCTTTTTAGTCGATAAATTCTGGTCAAAATGGTGGATTAAACGCGAGTGTTTACGCTATGTCAAATTAAAAAAGACATGTTTGTTTCTACCAAACAATAAAATGGTTTAAAAAGTCAAAATATAGCTATTATTTATTTTAATTCACGCAAAAAACGATTTTCACCAATCCCTATTGGATTCCTAAGTTCGTCTGCGTGCCTTCCTCCACAGCAGTTTCCCAAGCCTTTTCAGGCGCGAAATATTTTGGAGAAGTCCACGTATTGATACTTTTATATGAATCATTTTCATATGATTTTATATAGTTTATGGACCCCTGAATTTATAGGCCCAAAGGATAAAAGTTTAATGCAATTTACAGTCTGGTCTTCTTCAGATAAATAAACAAACCGTTAAATGAACACGAGAAAATAGAGAATAAATAATAAATTTTCAACTTGTTTGAATAAAAGTTTTCCATATTTTAAATAAATTAATAGTTTTCAATTTGTTTGAATGTTTTACTTATTTTCCTATTATACATTTCAACTTTTATTCATTACGTCTCATCTCTTTACAATTTACATTAGTTGATTGATAATAATTATTTTTTTATATACTACTAACTTTGAGAATGTGTTTATTGAATTTTATACTCTGAAGTTTTAACGGAACCGCAAAACCCTGTGTTACGCAAAATCTACTTTGGAAGACTCTGCTCTACAAAAACAATGACCCAAAAAGGGTTAAAAGAAGATAGCAGAATAATTTTGGTCAAGTTTTTTTAAAAAGATTATTAAAAAGGGTTAAAAGAAGATAGCAAAACAATTTTGGTCAAGTTTTTTTAAAAAGATTTTTTAAAAGACCAAAATTATTCTGCTATCTTCTTTTAACCCTTTTTGGGTCATTGTTTTTGTAGAGCAGAGGCTTCCAAAGGAGATTTTGCGTAACATTTGATACAAAAATTGATTAAACTTTTTTTTATGGAATTCAAACTATAATAGAATTTCATTGAATATATTTTACTAAAAATTCTAAATCTAACTTATATAAAACTATGTCAGTAAATTTAAAAAAAATAAAAAATTTAAACATAAAAAATACAAAAATTATAATAAAATTTTGTTGAATATATTTTACTAAAGATTCTAGATATAATTTACAAAAAATAAGAGAGTAAATTAAAAGAAAAAGATAAAAATGAGTTAAAAATCAAAATACATACTTATTTTTCTGTTCAATACTCGAGGTTACATAATTCCTTCAAAGAGTTTAAAAACAAAGTGAAGCACAAAAGAATATTAATGTATAGTTTTATTAACTATTTTAAAAATCCAATTTATCATTCGTGAAATAAAAAACAAGTTTCAATTTTTAGATAAAATTTCGTGTTGACTCAGAGTAGTCAGTGATTGCATTCACTTCTTAAGAAAGTGAAACAATTATTGATGTAGGTCGTAGGAAAACAAATTTGTTATGCTCGTATCAAAACATCTCATCAATAGCAAAACACACAGAGCGATCGATTTGCGTTTGTATTTTTGTTGTGTGGTTCTGGTTGTATTCGTATAAGATGTTTCGCTCAGCATAGATAGCAACACGCTTATGTGCTAATACTGATTCATAAGTGTATCAATGTGTTTTGTATGGGTTTGAATAACAAAATCATTCTTTGTAGTTATTACTTGATACCACACATATGCATCCAAACAAATAAAAAAGAACACACGGAAAATATAACCAATTTCACCCACATATGCTACACTCGCTCAAATCGATCAGAGACATGTATAATTTGACGAGTTGTTTTGACACGAGCGTAAGAAGTATATTTCCTTTCACAATTTGTTCTATCAATTCATTTTCATCTGAAATGAATGAACTTACGGATGCTACTCTGAGTGAGAATACAATTTTATCTGAAAATTGGAATTTTTCTTCTGTTACAAGTTTTAAATTCAAATGATAAATTAGAAATTTTGGTTTGCTTCGCACAAAGTTATTTTAAATATTTTCGAATGCAATGATTGCCAGCAAAATTGTAAATTAATAAAGAGAAATGATGTATCTGATGGATATTGTTGGAAATGTTATGTTTGTGGTAAAAAAGATGGTGCAATCAGGATCTTTTTTTGCAAAAAGCCACCTCACCTTATTCTATGATTTTGTTCATTTGTGAATGGTGTCGTGACTATTCATTAGACGCTATTATTCATGAAGCATCTATTGAAAGTGGACGAACTGCTGTAGACTGGGCTAATTTTTGTAGAGAGATTGCTACAAGTTGAGTTGAAAGAAATTGTCTAACTGTTGGAGGTTTTGATGAAAACTTTGAACAAATTATAGTAGAAATTGATGAAAGCAAGTTTTTTCATAGAAAATATCACAGAGGTACTTTGGAAAGAAGGTCATTGGGTGTTAGGAGCAATCGAAAGAAATAGTAAATGTTTTTTAGTTGAAGTTAAGATTGGAGCGAAACAACTCTTACACAAATTATACAAAAACACATACTACTAGGATCCATTATTGTTTCTGACGGATGGCCTGCTTACAGGAACATTTCTAACTATAATAATGGAGTTTATGATGATTGGGTAGTTATACACCAACGTCACTTTGTTGATCTAAATGATATGAACATTCAAACGCAAAACATTGAAAATCTTTGGATGCGGGGCAAAGGAAAATTTGAAAGACACTTTGGCACCTCCAACGAATTATTCAAATCATATTTAGATGAGTTCGTTTAGAGAAGCCATTTTTCAAAAGCAAGATTATTTTTGTTTTTAAATTCTTTAAAAGATTTATTGCAACCTCAAAGTATTAAACAGAGATGTATGTATTTTTTATTTATAAATTAAATATTTTTTTTTTACTCTCATACTTTAATGTAAATTAAATCTAGAATCTCTAGTAAAATATTTAAATAGTTAAATTTGAAATCTATAAAAAAAGACTAACTTTTTTATTTACTGACACGATATTAATGTAAATTTAATCTAGGATCTTTAGTAAAATATCGTTAATGTATTCTAATTAAATTTGAAATCTATAAAAATATTTTTCTTAAATCTTTATATTATGATAGAGTTTACTAATGTATAGTTTGATTGACATGACAATAGCCAATAATTTGTCAACGAAATTTTCTGATTGACAAAAGCGTAAAGTAAAAGATTACCAATCTTTGTTCCTTTTTGAACTATTTCAACTTATTTCTACAACTTTACTACATGGAAAAACCTACTACTTTCATATATTTCAAAATTACAAAACTTAACACAAGTATGTATTTAAATTTTGATACTTTTTTTTATTTTCTAAAAAGTTGCACATTTTTTTTTGAAAAATTAAGGAAAAGTAACAAAACTTATTATGGTAAATTAAAAACGACCAATTTTTTTTTAAATTAAGCACTAACGAGGAACTTTTTTGTTCAAAGTAACGATAACTATAACGAAATCATTTTTAGTAGTGACCATTCCACGTCTACACTAGGAGTGGCAAATATTATGCTAACAACCATATATATATTATGCTTGAAAAAAGTATTTTATTTCTAACAAAAATTATTACATCACTGAATTAATATGAAAAATTGTCACTAAAAAGAGATGTCATATTTGAGCAATATTTTTTTAATTCACTGTTACTTGGTAAGACAAGGAGT
Organism: Nectonema munidae; assembly: GCA_030549495.1. Taxonomy (NCBI): domain Eukaryota; kingdom Metazoa; phylum Nematomorpha; class Nectonematoida; family Nectonematidae; genus Nectonema; species Nectonema munidae. Next base: position 245,418 of record JAUIRK010000974.1, on the reverse strand, counting down.
ATTTATAAGTTCATACTATTAAAGTATAAGTTAATTATTTTTTAAATATATTTGACGAGAAAAAATTTAGCACAAAATATATAAAAAACTTATTAGTAGCATAAATTTGATTAGAATATATTGGGTAAAATTAATCGATTAATAGAAGGAGAAACTCATATAAGAGTTATATTCATACTTAAAAGGATTTTAAAACGAGCAATATAGATATCGTTAGTCATTCAACTTAAAAAAATACAATTTACTAATTAAGAAGAGAATTTTAGAAAAAAAGAAATGACTTAAAATTTTTAAATCAAATCGGTGACATTTAATTAGTGAATTAAAATAACCAAAATAAAATAAATATAATTTTTTATTTAAAACACAAAAAGTAAGAATTTACAATTAAAGAATAAATACATTTAATTAAGAAATCGTAATACAAAAGAGAAAATATAAATATTATTCAGATAACTTTTCCAATTTGGGTTCAACACACAAAACATGGGCAAGAATCAATAAAATTCTAAAAGGGAAAAAATATCTATTAAAGAAGAGAAAGAATATTATGATGATGATATATTAGCTAACAAGTTTAATGAAAGCCATACCTTCGTACAAAATTATTCTTTGTCAGAAAAACCATATTGGCCATTTCTTGACAATGGAGCCGAATCTTTAGAATTTGTACTTTGTTCAAACGAATTACTGTTATCCGTTATAGATAAAATGAAAAAATGAGGGTATTTCATTAAATGTTGTGAAGTCAATCAAATATAGCATTTACGTTATTTTATAAATCTTACTTTAAAGAATTCCACTTTCCTGGGGGTCCTTAAGCTTCATAAAGCTGCACCTATACATAAGAGAAAGGATAAAAATTTACTTTTAAAAATATTTGATGAATATATACATTGTTAATTAAAAACTTACTTGAACTTTTCACTCCGGTTTAATACAAAAAATTATTGAAATTTTGGAAAATAAAGATGACGTAATTATTTTCCTTTTTGATCTCTCAAGTTAGTCATTCATCCATCCTAAAAAAACTATATCCTGTCGTTCGAGAAAAGGTTTCTTGCTGTTTTTATGTTCATATCTTAAAAATAGGTACCAAATAGTAAAGGTGAAAGATACTTTTTCGGGAATGTTACCTCTCTAAAAGGGTGTCTTTAATTTGTGGGGACCAGTGGGCACTAGTAAAAATGAAGAGTAAATAGTAAAATACTTTAATAAAACTTCTTAGAAGAAGAAGAAGAAGAAGAATTTCTTACGCATAACAAAGAAAACAATAATAATATTCATGTCATTTCATCATTATAAAATATTTATGAAGAAAAGATGTATTACAAATTTCACGTTAAAATGCGAGGAAACTCAAAAGGCCATTTCAAGCCGCTGGTATGAGTAGCCTAATAGAATTCATTTTATCCAGAACAAATATAGAAATGTTAACAATATATGTAAAAAATGTATTTGAAAATAGTTTATATAATAATCATAAAATAAATAATTACATCATAGAAAAGAATGGCGAATAAATAACTAAATAGTAAAAAAAGGAAGAAAAAAAACATCACAAAAAAGGAAAGATTATACAAATGCTACGAATCATATATGAAGACAGGGTTTGATAAATATTTATGTATAATTATGGAGAAAATTATTCAGAATACTCAAGATGAGGGTATATATATACTATAAATAGAAGTTAGTGTTACTAGGTTGAACATAAGAAACAATCCTTAATTATACAATTCATTTCATATTTACTTATAAAGTATTCTTTTATTTTATGTTTAAAATTATAAGACGAAGTACAAATGAGTTCCAAGTTATATAAAAATTCATTCCAAAAGCATATTACTCTATATTTTAAATACCTTTTAGAAGTTGGAAGCCTAAAATATGGGATTACAAATTTAGTTGGAAACCGCAGTAAGTGATGTGGATTTTGATATATTGAGGAAATCCAATCATTGAAAATTATAGGAAGCATATTATGATTGTATTTGTATATAAATTTTGATATCTGAACATGATATATATCCTTTAATTTCAATAAATTATTATTAACAAACGATGGTGTGGTGTGCTCTCTGTACTTTAAATTAAATACTGTTCTCAAAACTTTCTTTTGTAAAATTTCAAGCTTAGAAATATTAGCATGACCCCAATTTACTACGCTATAGTAAAAATGAGGTAACACCAAAGAATTATATAAATTTAATTTAATGTTTATATTGAAATCATTTTTAAATCTTTTAATAATCTTTTATATAAATTAAGCAGACGATTATTCTTCAAAATTCTGCTCCTCAAAGGGTTAAAAGCCCTATTTTCAATTTTTATGAAATGAAAAGTAATCTTTCTCTTCCACATTTGTTTCACACACACTAACACAAACAAGTCTTTTCATCTTTCAAATCCATTTATATAATCTTGACATTTTTTTATGTTTGATATCAAAAATTGATTTTCAATTCCAAATAAAACATAATTTTAACAATTATATAATATATTAACAATTTTTATAATTATAAAAATATTTTACACTATAAAACAACAATGATAACTAAAATGTTCATGATACGATTGTGAAAGTGGGGAAATGTAAAGTAGATTTATTTTTTTTATTTAAAATCTATTTAATGATAATAATTAAAAAAAAATAATTTTTTGAGTGAAAAACATTTTTTGAGATCCATCATAATAATTGGCAGAATGACTATAAAAATTTTCTTCTCGTACATATTAGAGTTTTGCCATTTTGGTCCCACTTGTCAACAAAGATCAGAGAGTAAAAGAAACCCTAACCAAGCAGTCAAACTCATTCTTAACCCTTTGAGGACCAACATTTTGAAGAGGATTCGTCTGCTTTCTTTTTCAATGGAATTTTATATATTCAAAGCAGACAATTGTCATTTCTTGGGTCACTGGTGACCCACTGGTCGTCAAAGGGTTAATCAGAGTCTCAAACACTTGGCTTAATATAATCCGTAGAACTTATATTGTTTTGAAATTAGTTTAGATTTAGATTATTTTTAAGCTGATGTAGTATGAAGTTCAATTTCATTCAATTTTTTAACTTGAACTAAAAATATATTATGCTTTACATTTATAGATTTTATATCGTTAATCTGGTTCGTGGTCAAAACGTCCAAAAATCAAAAGTCCGAAACTAAAAACTTCTAATTTACAATGGTCTAAAATATTGGAATATTTAATTATTGGATCCTCAGAATTTTTCAATGGAAAAATTTTTTCGTGTTAAATTTCATTTAGGCCTGTAAAATACTTCTTTCTAATTAGTTGAGCTTTGAAGAAGAAGAAGAAGAAGAAGATTTATTAATTGATAAAATAAAATTAGAATACACTACTAAACATATAAAAAAAGAATTAAATAAGTAAAAAGAAAGACATTGCATATTTATAGTTGGGAAAAAATTCAAAAGGCCTACAAACCGCTGATATGAATAAAACCCATATTACATCAATGAAATAGAAATACATCATATAGGATATTCATAAAATAAATATGAAGTAAAAATAATCACATTAGTTGAAAAAGTTGTGCCCAGCTCGGGAATTTTACTTTATACATTACCATTCAAATGAATATATTAAGTTTATTTTCGTTAAATTGTTAATTAAAAACTTTTTTCTGTTTTTTTTCAATACTTTTTTCATAAAACACATATAACTGTTTTTTTAATTATTATTTTTTTAAAATATTTCGCTAACTTTCGTTAGTTTAAAATTTAAATCTGAACCCTTTAATTATACAAAAGAATAAATTAATAAGGTACATTATAAATTGCAATTTAAATTTTGAAAAAACGTCATTATATTATAATTATATATTTGCTATAGATTTATTATTTTGAATACATTGTTCTGAAAATAATTTTTCTTTTATTTCAACCTACAATTTAAGGTAAAAGCTTTCAAATTGACTTATTTAATAAAAACGATAAAGTTTTAATATATTTCTATAAAATATATTTTTTATTTTGTTGAAAGTGGTGATCTGTGGAAGACCATTGTGGTGGAAAATTAGGCTTTAAATTTATCATTTGAATTGAATTTTCATATCAATAAAGTTTTACTTTTACCGTATCAATTTTTAAAAATATTCATGTGACTTCTAAGCGTCATTTAATCTATAACTATATATATTTATTTATGCATGTAAATACATTTTCTTGTATAATGCACCTTCGTGTTTATTTTTACAATGGTTATATGAGTATCAAAATATTTCATTACTTTATTTTCTAGCTGCTCTAACCTTTGATTTATATAAGTATGAAGTTCTTAAATTCATCAAATTTTACTTTGTGAATATATTGATACAATTTTTTTTTATTTTATAAATTATTTGGTTTTGTTCAAATAAATTATTTAATTACTTACCTCATAAGATTAAAAACCAACTATGGGCTATTTTATTTCTATTAGCTGTTATTATTTTATTAGCTAATTCCAGGATCGGAAAGGGTTTAGATATTCTCTCCTTCCTAATCAATGGCCGTGCTAAATGAGTTATTAATCATTTTGTCGTCAAAATTCATTGATTAAGAATTGTTCTTGTATAACTTTTGTGTTTTGAGACGTATTTTTATGATTTTTTAGATACTTATTTTATTGTTCTTTTAAAAGCATTTGTGGTTTAATATGAACTCGCTTTGTCAAACTTGTTTTAAAAGAAAGGATGAAAAAATGATATACTGTTGTGAGTGCAATAGAATTTATCACATTTCTTGTCAGAAATTAGAATTTTCTCATTTATCAAGTTTCACCTCCTTTTTACCTTTTGTATGTTTAGTTTGTAATTTATTGGAAAATAAATATGACTACAAAAAAGCATTATTAAGACATCACAACTTGTCTATTTTGGGCTCATATTACTCTTCGGCTGTGAGAGAAAAAGTTTTTTTAAGAGAAGTTGAACTCATATTTTGTCCTATGCTCAAAGGTATTTGTTATTACAAAATTGATTCCATGACTTTATTAAAAGATTAATGATAGATGTTGATAATAAAGTACCGATTTCAACAACACCAGATGGTAATTGTTTCTTCAATGCACTTTCTATTTGCATAGTTGGAAATGAATCCTTGAGCCTAAAGTTACGTTTGCTAACTGCAATTGAATTTAGCCTAAATTATCTAACATATCAAAAATGTCCAAATAATCCCTCTATTGATTTTGTTTCTCCTTTGATAGAAAAAGAAAGGTTAGTTTGTTCTAAAATTGGTTCTTGGTGTTCAGCATATACGATGAAAGTTGCTGCTACTGTCATAAGGAGAAAAATAATCAGCATTTATCCCCCAATCAATGGCGTATTAGACAGAATATCACCAATTCTTAATACAACTTTTTATCCTCAGAAAATTGAAAAAGAACAGGTTGAACCTTTTTTTATAATGTGGACAAATACTAGTAAAACTCAAAATAGCTTTTGGCAACCTAACCACGTTGTCCCATTAATAAGGCTAGATGATCACATAGATATTACTAAATCGGAAAATTCGATTATTAATAGCTCTTTAATGGATAATAAATATATTAGATTTAATGATAGTTTAGTCGTTAAAAATGATGTCGGTTCAAATAACATAGATCTTGATATGCTCCATAGTGAAAAAGAATTAATTATGCGTCATAAATTGAAAAATAAGTTTCTGAAATTAATGGAAATAATTAAAATTTTGAAATCTCCTATCAACGTAGCTAATTCAATCCCAACCGGTATAAAAGAAAATATTTATTTTATACTAGAACAACCAAAAGGTCGTAAAAAATTTTTTATTGATGATTGCGGCTCTTGGAAAAATACATCGCAAAAAAAATATTTTTAATAAATGTAAAAAATGAAACTACTTTCTTAGAAAGAAAAAATGGAGAACTTGGTAAATATAAAGGTAAAACATTTCTTCCGTTAAATGATGAACATCTTGATAAAAATAGAATAATTATCTTAAAATCATATTATTGTGTAAGTAAAAGAAATTCTGAATATAAAAGAAAAATTTCATGGATAGAGGATAATTTAACTAGAGAAAAACAATTATATTTATGGGAATACGTTGGAAGTTATCCAAATATGATTTCTATACACGGTAACACAAGAAACCACAACCATGAGTACATAAGGGCAAATCAACAAACTAAAAAAAAAGTTTTAATGGGGTTGAAAGAGAATTGTTCTTGTAAAAAAATATATTCTTGCTTGTTAAAAAATAAGTGTGACATACCGAGAGACTCAAAGTATATAAGAAATATTAAATATAACTTGGAAAAACAAAATTTTGGTGACGTAAATAGAAATAACCTAGCAGATGATATTCAATATGTATTTAATATGATCACAAACTCAAATCCATTTGTTAAGGAAATTATTATATCAGAATCTGGCCATCCAAATATCATATGTTATACCAATAACCAGCTCATTCATCTAAAAAGATGTTTATTGGATAATAGCATTCTTGGAGTAGACAGAACGTTCAATCTTGGCCCTTGTTTTATAACATGTACTGTCTTCCAAGACACAGAGTTAATTAGAAAATCAAAAAAAGTATCTCCCATATTATTAGGTCCTGTCTATTTTCATTGGAATGGAAAATACGATACATATGCTCATTTTTTTCGCATTTATCACTCAAATTGAAAAGTGATTTTAATGCTGAAATTAAAACTAATACTTTACTAATAGGCACGGACGAAGAAAAAGCTTTAGTTAAAAGTATTCAAAAAATTTTCCCAAAAGCAAACATTTTATTCTGCTTTAGACATTTAGAAAATAATATTAAACGATATCTGTCACAAAAAATAGGAATGAAAATAAAAGAAATTAAATATTTCATTGAATTAATTCTAGGACAAAGAGGATTGTCCGAATCAAAAACAATAGATGAATTTAAAGAGAAAAAAATGTATATAATTGAAAAATATCAAAACAAAATAGGTAAATATCTAACTGAGAGAATAATACCAAATATTGAAGAACACATTTTTCTCCCACACAAAAGCTCTACCAAGATTCCTTATCAATGGAAAAACAACAATTGCGAATCCATGAATAATATACTGAAATCCAATGCTAACTGGAAAGTTCTTAAAATGCCTAGTTTACTAAGTATGGTTTATGAAGAAGTTTGTTTCCAAGAAAATTTGATTGAATGTGCATTATATGGATTTGGAGATTATAAGCTTACTTCAAAACAACAAACTAAGAAAAAATGAATGGGAAAAACAATCTAAAGGAAACAAAGTTAAGATCTTTCAAAGTTTCATAGATGTTAATAATTCTATCTTTGAGAATTTAATTGTTTCTACAGATCAGAAATTAATTGTAAAAAGAACATCAAATGTTGCAAGGAAGCCAGGTAAAAAAACATTTACTAAAAAATTTAAAAAATATTAATGTAAAGTTAACATAATCTTATTAAATAAATTTTTATTATCTTGTTTAACTTTTATTAACGATATTTTTTAATAACTTTACTTTTTCGACAATGAAAATTGAAAGGAAGATCATTGTATGATGTCGATTGTATTTTTATATTTGTTACAAAGTGCGAAAATCTAACCACTGCACAAAATGCTCTGGATACAAACCCACAGAATTAAAAATTTATGCATGTTCTGCTGAATTGTGTTTTTTTAAAAATCGCATTCTTTCAATTTATCTTGTTCATTATGCTACCTTAGGTCTTATTAAACATAAATGAGAATATTTTTTAATATTTGATCTTTCAATTTAAGAATCGGAATCGTATATTTTATTAATATCGAAATCAAATAAAACTTTTGTATCGTCCCATCACTATTTGGATGGGACAATACCAAGGTTTAAGTAGCAAATTTGGATTTTTATAACTAACAACAAAAGTAATAATGGAAAATAAAAGGAGTTTCTAGAATACGCTACTTAAGCCTCCCAATTATTTAGTAATAAATCTTAATGAAGTAGGAATTTTTTAGTTGGGAGCATTGGGGATCGAACCCCTGACCTTCAACTGTTAAGATGAGAGGTACACCCTAACAACAATTAAGGCTCAACATTAGAGTTTTAAAATATTTTAAAAGAAAAAAAGAAGATATTTGAATATAACTAAAAAAAAACTTTAAAGTAAATAAAATACCTGCATTATGAAAGAACGAAGAAAAAGAAGAAATTTATTTTGCAAACATAAATAAAAATTGATATAAATAATGAATAGGGAAATATTAAATGTAGATGATGGAAGTGAACAAGTTATAAAAATAAAATTATTTAAAAGTAATATTATTAGAATATATAAAAAATATCAATATAAATATTGTAGTAAAAATTAGGAAATTATTTTGGAGCTGACTGGTTTAGCCGAAGGCAAAAAGCCGCTGATTTCAAATAACGGCTTATATTTTGCCTTCTATAGAATAATTCTTTTGAATAAGAATACTTTTGTTTGAAAAACTTTAATATTTTGTGATATATTACTTACTTCTGGATCATAAATATAAATTAGTGATCTTTATTAAAACATTTATTTTTTTATACTTATTTCTTCTTCTCGGTCTAAGTTTTTAATATGGTTAAACCATTATGTTAAAATTATTATATTTTTTAAATATTTCTTTAGATTTTATAATTTTTGATAATAAATTAAAAATTAGTCTCTAATAAGGGTTATGTAATTAATTAAAATTTTTTTATGGGATTGTTTTTGTCAAAAGACTGATTATTATATGTTTTAGCAAACGATAAAAGACGTTTCGTACCTAAATAATAAAGAATGTATTTAAAAATAAATATTTTATTTATCATATCCATTGTAATTATTTATTTGATTTGATCAAAACCCTTTCAGCTATAATAATACGATTATTTAGTCCTATCGCGTCTTTTCACTAAAAGATTAGTTATTGTACCCAATAAAATTTTTCAATAAATTTCAGGAACTCAATTCATTTTATGGAATATGTGCATATACCAAATATAGAAATTTAAAATTATTGGAACTGGTGCAAAATTATTTTTAGTCGTGCAAGTTTGGAAACTATTGGTCTAAAATAAATAAATAAATTTTATAATAGATAATTCAGTGCTATAATGATATCAACACTTGAAAATATAATATTAGTTCATATTTAAAATCCAAAATATAATTTAAAAAAGATGTGTTTTTTAATCTTTATTTTATAATAATATTTTCCTTATAATGTACCAGGCTTAGTGATAGTGGAAATTTCACAATGTTTCGTAATCATATTCTGGAGTAAAGAAATTTTCACAATAATCCTATTTTGGAGTAGAGAAATTTTCACAATCTAATCATATTCTGGGGTAAAGAAAATTTCACAATCTAATCCTATTCTGGGGTAAAGAAAATTTCACAATGTTACCCTTATTCCGGAGTAAAAAATTTATGCCATTTTCTTAAGAATCATTAAGGAAAATTTAAGAGCTTAGTTACATTATATCATAATCACTAATCAAATTTTGATTAAATTTAACTAAGCAAATTATCTAACTTTATATTATCTTTTTAATTCAAAAATTTCTTATCAATAAATTAATTTTTTATGTTATATAAAAAATGGTTTCTGAAATGAGTTTATTACACGATGACAATAAATACTATGCTTAAACTGATCAACGTCATGTAATAAAATTAAAATATTATTTTTTTTTAAATTTTTTACTCTGTGCAACTTTGTTTTTTTTATCGCAGTTTTAAAAACAAATAAGATGTGTTTATTTTTAATATATAAAACGTCAAATAAAAATTTTGATGTCATTTTTAAATACTCTTATATGCTTTCTTTTAAAATAACTATGATGGATCTTAATTAGGGTTGCTATTTCTCCGAGTTTCCCGAAATTGTCCCCGTTTTGTCGTCGCTTAACAACTGTCTAAGATTAACAGGATTCCTGGTTTTTCATTCACAAAATCGTATGTTCAAAAAACGATTTTTGAAAAATTTAGCTCCAAATTATCATTCCATTTTCGGACATGATTAATCCCAGCAACCTAGGGTGAGAGGCGGGTCATTAAAGATGACAATTAAACAAACTAATTCAAGTAATCTCGAATTTGCGTCTCCAATACACCCTCACTTTTTCATCACCAAGTCCTAAAATATTTTCGGTCCATGTTAGTTTAGGTCTAGCTTTCTCTTTTCGAAGCATCTTTTATAAGCTTTCTACTATTTCTTCTCTAACATGTCCAAACCATATGAGTCTTTGTAATCACGTTTGTCAAATTTCTAACTTCCTCATTACTTACTTTATCTTTCAAAGTTAGTCCACAAATTTTTCTTAACATTCTTATTTCATTTGTTAGTAGTTTTCGTTTATCAGTTTCTTTTAGCGCCTAGTTTTGAGCGCCATAAATAAAGACAGATGACACGCACGAAGAATAAACCAAAGATGTGCAAAATTTCGCTTCAAATATGATTGATTATCTCTTTTTTAGAATAAAAACTCCTCTTTTATTTACAAAGCATTTTTCATTTGTAAAAAATAAATTTTGTTCTTGACTTTTTTGAATACCATTTTTGTCTCGGTTTGATGATGTAAAAATCTGGCAACCCTAATTTTAAGGTTCTATTATTTTCTTATTTACTTCATTCTTTCCATGAGAAAAATTTTATATCACTTATATATATATATGACAGTAATGCGCAAAATCACACAAAAACAAACATCCACTAGAAATGTGTTATTTAATGACGTCTTATAATTATGTAACAATCATTTTAAGTAAATTACTTAAATGATTAATTAATTAATTAGTAAATTTTAGTTATTTTATTTTTAGTCACATTTTCCTACAACACCACCAATCCCACCTCCTCTGATAATGAACAACTCGAACGCTGTAAATATTTTTTAATTTTTTTTTTCAAAAAAGTAATCTCTGTTTTTTTATTCTAGCCTCCAATCAATCCAAGTATTCTTCCCCTATCTTCTCTCCCTATTCCTCAAAATATATATAATCCAAGTACTTATATAATTTTTCCTAGTTTTCTCTTAATTTTTCAATTGTTTCACATCTTTTTTTAGGTTTTCCTTTGTTGCCTCCCATGACTCAAAATATGAGACCTCCCTTTCCCCCACAAAATCCCCTTTTTCCTTTTCCAACAAAGACTGAAAAATTGACACCGGAAATGCCGCTAATACCAATGCCTCAGTCAATTCCTAAAACTTTGGCAGGTATTAAAATTTCAAGCATAAAATCGATCAATTTGTATTCACTGTGCTCCATATTAAGGATCGGTATTTCTGGTTCAGATTAAATTGATAGGGGACGAACTCTGCGAGTGGATTATGACTGTCAACTCTAGTTCAGGATTAACACTCTTAAGATTAAACTTTTTATCTTGACAAACTACGTAAACTATTTTTGTGAATATTTCAAAATTGTATATGAGCTAAAAATACAAAAGAAAGAGAATATACCCACCAATGAACGACCAACGTCGACTATTTTCGACTTTACAAAAATAATATCCTTTGCGTTTATCTTCATAATCTTATCCCCTTATTGGGGGTCGATGGCTTTGATCCGTTCTCTCCAAAGCTTTCTGTCTGTAGCATCGCTTTCTTTCAAACCAAATTTTTTCATACTTTCTTCCAAATCATCTCCTCATCTCATTCTTTGCTTTCCTTTTACCTGCTCATCGTATGCTTTCCTTATTTTCTCATCTTTTTCCCTTCTCAGCACGTGTCCATACCATCTCATTTTGTTCTTTTCGATTACCCTTGAGTTTATCTATGCTTCTTAATACGAATCCTTTGCTTTTCATTAGATATCGCTGATTATCACCCTGGTCATTAACGCGATTAAAGTAGTATTAGTTCGCACAAGTCCGGCATCCATAATTTAGAATTCATTGGCATAAGTGTCTTCTAAGAAATAAAACTCATACCATCCCATCATCAGTTCAAACTAAAGTAGACGATTTTTTGAAAATTACCCATACCCGGCCTGGGAGGTAGGCGGACTTGGGCGGATATATATTAAAAAAATAAATAAGAGACGGGTACGGGCGAGCATAAGTCAAAAATAGAACGTGAAATTTGAGTATGGAGATGCTTTGCAAGTATTGATGTACATTTATAGTTTCATGGAGTTTTATAACACAATGTTTAATTTGAAAGTTCTCATTACAGTATTCTACTGACTGCTGCCTGATTACAACCAGGGCTGGTCACAAAAAGTTTTATTATCGATGTTGCTGTCATTATCTCATGACTCACCAATCACATTTCGAGAATCTGCTTAGGGCTACTGCTTAGACCAAATGGACTCTAAAGTATTTTTTATATCAAATGACTTATTCTCATCTGTTTTCTCTCGGATGAAATATCGCTTGTTCAGTGCAGTGCTTCTCTTCCATTGAATTATCCTATAAACTAGTGAAGCAATGTGACAAAATTGGACACCAAAATAAAATGCATCTTCGATTTAAATTTTCCAGTGATTCTCCAGGATTTGAAGTTAGTTGCTTACTAATTCTATAGAACTAATAGTTCTTCAAAACTATTTCAATACTTGAGATAAATGTCGTTTCCTTTCATTTACCTTAGTTTCTATACATGTGCATTAGGTGGGGGAATTTTTTTTTTTAACAGAAAATAGTGTTACAGTTCCTTATTAAAGAAATCAATAAATAAAAATGCTATAAATTCTGTTAAACAGCTGCAAATTTGTTGTGAAGTAAACGATTTTTAAATTCTCAAGATATTTCAAATTGTGATAGCCAAGGTGTTTCTGCTTTAGTGAAATGATGGAAAGTTTGATTGATTTAAAACCCCGTGAAAATTGAGATTATCCAGAATTATGTAAAGCTATGGGTAGATCAAGTGTAAGTAATAGAGATGTTTGTTCTTAATTATCAATTAAAAAAATTTAACCCTGTCAGCTGTAAAACAGTTTTTTTTCCTTCAAATGAATATTCTACAAAGCCTTTTGGAGAAAAATGGAAGTTGTAAAGAAAAATATTAACAAAAAAACGTTTATATTGGTTTTGATGGAAAAAGTTTTCTCCAAAACACTTTTATAAGGACCGTAGGCTTTCATTACCTTTCCAGACCAAAAGTATATTCATTATTTACGACCCAAAACTTCTTCACCTGAAGGTATTTGCAAAGAAATTTTGACTCTAATGAATGAAAGTGATTCTATTAGTGGTATAGTGTATGTTGGAACACGATTCAAAAATGGTATTATCAGAAAAATATAAATTTATTTGAAAAAACCATTGCAATATTACTATTTTTTCTGCTTACAAATGAAATTTTTTTAAAGTATATCAAAGCATTATTTATATGGTTCCTCATCTGGTCTTAGGACATCTAAGGACTCATTTTTAACAGTCTCAATTTCGATATTAGAGGCGATAAAATTCGATAAAACGTAAAATCAATTAAATGAATATTCATTTTTTTAACTACTTATCAAATGATCAAAAATATTTTATCAATATGTGTTTGCTAAATTAAAATAGTTAAACCAGTTCATAACTCACGCACCTCTTAGACAAAAGCACAACCCGGTGCTTTAAATGGTCAAGGTGCATGACAAAGGTGTATACTGCGATTTTATGTAGGTATGTCAAATCTAGAAAATAATTTAACAAATATTTTTTTTTATTTAAAAAAAAACTAGAAAAATCAAGATTGGGCAAAAATTTTTACTACACACTGAATCAAAACCTGAAAAAGTCTCACCAAGCGCTAATAACCCTTTTTTTTTTAAACAATTCGAACTTTAATTACCCAGAAAACTTTTTAATTTGTGCCGCCATAGATGAGAATAAAGAATTGCCTAAAAGTGTTCTTGTTAAAATGAAAAAAGTTTTTCAAATAAAAAAGGGAATGCTTAAGTTTAAAATTTTGATTAAACTTTTGAAGCAAAATGTTATACGAAAATGATCGATTGCAAAAAACTAGAATTAACAATGCTTCCATTATTTCATATTAAATTTTGAAAATATTTTCAAATTCTCCAAGTCATTTTCAGAGAAATGTTAAAGATGTTTCTTCTGCATGTAAAAGAATTTTTGGTCATGAATCACAAAGCATGGTTTAATAGAATTGGTAAAAATGAAAAGAAGAGAAAAGTGAATTTTTTTATGATAAAATAATATTTTTTTGCATTTTTACATTCGTATTTAAAGAGAGAATCTTATACAAAAAATAGAACTCTAATTTAAATAAAAGCTGCAACATATTATCAATCAACAAAAACATCAATTTTTTATTCGATTAATGTAGGGCTTGAAGAGTTTCTTCAACATCGGGGTAAACACTCTGTCTTATTCTCTTACTCTTTGTTCCACTTTTCTCGTAAGAATCCTTGATTTTATCGCAAGATTTCAGCCCAGTTAGTAATGGATTAGGCGCTACTTTAACATCATCACCTATTCCTCATTTTGATTTTACATTTAGTAATAGCACAATACTTTGTGCCAATATCAAAATTTTTGCGTTTAGAAAAAAATATTTATTATAAAATTATAAATTTTAGTAATTAATTTAAATAATTTTCTTTTACTTTTTCCTTTACCAGAAACCTTTTTGAAAATAGACTTATCATAAATTTACAAAAAAAATTTGAAAAAAAAATGTACATAATTGTTTTGGTTTACATAAATTGCTGATTTAAACAGGAATATTTTTAAATTTGCAAGAATGTGTGCACACAAATTACCAGTGATGCGTTTGCGCAACACAACTTTTTTCTTTATAGAAAATAAAAAGTTGTTTTTTAAGATCAAAAAGTTAATAAATAAACAATTAGCATCATATTTAATAAAAAAAAAGTTTAAAATTTTATTTTATAAGTAGTCGATTTTTGAGATGTTGTTGCGCATACGCAACACTGGCAAAATCCGGGTTAAAAAAGGTTTCTTTAAAAGCGAGTTTGTTATAAAAGGTCTAACTTGCGTGTTAATTTTGTACATGGGATTGGGAATGAACAAATTGGTGCATATTATTGAAGTGTTTGTATTAAGCGGGTTTGCAATAACGCAATTTTACTTAAGGAAGGATTTTCATTTGTGGGAACAGTGGTGTCACACTACTCCAAGACGTTGAACAGGCCGAGATTTTTGGAAACTATAAGCGTCTACTTTTCTTTTTCATTTTGTTTTCATGTGATTTAAAGCAGGCCATTCTACTTTTTGGACATTTTCGCATTTTTTTTTTTAAATAATTAAATCTTTCTTTTTTAGTGATACATATTTTTATTTCACAGAAACGACAGGAGTGTGCGTTGTCAAGGATTCAACCAAAAATGTAAAACTCTTTCTTCACCCCAATCCTTGAACTAAGCACATTTCTACTCTTTTTTAGGTTTGGAGTGAACACAAGGCTTCTGATGGTCGTACCTTTTACTTCAACTCTCTCACAAATTCATCCTCTTGGGAAAAACCAGATTTAATGAAGACCCAAGAAGAAGTACATTTTATCTTGGAACATTTGCCTCAAATTTCAGACCACGAAACTGTCGTCCTTTAAACTTATTCTTTTTATAATCTCATATGTGACATAACTCACCTATTTCGGGGCGTCAGAATCCATTCAGGATTTTTGCGGTTTTTCAAAAAAGATCGATTACGCATACTACCATAACCATACGTGCGAACTATCTCAATTTTGGCGATTATTATATGTTTGATGCACTTTAAACGGTTTCTCAATACTGGTACAGAACTTTTCGTGAAAATTCCGATTTTATAAAAAAAAAGTTAAAAATCTTCTATACTAATTTAAATCCGTGTTTCTCAACCTTTTTTTAACTCATGGACCCCTTTTCACTTCTTTTTTTTCATGGTGGACCCCTTCATAAAAATTGGACAAAAAATATTTATTTTAATATTTTTCACTAATAAAATTTTTGAGGTTATGATAAAGAAAGTATATACTTAGATCTCATATTGAAATGAAAGCAAATCTAATGCAACAATTTTTATAATAAAAAAAGAAAGACATTTAATGAGATCCCTGTGGTTGATGCTGCTCAACGAGATTCTTTATATCCAGGTTGCATTGAAGTTAATGCTAGTTGTAAGACACCTCTTTTTACGATGTCAAGTTTATGCGAACTTTTTATAATAAAAACCGTTATGAGATGGTTTTCTTCATGGACCACCAAAATATCATTATGGACCCCCAATTTATAATATTTCGTCTGTGGGCCCGCTGAATTATTATATGGACCCATAGGGTCCATGTGGACCACGGTTGAGAAACCATGGTTTATATGATCACTTTTCGTAAATTAAATTTTATTTTTACAGTAAAAATTTTTTTATCAAAAATTTAGAAGTATTTTAGTAAAAAATACCTCTTAACATTTTACTTTCTTAAAAATTGACAAATGGCCGCAATATTAATAGAGGACAATGCATTAAATGCTGTGAAGTAAGAAAATTTGGTGAGGAATTTAATTTGTCTGACACAAATATTTCGCGAAATGAAATTTCAGTTGCATGCGAAAAAAATAAGTCAGATAGATTCCCAAAATTCAATGGAATAATTTTCTTTCTTTTGAACAACATTGAACATACTACATAAGTTTATCCAAACTTGTATCAGTATATTTTTGTGTTCGCACGTTCAATCAAATGCTCACAATACGCATGAAATCGTTTTACGGTTGAGAGTTTTGAATCAACTTTGATGTTATCAAGAGATTTACGAGAAGTTAAGTGCAAAGCAACTTCACATGCGTTCCAAGAAGTAAATTTTTACGGCAAATATCTAAAACTTTAGAAGTGCATATGTGCGAATTTGTTTTTGAACGATAATTCAAACGAATCTTCTTCTCGTGAAATTAAAGTACTTACAGTATTCTATTTAAAAATGTTTTTTTATATATCAAACTAAATCTAGTTAATACAAGCTCGCCTTTCATTTCAGAAGTTATCGGCACAGACACAATGGAATGAGTATGTAAGTCCGGATGGCCGAATCTACTATCACAACACCGAGACGAAAGAGTCTAGGTGGACTCCTCCAAAGCAATTCCTAAAATCCTCCAATTTCCCCGCGATGAAAGCCAAATCAAAGAAACCATCTCATGCCACCGATCCCAAAAATGAAGAGGATAACGAATGCATGTAACTTTTAAGGTGTTCTTATGTCGTGTAGATTTTTGTCGAGATGCCATTTTTTTGTGGTGTAGCTTATTAGTAACTCCCTATCTTATTGGTTGAATAAATAATAACGTGGATCATAGTGAGTTTTTCTCTTTAAATTAGAGTAAGTAAACTACGTCTCATCTTGATAGAAGACTAGTTTTATATCAAATTACTAAAATGAAATCAAATGCGCAGGTAGTTTATATCAAATTACTAAATGTCTTTTTTTGCGGTCATTTGAGGTGAAAAAATAAAGGAGGACAGCCAAGAAAGAAGGGAAATCCAGAAATGAAAATGTCACTAAGGCTAGTTAGTTTTAATTATCAAGCAAAGTTAAACGACATGAATTGAATGATGGACTTACGATGCAGTGACTATTGTTTAGCATAATTGAGAAGAGTCCATCGCCGGACTTTGAAGAGGACGGTTTGAAGTTTCGCTCCATCGAAGAAGCCAGGGAAATATTCAAGCAACTGCTTCGAGATCGCGTATTTTCCCTTTCATTCAAAGCGCTCTCCTGCTCCAATTTCCCACTTCCATTTTGTATTTTAGAAAGTGCCTATTTCGGCGAACTGGGAGTTAGCAATGAAAATGATCAAAGGCGATCCTCGTTTCAACGTCCTGAAAAAGTTGAACGAGAAGAAGCAGGCATTTAACTCGTACAAAACGCAACGTCAAAAAGAAGACAAGGTTTCCTTTTTTTCTTTACTCCCCGCACATACTTACTCAATCTCATCATCCAACTTCAAAATGGCAAATTTATATTTTTCGCTCTTACCTTACCAAACGCCATTTATTTCAAAGAGATCTTTTTCATGCGATGCGTATCATTTGAAAGTTTATTCTCTTAACTTGTTTATTTAGGTTTGTTTTATTTAGCTAGATTATTTGCATCCTTTTTGAGTAGTGTTGCTAAATCGAGGGATTTTTTTCTCCAAAATGTGCTCTTTTTGAATTTTTCTATCAAAATTTTAAGCTTGTGATCATTCTAAAGTTGATGAGATTTAAATATCTCTGTTTTATTCTCATAACCCCAGTTAAAATATTTTCTCGTTTTCGTACTGTATTCATCTTTTTCAAGTTGGATCCCTTTATGCTAATAAGTACGTTTAGTTTTATAATAAGCACGTTTTTACTACTTTTTCATAAAAGGAAAACTACTTTATAATGAAAGATAGTGCGTATAGGGGGAAGACATTAATTTCTTTAAGAAAGTCATCTGAAAAAAGTAACGTCTGGCTAAACATCAAAACAAAAATGAGGCTCCTCTTTCTTTACAGTGTTAGGGAACTTCAAATTTTGTTTTAGGAGATGGAAAGAGTGAAATTGAAAAAGGCAAAAGAAACGCTACAAACATTTTTGGAGAACCACGAAAGCATCTCCTGCTACAGCAGATTACCGTAAGTGAACTCAAGATGTTTTTATTTTTACTTAAAAATAACTATGCTGTGCTTATCTTAGGAAAGCCGAATTGTTATTTCAAGATCTTGACGTTTGGAAAGCTGTTCCTGAACGAGAGCGAAAGGATGTCTTCAATGACGCGATATATTCAATCACTAAACGAGAAAAAGTTAAAAAGCATTTTGAAATATTTCTAGAGAAATTTCTTTTTATCTTTTTTTCAGGAGAAAAATAAATCAACGAAGAAGCGCAATATTAAAGCCTTGAATGAAATCCTGAAAAGTATGGTGGATCTCAATTTCGAAAGTACTTGGGCAGACTTTCAACGAAACATGCTGAATCACACACAATTTCAAGAAGATGAAGAGCTTCAACGTATCCTTTTAACATTTCTTTTTTAAATGAAATTTGCTTCGCTTAGGCGTAATGCTAGTTTTGGTAAAATAGCAGAAAAGTTGGCACAGTCTTCTCTCTTCTAATGATGAAACTGAGCATTTGAAATTTAGATTGTATGTGAATCCTTTCACATCGTTGCTTCTTCCAAAAAGAGAGTTTTTTAATCACCATGTTTGTATCTTGTGATCTTTTTGCGCTTTTATGCCCTTTGAATACAACACGAACATTTTCATCCAAAATGACCGCTGATTTGGACTATTCAAATTTTTTCTTCAATCTGCATAATAGTTGATTGACAAGTGTTCAACCAATTTCTAAATGGGCCTTAATGTGTAAAATTTTGAAAGCTATTGTCGGGGTTGGGAATGGTATTAAAGTTAGTATTAGGGTTGAGGTTAGGTTTAAGCACATTTTTGACATTCTTGACACAAACTTTCCTGTTTATTACGTCTAACACAAAAATATTTAGGCATACATACATACATACAAACATATTGACAGTAGATACCCATAAACTGAAATACTAAATCTCAAAAACAGCTTTATGCCCAAATTAAAGAAACATGTTTGATTCGTATTGAATTTTTAGAAATGGATAAGTTGGACGCCTTGGTCTGCTTCGAAGAGTACATCCGCCTCCTTGAAAAGGATGAAGAAGAAAATGACAAAATGAAACTTCGCTTGGTGAGACGGAAGGAGAGAAAGAGGCGCGAAAGTTTTATCGTATCTCATTTTGGTTCTTCTGCTTCTCTTCTTTAACTCTTTTTTCGTTTTCGCATTCCAGGTTTTGTTGGAAGAACTTCATGACAAAGGAAAATTGAATTGTCTCTCCACATGGCATGAATTATGTCTGTTGATTCGTATGGATCATCGCTATAATGACATTCTTGGACAATCTGGTATCCTTATTTAAAAATGATAACGACGCATTTCAACTATGTACAAATAGTTTGAAGCCTGTATGCTTTGTAGTGGTAATATAATGCAAATTGTTCGCATCAAATACATAAAATAAAAATACTATACTAAATTCGTAGTGTGAAAGAAAGCTCGTGGTATATAAAGGTTGACTGATATATTTAGTTACAATGATAAAAAGAAGTAAAACACACGCTTATTTTCAAAAGACTCATTTGTGAAAAATTAGAACTCTATTTTTTACTAAATGAAAATTTCTAACAGAAACTTTGCAAAAACTGAATTGTTATGAAAATTGGGAGAAAATTAAAATATGCCCATTTTTTGAATAAATTAATTATTTTCCAAATTTTTTTTATCTATTAAAATATTTCTGAAAAAGAAGCTCACGGGTTTATTTTTGCTCAATTTTAGTTCATTGCCAGAGACCATTTTTCCGATTTTTAAAACTTGCGCTCAAATAAAAAATGACGTTTTTATTATCATTTTTCAATTTTCTAAAATTTTAACTGTTCTAAACAAATTTCTAGAGCATTTAGAAAATTTAAATATTGGTTAAGTTTTTTTCAAATTTTATTAATTATTTTTTTACTTTATCTCGACACAATATATGATTATAAATACATACATATTATTAACATACTGCTTTTGACACATCCAAATCTTTGTAGATGATATCAATAAAGGGCGCAAGGATACATTTAATATTTAATTACTCTAGTACCATTCATTACTTATCCTAGTATCGGTATTTTGTTCTCCTCAAAAACAAACATTTTGTGATTTCACAAATCATACTATCATTTTTTATATAAATTAATTTTTCAGTTATAAAAATTTTTTTCTTCTTAGAAGTTTGTTATTGCCGCATTATACTGTGTAATTATACTGTGTACTCAATGCAGGGGATGCCGGTCAAAGTTGATTTGAGAAGATTCTTTTCACTACGCTGTTTTTATTGTTGTTGTTAGCCCCTAGGCCAGTGGTTCTTAACCTTTAGGATCTGTTTACCCCTAATTATCATGAAAAATTTTTATGACCCCTATAAAATTCTTTTTGCTTCAGCCGTTTAATGTTAAAAACAAGAAAATTTACATGTTATATTTTATAATACAAACACTTGTTAAAAGAAAGTTTAATTGAAAATTTTTATTTAAATTAATATAATCTAACAAATTCAGTATTAATTCGAAGGCTGGTATTCTTTGTCAGACAAAAGTTTTTCAAAACACGGTGTAATGCTCGACAGACAGCATCTCGTGTCTGAATCAATTGCAAGCTTATTACGTGCGCTTGATTTTAAAGACATCATTGCACAAAATCCAGTCTCGCAACGATAAGTTGAAGGTGACTGTATCAAAAAAATCATAGCACGTTTGGATAGAATAGGATAAACGGTTTTTAATTTGGCCCAGAATGATGGAAATGCTTGCTCGGAAAAATCGAGTTTTAGTTGACTGTCTTCTCTTATTTGAAGAAACTCCACTTTGGCAGCAACATCAGAGTCATCAATGCTACTTTCGCTCACTGAAAAAGGTCTGGTGATCCAAATGTCATTAAAACGGCTATTTAACTTCGGAAAAGTTTTCAATTGCTTGATTGCAAGCAACATGTGTGAGATTTAAAATGATGTTTGATTTTAAGGGCAAAATTATTAATTGATTGCATCATACTATCAGGATTAATGAATACATTAAATAGAAATAGTTTTGCAACTGATGGAAAGACGTTCATGAGGATACACTTTTTGATACCAAAAGTTTTTCATGACCCCTGTAAAAACTTCAAACGACCCCCAAAGGGGTCACTACCCCCAGGTTAAGAACCACTGCCCTAGATTATACTATCTTTATATGAGTATAATCTATCAGTTCAAAACAAGCCATTGTTTAAACTGAGAGAGTATTACCATAAAAGCAAATACTCTCAGGGAAAAGTGTAGAATTTTGTTACACTTTCGCAGCAGCAGCGATAAACCAGTGTAATTTCAGCCAACCCACAAAAATCCACCATAAGGTACTGCTGGCTTTTTGAAGGCTTCTACATATGGCTAGAAATAATATATATCTATTTATAATAATAATACATGTAAATGAGTTAGATCCAAGCTTCTGCTAACCGGTTTCCCCACACAGTAAGTAGGTTAATTATTTTGCATGATTTTGACCATAAGTGAATCGGTTTGAGTGTCGTGAAAATGTGTGGGCAGTTAAATAAATGATGAGTGTTGTGTGGGTGTTGATTGCAAACTGGAAAGAGTGGATTTGTATGTGTTTTTGGATTTATCTTGTGAAGATATTCGTGGAGCAATGGTGACTTGTTGGTTCTAAGTTGAGCAAGTGTATGTCTTAATTTAATTGATTGTGTTTCTTCATATGTGTAGATTTTTTCGCTACGCTCTTTTACACAAAATTGTAAAGAAAATATATGGTTCTATGAAAATTTTTTATAGAAATATTTTTAGGTTAATATAAAGCAACCAAAGTAAAAACAATATTTTTTATTGCTGATCTGTTTTATAGCTAATTGGAGTTGCTGAAAAAGTGATGACTTGTAGAATTAAAAAAAATCATTTTTCATTCCAAAATGAAATATGTCTATGAAAAAACATGAAACCTAAAAGTATTTTAGAATTTTTTTATCAATGAAAAGTGTCGATATGTTTTTAGCTCCTATATTTTAACATAAGCCAAAAAGACATGAAAAGTAGACTGCATCGTGATTGTTAAATATTTTTATAAGATTAAAGTAAATTCTATTTGAAGTATTTAAGTCTTTTAAAAACAAGGTTGTTAAAATAAAAACAACTTACTATTCACAGTCCTAGTCTTTTGGTCAGTGGATTGAAAAGTGATAAATTTCTTTCGCTCAAATAAATGCTTTCTACATTTTCTTAGAAACTCGTAGTATTGAGGGAATAAAATATTTATTATAACAATTTTTCAAAGAACGGAATATTTTTTGAATATCTTGTTACATTTTTCATTACATTCCTCTTTTACTTTTTCCTTCTTTAGGCTCAACGGCTTTAGACTTATTCAAATTTTATGTGGAAGATCTGAAAGCGCGATTCAGTGAGGAAAAGAAGATCATAAAGAATATGTGTAAGGTGAGATAGCACAAACACGTTTCTCTCTTTCTTTCATCCAATTTGGACGCTGTTTCACTTTAGGACGCTAAGCTGGTGGTTGAGTGTGGAACCACTTTTCAAGACTTCATAGAAACTTTGAATCAGAATGAACGTTTTTCCAGTTTGGATCCCGGCAACGTCAGATTAACTTTTGATTCCGTAATCTTTTCCTCTTTCTTTGTAGCATAGTTAAAGGAACTTGCTTTCCTAGTTAGTTGAGGGGCGTGAGTAAGGTTGTTTGGATTCTTGGGTTCACTCCAGCTTCAAACCTTACTTCCTCATATTTAGACACAAACAGTGTAATTATGATCTCTCGATAAAAACATCTAATACAATTAGACAATTAACATCTAAAGGCAAATACAATTTTATTTAAATTAACCACAGATCACGTTTTCCAAAGGTTGTCTTGTATCTCTTGAGCATTTTAACAACACACCCACACACACACATGTGTATGACTTAAAATTGAAGATGGTAAAATACGGAAATGTGCAATGCTTATGATATTTTTGTAAGAGAATTAATATTATTGTACTACTAAAACATTGTCTTTTATAAGTGTCAATTTATTTTGTTTTTTATTATAAGCAAGTTTATTTGTTAAGATAAAGTAAAAGGATGTACCTAACTAGTCTCTAAAGTCTCGAAGAATCAAGATCTTGTAAATTGTCTTTATAGTGAGTAATTTTATTGCGTCCCAATACTGCTCAATACAGAGATTTTTCAATATTTCCAACTTTTTATGAATGAATATAGTACTCATACATGGCTTTTTTTAATTAAGAAATTTA
Organism: Nectonema munidae; assembly: GCA_030549495.1. NCBI lineage: Eukaryota > Metazoa > Nematomorpha > Nectonematoida > Nectonematidae > Nectonema > Nectonema munidae. The sequence goes on along the minus strand of JAUIRK010000974.1, from coordinate 221,652 downwards.
GAGATAAATTACGCCTGTCTTTAGTTAGTTTGTTTATGTATCAAATTTGGATATTGGACCTCAATTCCAAAGAAGAATCATCAAAATGCTCAGGACTTGTACGGACGATCTGCTGACATGGGTACGTGGTGACAAGCAGATACCATTGAAGTATATTTTAGCTAGAAGTAAAATCTAAAAAAATCTCAACTTTTTTTAAAGCTGAGATTTTCTCTTCTAGAGGGTGGAATGGAAGTGCACTCTATCGCTGATTTTGACTATTCAAATGTTCTCCCCAATCTCCATAATAGTTGATTGACAAATGCTCAACCAATTTCTAAATGGGCCTTAAGGTGTACAATTTGGGAAAGCTATTGTCGGGGTTAGGATATGCGTAGAATTAGCATTAGTGTTTGTGTTGAGGTTAGGTTTAGTGATAGCGCAATCGTACATACATTCATTTACATATACATTTTTTGACATTCTTGACACACACTTTCGTATTGTATGTACATCATACATATTGACATTAGACACGCATCCATACACTGAAATACTTAAATCTAAAAAACAAAGATATAATCAATTTTATTATTGAAATGGAATTTTTAAAAGGGCATTAGTTGATTGCAAATACGTATCCCTCTTTCAATGACTTTATGTTTATCCGCAGTTATTTTGCATGACCAGTGATGCCGTTATGGATTTTAGAAAAACTCAAGATTAGATTAAAAATAAACCGAGACCTTGTAAGGAAAACCCATAGATTAATGAAATATATTACAAAATAAGAAAATTAATGTATTTTATTTGCTAAAGATATCAAGATTAATGATCTTCTTTAAGTTGTGCTCAGTTTTGTAAATCTGACAGTTGTCCTTTTTGGTCTCCAAGTAACACATGAAGAATTATTTTTCGTTATCTGTTGTTTTGCCAAAACATGTAATGTTGATTTGAGAAAAATATCGTTCAACAGAATAATCTAGTATTTTCATGCTTTTAGATTAAAATATGAATACTTAGAACAAGTTATTAAGAAAAATAACGAATTATAATTATGATGAAAATTTAAAATTTACAGACGGTTTTAAAGATTTTACTTTAAAAACAAAAGGAAAACTTCAAATATTTTCAAAGGATTTAGTTTGCGTAAGTAAAGTTTAGATTCTAGATTAGAAACTCTCCAGTTCAAGTCTCTTGAATCCATTATTGTTTAAATGTCAAGTTTTGTACAAATTGATTCAGACTTATGAAAAACGGAATCTATGCACCATATTTTACCCACGAAGAATGTAAAGAATTTGAATGGTTAAAAACTGATAGTGAATCTTTGAAAAAACCCCATAATTAAAACGTAAGAAACCTCGAAATCCAGCATTGTACCAAGAAACCAAGATTCTGTTTTAAGAACCAAAGACCCTCGTTTCATCTTTTTTTATTAATATGAATAAAGGGATTTGCAGTCGTATTAAATAAAACGTGATTTAACTTTCATCTTTTTTCAGCTGACGTTGTGAAAAGTTTAAAATTACTTTAAAATACAATTTTTTTAAATGTAGTGAGGGCGGCATAAAAAGAGTTTAAGGGCAGCAGATTGGCCGCCATCTTTGTTTCATGATTTAAGGAATAATTGTTTATTTTCTAGTTAATGGATAAAGCGAATGAAAAGTTAAAGGAAAAGAATAGGGAAGCGATGAAAGTGGTGAAAAAGCTTGAAAGCAATTTCATATCCCTTTTACAGTCGTTGACGGATAGCGCTCGTAAAAAACGAAGTTTCACGAAGGAGAGAGACGGCGCAAGTGACAGCAACGACAACACCCCGATCCTTGACGATGTCAGTGTTCGCATACCCAGTAATGGCGATTCTCCTCCAAAGTGGGAGAAGGTGAGGAAGGCGATTTGTGATAGAGAAGCCTTCCAAGCCATTGAATTGGAGAGTGAGCGGTCGCGCTTATACGAAGAATACGTCAAATCATTGCAAGTATACCCCCATTTTCTAATCTTCTTCCTAACCTTCTTAGACTCATCATAGCCCTATACGATACTTCATATATAGTCATTGAAGAATTTTATGTTTTACTAAATTGGGTTCCACTTAAAACCCCCATTTCTATGAATGAATTAAATACGGTGACCAGCGGGTCTAAGAAATCCATTAAAGTATATGAATTATAAAATCAATAGCTACAAGTTATACATCGCATTTTAGCACGTTTTTAATGTTAATCATTTAAGGAATGTTGTGGTCATTCCATTCACCGCTCCAAAAAGGTGAAAAAAGAAAAAAAGCTGAAGAAAAAGGATAAGAAGCGCTCGAACAAAGAGAAGAGGTGTTCAAACGACTCAAAAGAAAGTGTAGCAATTTTTTCCTTTTCAACTTTAAAATAACTTTCTTTTTTTACTCTTTTCTGCAACACAGATCGTGGTAAGTGATTTGGAAGAGAAGAGAAAGCACCTGCTAAAACAGTTAGCGAGCGATGACCTAGATTTGAGCAATAGCAACCACACTCTACCATCCACATCGCGGTGAATGCAATCTCTCTCTCTCTTCCTTTGTAAATATTCTTTTAAATAAAGATCTGTTATATACTTTTCTCATTCACCTACCTCTTCATGAATTGATCTTTTTCACTAGTGATTCGAAAGGTCTTTATAGGCAACGCAGAAAATGGCATCCTTCAAATTTATAATTAAAATCTAATTTTTGAATTTTCGCAAAAATTGGAAAACACAAAATGTAACTGATGATTGAGTTTTTATGAACAATTTTATGTACCAATGAAACTAGATTACACTTTTTCAACAATTGCATAAAGATAAAAGAGTCGGAATCTATATTTATTTCTGTACCAAATTTTGTTATGACATATTTATACCGATCCTAATTCCATTTTTCCAAAAAGCTCAGAGACTCTTCTTCATTCCAACAAATAAACAAAAAATAGGTTTCTAATTTTTCCCAAATAGTTGCTCGGAAATAAGCGGGCACTGTTTTAACCAGATCTTTTAAAACTTCTTTTTATCATTATAACAAAATTTCATTAAATCTTTATACACCACGAGTTTTCTCCCCCCCCGTCCCCCCCATTAATTTAATATGGTTAATTAGAATTTTTATTTTATATATTTCTTGTAAATAATAATATAATTAGACAAAGCATATGCAAATAACTCGATACACAAACTGAACAACAATTATAAAAATATTTAACATAAAAAGCATGATGCCTTGCATATTGCAGTTGGAATAAAGTTCTTGGAATATGCTTATACAGTGAAAGATCTGCTTACTTTCGTACGTCGATAACGGTTAATGTCGCATTTTATCTAAGCCGTAGTAAGCACTGCTTTGTTGTTCCAGTGTACGATTCTGCATAAAAATTTTTACGCATTAAGATTTTTATTCGCGTTTCATTCCAGTGCACAAGATTTTCTAACTCGAATGCAAATACCTTTAGTTTATTATTTTTTAGTGAATCTTTTTCCAATTTTTTACACCATTGATTTTTTCTCCAACAGAAAGTAAAATGAAGAGTTTCAATTGTTATTCATTGATTCACATTTTTATTTTCACATTCTTCTTCTTTTATATCGCTTTTGACTTCTCTCTAATAAATCTTCATTGGTGGTATGCTCAATACTTTGTGTAGTAAATTTTTTTAATTTTTTTCCATTTATTGTGTAATAAAGAACTGGGCATGCGTCACCCTTTATAATCCAATAAAATATGAGACTACTTTAAAATTTTGACTACATCCAATTGTTATGAAAAATCCAATTTTTGTAAAAAATATTTTAATATTTGTTTTTACATTGTCGAACTGTTTCCTAAAAAATTGGCCATCGGAATTCGATTTTCGACCAGAAGCGCGCGATTCGTCCTTGGATTAGACGATGCTGCATGAAGGAAGTTTAAATGAAATAAATTTTCGGATCAGTTGAACTTTCATATTCAGTATTTTCAAATATTCAGGTCTTAAAATTGTAGAACAAATCTTCAGTCTGACCTTACTGTTCCACATATTCTAGGTTCATTATTCAACTTCCATTCACCAAGATTGTGATTCGAAAATCTTTCAACAAAAACTCCACATCCTTTGGGTAACTTTGCTTTGCTCCGAATCTCTAAAGTTAACGAGTAGTGTATTAATTGTTACAGAGACTTAGAGTTCAGAACTGGTGACAGATGTTGAAAAAACGATAATGGCATTCAAACAAGCAACACCACAAGAGAAGAGATCATAAAACACACGCATCTAAATATGCGAGTAAAGTTTCCATATTGAAAATATTTTATAATAACTGCGTAGATATTCAAGTGTCACAACTTTTGATGAGCTGTCAATCAATTAATCACACGCTAGTTATATCACCTGCATGTTAACCACTTTCCCTTGTGTGCTATGTTTAGGATAAAAGTGTATAAAATAAATCTCCATATATTTTAACTCCTTGATTCTCTTACAACCTACATTTGTTATAACCTTCGCATGCCACAGTATATAAATAATACACCAATGCCACAATACTGGAGTAAAAAGCCCATGTCCTGTTAATTTCAAGTTAAAATAAAGTTAGATCTAAATAAGAAACAGTTAATAAGTTTAAAACATCTGATTTTTTGTTTTTGAGGTTTTTTTTATCTCAATAATAATTCATCTAACCAATGTTTCTGAGAAAAACTTAGAAAGCAAATCAACAAAAAATAAGTTTTATTATATTCAATTTAACGCCATCTTTTTTTTCAAAAAAGAGAAATATTTACGAGAATATATAGGTAAATAAAAAAAAAATGAATGGCATTATTAGCCATACGATTATGTCATGTCTAGAAAACATTGATAAAGAAATCTTCTGCCTATCTTATACATCTGGAATGCATCATGCCTGATTTATGAGGTCAACATAGGAATTGAAAATGGCTTTCTCATCGGTTATAAGGACAAAAATTTTGTTTAAAAATTTAAACATGTCAATGCTTTCCAATACTTTAAACCATTCATAATGAATGAAATTCCGCAGGTATCTTTATTGTCATCTTTAGTTATATCATTTTGATGAAAAGCAGCGGTGTTGATGAGATCCACTGATGTTGAAAAGTGAAGTGATGTAATGAATCATGTATTCATGATGTTTTTATCGTTTTCCATCAGCCTTGCGACCTATTCCTCATGATCCAGATGTGCCAGTCTTATTCTTCCAAATAGTCTGGACAAATGTACAACTAAGTTCAGGCACTAAAATTCACAGCAATGATGAAGCAGATTTCGGTATTGGAGATGAAAGCAATGAACCTCAACTGTTTGGTGAGAGTCAATTAAATGATCTAGGTCCAGTAAAGGAATCAGCAGAGCTTTTAGGCTCATGACTTAGATCTGAGATCTATTAGCTCAAGGTACATCATTCTCCTAGCATCGTCATCCTTAGAAGGCATTCTTTCCCTTTTTTGTTCAGAAAAATAACTTAGTGTATTGCACTGACTCGAAAGGAATCGTAGAAAAGTTTGGTATATGTTATAACAATGAAGAATCTTTATTGATTCATCTAAAAGAAGTCTTAAAGCTGTTCCTTTGCATAATAGCAATAAGTATGCTTAAATTCCTTTGGGACACTCGGTGATTATGGAAGAGTCCTATATTTGGTCGTTCTTTTAGACAGGAGCCATTACCAAAATTACAACTGAATGATTTGCCGTGATTTAAAGATTGTATGTACGTTTCTGGGGCATTTGACTCGAGAACGTTGGCCTAGTAGGGATTCACTCACACCAGGGACAAGATCTTGTGAGAGAGTTTGGTGGATCCTAAAAAGATTCTACTGCCACAAATGCACATCAAATTAGGGCTGTTCAAACAGTTTGTAAATGCTTTGTCACTGGAACGAAAAAGTTTTGCTTATTTGTGCGAAAAGCTTCCTGGTCTCTTGCGTGCCAGGATTAAGAGGTAGTATTTGTTGGTCCGGTTATAAGAAAGCTCATAAAGGATGAAAACTTTGAGAACTGTCTTGGTAAGGTTGAAAAGAATACGTGTATCCGCTTCAACAATGTGATCCAAAACTTCTAGGACTATCACAAGAGTCCAGACTACAAAGAATTCGTAGGAAAAATGATGAAAAAATTTAAGGCTTTGGGATGCAACATGATTCTCAAAGTTCATTTTTTGCATGCGCATCTTGATCATTTCCCAGAAAATTTAGAGAACCACCAGGACATAAGAGAGATGGAAAGAAGGTACCAAGGAAGGTGGAACGTTAGTATGTTAGCGTATTACTGCTGGATCTTGCACCGAGAGTTTTCAAGAGAAGAAGAATAGCTTTTGAGTTATTTTATACCTTTAAAAACATTCATTTCTCTCTAAATAAAAAATCAGCCAAACTTTCTATTGTTTATTTTATTATGTTGTGAGCTATACAAAGTTGTGCCTAAACCTTACGTGTTAGGGGAAAACTGTGGTATTTCAATTCAGCATCCTTGAAATCTATCACATCACATATTTAAAACAATTCTGCGAATGACCAATTTTGCAGGCCTGTGAATTAACTTTAAAGTTTGTGTTCAAAAGGAAAGAAGGATGTGGAAAGTGACTCTTGAAGCCGTTGTCTGAAGAACTGTGTTATAAATCTGTGAAAGTGAAGTCTAAAAATTAGTGAATTCATTTGTAAGACAAAAAAACTCGTCTTAGTTTTCATGGATAGAATCTTTCCCCCCCCCCCCCCCCCCCCTCCCTTTTTTTTTTTTTTTTTTTTCAAAAAAAAAAAAAAAAAAAAAAAAAAAAAAAAAAGAAGGGGAGTTTTTTTTTTTTTTTTTTTTGGTATTTTTTTCTTCCGTGTTTTTTAAAAAATAATTTAATTTTTTTATAATGAATGGTAGTTTTTTTATTAAATTAATGAAAAGGAGAATTTTTTTTTTGTGTAAAACAGAGGTGAGGTAAATTGTTTTTTTTTGGGGGGGGGGGGAGGAATTTTTTTTTTTTTTTAACCCGGCGGGGATGTTTTGTGGGGTGTGTGTTGTGGTGTTGGTTTTTTATTTTTTTATTTAATATTTTTTTTTTAGCAAAAAAACCAAAAACACAAAAAACCACCCCCAACAAAAAAAAAAACAAAATTATTTTATTAGAAAAAAAAATTTTTATAAAAAAAATATAAAATTATTTTTTAAAAAAAATATTTAAAACAAAAAAAAAATAAATTGTTAATTATTGTTAGTTTCTACCCCAACTACAAAAAAAAATTTCAAAAAAAAAAAAAGAAGGGTGGGTTTGGTGTAAAAAAAAAATATATATATAAAAAATTTTGTGATATATGAAAAAAAATTTTCAAATAAAAACCCCAAATTTTTTTAACCCTCAAAAAAATTTTCAAAAAGAAAAAACCAAGCCCAGAAATGTAACCAGCATGGCCGATTTAGTATAAAACATATATTTCATGTGAAATTTGGAGGAATGTTTTTGAGACAATTTTTAGAAATAAACCGCAAATTTGATTAACACTTATAGATATTTTTGGGAGATGTTCATTAAAGTAACAAATCAAAACAGTGACATAATTTGTCACTCTTAAAATAGCGATTAAAAGAGTGACAAATCAAGAGAGTGACATAATTTGTCACTCTTAAAGAAAAAGAAGAAGAAGAACTTTATTCAAAACATTAACAGAATCATAAAAAGAAAATACATATTTTTGTATAAGATTAGTAAAATTATAGATAAAAATTTCATTGATGAGGTTAGCTTCCAAAGGTTTATATAAACCGCTTTAGGAATGTCTAACACAATTAATAAAAAAAATACATAAATAAAATTAAAAAAAACATCAATAAAAATGAATCACAAAAAATTTACAGGAAAAACAGGCTTTCTTATAGCAGACAATTCTCTCTGGATAGGCAGAGATTAATTTCTCTTTGAAGAGTTTTTGATCTTAAAATAGCGATAGAGTAACAAATAGTTGAATGTTTTTATTGAAGAACAAAAACAAATTAAAATAAGTGATAAAATGTTTAATAATTAATTTTCATCAGTAACTTTTTGCTATAACAATGGATATGTTCCCTTTTCTTTTTTTGTTGGTTATTACCAGCAAGTATTCTTTCCAATTCTTGTTGGCTTTGATGCTCTTCTTTTAAAAACTCTTTAATCACCAAAAATACTCCCATGTGAAAACGTTCTACTACCATTTCAAATCTTCTGTGCCAGACTTCCAAGTTATTCTTTGTTCTTGGCGTATTCTTGTAGATGATAAATACTCCATACAGATGGAGGAAATCTTGGTGGATGCCGCTGTTTGACTTTTCCTGGTCGTCCTTTTTTTGCAGCTATTAATCTTCCAAAAACCAACGTATCTTCAAAATACTTGTACACTACTTCAGTCTCACGTGGAGCACAACTTAACAAATATGAAAATGCTCTACAAATTTCTGCTGAGGGTAAAAATGCAAGTGCGGATAATTTTTTTATACTTAGGCCACATCTTTATTATTTTTGTAGATGTTTACAAGACTGTTTTTTGAACACTTCAATATATATTTTGGCAAAGATGAAAAAAACACCCTATTACTCTATAGCAGGGGCGGGCAACCTTTTCAGAGTGAGGGCCAGATGAGACTTTTGGAAGGAGATCAAGGGCCAGAGTGAAAAACGAAATCTCAGAATTACTATATTTTGTATAATACATTGATTACATGTAAAATTACATCAATTTTATCAATTTATCATTGATTGAAAAAAAAGTATAATACATGAATAAATTGTACAAAAAGTGCATTGAACACTCTACAAATCAATGAGACTACGGGTGCTGTTTGCAATGAAAAAGTATTTCCATGTCTGGCTCGATGTTTGAGGAAATTTATTTATTTGAAAACTTAAAATTTATTGGAATTTCTTCTCTACTTTTACTGGGAGGTCCGCGGGCCGGATTGCAATAATAAAGCCTAGCAGAGTGGCGGGCCGGACGATAAGCCTTCGTGGGCCGGATGTGGCCCGCGGGTCGGAGGTTGCCCGCCCCTGCTCTATAGTGTTTGGAAATATATGTTGAAGAGCATTTATGCTTGCAAGTTCAAAATTTAGGATTTAAGTTAATTTCTTTTGTTTTTGCCACTGAAGTTAATAATTTAAGCATAGTGACAAAATCTTTTCTGTTTTTCCAGACAATAAAGCATAAACAGCTGGAAACGTATACCCATGAAACATATAATGAATAGTGAGCCACCACTAAAGTTAAAAAAGGAAACACCTCGAAGCGTAGCAGAGCCATTACAGTTTTTATCTTGACAACAAAAATAATGATTATGGTTTCTTGGTCGTTGATGTCGGTATATATATCCATTAAAAACAAGCTTTTCTTTATCTTTTTGAGATTTTACAAAAACGTGATAAAATATATTAAAGACTTTCAAGAAATGACAATTAAAAAAATAAGATATTGTTTGTGTCATGTGATCATCACATTCAAATGATAGTTTATGCTTTCATATTTCTATGTTGTCTCTACTTATTTTTTGTTATTCAAATGTAAAAGCTTTACTTTTTCTAATTTAAATAATATTTATTTTTTTCTTGTTTATAAGTGCTTTATTTTATACAAAATTTTTTGTTTCGTAATCCAGCTTTCAACAGTTTGTATAGACTGTAGCGTAAAAAAAATTAATAAGCAACAAAAATATAATAATACTTTAGTCACTTTTTTGTTATATCACTCTTTTGAATTTCCTTATATTGTGTCACTCTTTTGAATTTCTTTTTTCCTCTTTTTTTTTTATTTTGTCCTCTTTGTTCCCTCCTCTTGTTTTTCCCTTTTCCTCTTTCTTTTTTTCCTCTTTTTTTTTTTTTTTCCTCTTTTAATTTTTTATATTTTCTCTTTTGAATTTTTTATTTTTTTTTTGTCCTCTTTTAATTTTTTATATTTGTCCTCTTTTGAATTTTTGTTATTTTGTCCTCTTTTGAATTTTTGTATATTTTGTCACTCTTTTAATTTTTTATATTGTGTCACTCTTTTGAATTTTTGTATATTTTGTCACTCTTTTGAATTTTTGTATATTTTGTCACTCTTTTGAATTTTTGTATATTTTGTCACTCTTTTGAATTTTTGTATATTGTGTCACTCTTTTGAATTTTTGTATATTTTGTATATTGTGTCACTCTTTTGAATTTTTGTATATTTTGTCACTCTTTTGAATTTTTGTATATTGTGTCACTCTTTTGAATTTTTGTATATTTTGTATATTGTGTCACTCTTTTGAATTTTTGTATATTGTGTCACTCTTTTGAATTTTTGTATATTTTGTCACTCTTTTGAATTTTTGTATATTTTGTCACTCTTTTGAATTTTTGTATATTTTGTCACTCTTTTGAATTTTTGTATATTTTGTCCCTCTTTTGAATTTTTGTATATTTTGTCACTCTTTTGAATTTTTGTATATTTTGTCACTCTTTTGAATTTTTGTATATTTTGTCACTCTTTTGAATTTTTGTATATTTTGTCACTCTTTTGAATTTTTGTATATTTTGTCACTCTTTTGAATTTTTGTATATTTTGTATATTGTGTCACTCTTTTGAATTTTTGTATATTTTGTCACTCTTTTGAATTTTTGTATATTGTGTCACTCTTTTGAATTTTTGTATATTGTGTCACTCTTTTGAATTTTTGTATATTGTGTCACTCTTTTGAATTTTTGTATATTTTGTCATTCTTTTGAATTTTTGTATATTTTGTCACTCTTTTGAATTTTTGTATATTGTGTCACTCTTTTGAATTTTTGTATATTTTGTATATTGTGTCACTCTTTTGAATTTTTGTATATTTTGTCACTCTTTTGAATTTTTGTATATTTTGTCACTCTTTTGAATTTTTGTATATTTTGTCACTCTTTTGAATTTTTGTATATTTTGTCACTCTTTTGAATTTTTGTATATTTTGTCACTCTTTTGAATTTTTGTATATTTTGTCACTCTTTTGAATTTTTGTATATTGTGTCACTCTTTTGAATTTTTGTATATTTTGTCACTCTTTTGAATTTTTGTATATTTTGTCACTCTTTTGAATTTTTGTATATTTTGTCACTCTTTTGAATTTTTGTATATTGTGTCACTCTTTTGAATTTTTGTATATTTTGTATATTGTGTCACTCTTTTGAATTTTTGTATATTTTGTCACTCTTTTGAATTTTTGTATATTTTGTCACTCTTTTGAATTTTTGTATATTTTGTCACTCTTTTGAATTTTTGTATATTGTGTCACTCTTTTGAATTTTTGTATATTGTGTCACTCTTTTGAATTTTTGTATATTGTGTCACTCTTTTGAATTTTTGTATATTTTGTCATTCTTTTGAATTTTTGTATATTTTGTCACTCTTTTGAATTTTTGTATATTGTGTCACTCTTTTGAATTTTTGTATATTTTGTCACTCTTTTGAATTTTTGTATATTTTGTCACTCTTTTGAATTTTTGTATATTTTGTCACTCTTTTGAATTTTTGTATATTTTGTCACTCTTTTGAATTTTTGTATATTTTGTCACTCTTTTGAATTTTTGTTTATTTTGTCATTCTTTTGAATTTTTGTATATTTTGTCACTCTTTTGAATTTTTGTATATTTTGTCACTCTTTTGAATTTTTGTATATTGTGTCACTCTTTTGAATTTTTGTAATTTTGTATATTGTGTACTCTTTTGAATTTTTGTATATTTTGTATATTGTGTACTCTTTTGAATTTTTGTATATTTTGTACTCTTTTGAATTTTTGTATATTTTGTACTCTTTTGAATTTTTGTATATTGTGTACTCTTTTGAATTTTTGTATATTTTGTCACTCTTTTGAATTTTTGTATATTGTGTACCTTTTGAATTTTTGTATATTGTGTCACTCTTTTTGAATTTTTGTATATTTTGTCATTCTTTTGAATTTTTGTATATTTTGTCACCTTTTGAATTTTTGTATATTTTGTCACTCTTTTGAATTTTTGTATATTTTGTCACCTTTTGAATTTTTGTATATTTTGTCACTCTTTTGAATTTTTGTATATTGTGTCACTCTTTTGAATTTTTGTATATTTTGTCACTCTTTTGAATTTTTGTATATTGTGTCACTCTTTTGAATTTTTGTATATTTTGTCACTCTTTTGAATTTTTGTATGTGTCACTCTTTTGAATTTTTGTATATTTTGTCACTCTTTTGAATTTTTGTATATTTTGTCACTCTTTTGAATTTTTGTATATTTTGTCACTCTTTTGAATTTTTGTATATTTTGTCACTCTTTTGAATTTTTGTATATTTTGTCACTCTTTTGAATTTTTGTATATTTTGTCACTCTTTTGAATTTTTGTATATTGTGTCACTCTTTTGAATTTTTGTATATTTTGTCACTCTTTTGAATTTTTGTATATTTTGTCACTCTTTTGAATTTTTGTATATTTTGTCACTCTTTTGAATTTTTGTATATTTTGTCATTCTTTTGAATTTTTGTATATTTTGTCACTCTTTTGAATTTTTGTATATTTTGTCACTCTTTTGAATTTTTGTATATTGTGTCACTCTTTTGAATTTTTGTATATTTTGTATATTGTGTCACTCTTTTGAATTTTTGTATATTTTGTCACTCTTTTGAATTTTTGTATATTTTGTCACTCTTTTGAATTTTTGTATATTGTGTCACTCTTTTGAATTTTTGTATATTTTGTCACTCTTTTGAATTTTTGTATATTTTGTCATTCTTTTGAATTTTTGTATATTTTGTCACTCTTTTGAATTTTTGTATATTGTGTCACTCTTTTGAATTTTTGTATATTTTGTCACTCTTTTGAATTTTTGTATATTGTGTCACTCTTTTGAATTTTTGTATATTGTGTCACTCTTTTGAATTTTTGTATATTGTGTCACTCTTTTGAATTTTTGTATATTTTGTCACTCTTTTGAATTTTTATAAGTGTGAACTTTTGAATTTTTGTATTTGTGTACTCTTTTAATTTTTGTATATTTTGTCACTCTTTTGAATTTTTGTATATTTTGTCACTCTTTTGAATTTTTGTATATTTTGTCACTCTTTTGAATTTTTGTATATTTTGTCACTCTTTTGAATTTTTTTATATTTTGTCACTCTTTTGATAATAACCCGTATTTTCACAACCGAAATGTAAAAAATGAGTCCAGAAATGAAACCATATAAAAACAAATATTTTATGTAAAATTTTAAGGAATATTTTTGATCAATCAAAATTTTGATTGAAATTTTCTAAAAAGTAGCCATGATTATTGAAAAAATTAAATACATAAAGTGTTATGAGTTCAAAACGGTATATAATTATACAGATAATGTCAAAATTTTGCTGAAAAATTTTAATTGACAGTTTTGGACATGAACGGGTCCAACTATCATGTAAATGGTATCAAAAGATGCAGCTAGCGATCTTAGGAAGTCATAAAATTTGAAGGGATATGATTCAGCCAATTATGTACAATTAATTTTTTAGTGAGGGAGGGAGGCAGGGCGTTTTACACCCCCCCCCCCCCAGCACTAATAGGGTTAAGAGAGCTGGTAGTTCTATTTTACCTTTTGTTTTTTTTCTTCCAAGTTTTTCAAAGCAAACAATTCACTAGCTTTTGTAATTCAAGCAAGAGATAGGCATACTTATAGCGGTTTTTAGTAAGCATTTTACATATTTATGCCAAACACAAATAACTAGAACTGATTCTGTTTTGAAGATGATATCTCTCGAGGCAAACGCTCATGTTCGAAGAAAATTACACATTATCCAAAAAGTTTCTAAGCTGGTTTTAAGATTTGTATAGTCTTTTAAAGCATTTAAAAATTGATTGTAGGTTGTTTTTTTATAATCGCTTAAATAAAAAATAAGCTTTTCCTATATAATACGTATTGATTCGCAAACAAAGTTTTAACAACTTTTGAATGTTAATCTGCCGCCATACTACACATTCCATTTTTTTAAAGATCTTAACATTTTCGACGAATTGGTCTGAATAGGACAGTCGTTTCCGAAGCGGATATAGCGCGTTTTAAAATTCGCAGGGTGCCGTGAAAAGTATCGAATAACAAGTGTTAGGTATTCAACCTTTTGTTGATTGAATCAATGTACAAGTTTTTCCGTTTTCAAGATAAAAAAAGCAAACACATCCTATCGAGCAACTCAATCATAGGAAGGATTCAACGTTGCTAGTTTAATCTCCATAGATTGAACTCACGAAAAATAATGTTCCAGTATCCTCGATTTGGTATAAAAACATATATTTCATGTAAAATTTGAATGAATATTTTTGAAGACATCTTTTCGACGTAGCCACACATTTGAACGACACTTTTAGATATTAATTTTGTACAATAAACTTTTTATTTGAGAGAGGAGATTTTACAAAATTTGAGTCCAGAAATGAAACCAGTATCCTCGATTTGTATAAAAACACATATTTTATGTAAAAATTGAACTAATATTTATTATCAATTAAATTTTTTATTGACATTTTATAAAAAAAAATAGCCATGTTTATTGAAAAAATTAAATATACATAAGTGTTAGGTGGTAAAAACTGTATATAATGGTAAATTTTCAAGGGAGTATCTGATATTAAACACTAAGTTATAAGGTTAACTACAGATAATATCAAAATTTTGTTAAAATTTTTTGACACAAAAGAATCATTTAACAACCATGAAAACCTTCCCACCACTGATGGGGTTGATATATTTTCGAAGTTGCTAACAAAGTATTATGTGAATAAAACTCTCTTTACCTGCTCAAAATTTGAGGATTATTACGTGAAAAAAACAAAGAGTCAAGAAAGAACGAAAAAGAAGTGACAACCAAAGATGTAGAAGTCAAATTTTTTAGAGAACTTTGAACGCTTTCAGTTAAGTCACTTTATAGAGATGCTGAGAAAATGGTAAAAAAAAAAGTAAATTTATTTAAAAAAAAAGTAAAATCGCTACACAAATCAATACGAGATAAAAAGAAAACGTAGTGTATTAATATCAACAATACTTTTATCACACGTTGGTTCTTGGTTGTTGTAGCTTTGATGTTATAATGAACTGCAAATCAATCCAACTCCACGCTCATACAAGTCAAAAGCATTACAACCATCACCAAGTTCCATTTTCACGGTGAACAAGAGATCTGATCGTGTTGTGTTCAAATAAACGGGCACAACGATGGCCTGAGATTCCAGGCCTGTCATTCTCTCTTCAAACGCGTTCACATCTTGTTCTCCACCCAACTGCCAATACATGCGAAGAGATGTGAGGTTGAAGTTCATGCTTCGTGTCGACAAATACAACTTATCTTGAATACATTCTGCACACTGAAGCTTCATCCCGGTGATGCAGAAGGCGGTTTCGTTTTCCCTCTCATCCCCACCATCTCCCACGACAAACTTCTTTTCCAAGGACTCCAGGGGCCAGCTATTTGCTTGTGATACAAATTGTTTGGTCGCGGTGATGAAGGCTTCAGGTGAAAATAAGCCACCGATCCAGATGTTGCAGCTCTTGAAATTGGAGCTTAATTGTGAGATTGCGAGTAATTGTTTGAAGCGATCGCCCAGATCCACGATCCACGACGAAAACGTCATGTATGGCGGCGTGACGTACGTGCCTTTCCAATTTTTAGGAATGATTCCCTTTGCTATATCCTCAATCAAGCTGCGTGCGAAATTGGACGACTTCTGGGTCGCGTTCATCACTTCAAGCGCTGCGCACAATCCGAAGCGAACATCGCACAGCAAACGACTTCCAAAGTTGACTTCTCGCTCGAAGAAGCGGTAAAGCGGGTCCTTCAAGTTTTCAACGTTTCTCTTGAGCAAAGGCAAGGACTGTGGAAGAAGATCTTGTAAGCAGTGATTCAGGCTATTCTTGAGTTGTATCATCCAGTCAGGAGTCAGGTTGGAGATGATTGGCTGCTCAGCTTTGCCTAAGCACACATCGTAGAAGGGGATATCATGTAAATTTGCTTCGTCCAAGCTGACACTGATTTTTGACAAATTCAGGCACATCTTTTGAGATTGCTTAATCAAAATAACCTTGCTCGTTGAATTGGGTAGACCAAGCCAACTTGGTTCTTGCTTGTCACTCAAATTTTTTTCAATCCAGTTCACAAAGTGTTCTTTCCTCATTCCATCGGGCATCATTAACTTGCTGCGCGCATCCTCAAACGACTTTATCAAACAAAATCCATCATCAAAGCATCTCGAGTTGAAAAACTTAGACAAATACGAGTTCATGAGCTTTTGGTCGAACGCATTGTCGATTTTTCCACCATACACGCACTGGCTAAACAAAACACTGAACGCCTTCCATGGAATTTTGTCTGGAGAGATATTGTCTTTGCCTTTGGCAACGAGATCAATCCAAAAGTCCAGGGTGTCACAAGCACAGCGTAAATCACTTTCATTAAATTCATACTTTTTGCTCCAACCAAAGGGGCTGTAGTTCAGGCGTTCTTGGATGATGGCGTGCAACCAAGCTAACACGAAGTACAACTTCGCTCGTTCCCTAGGCGCTTTGTTTATGCGTGACGAAGTGAGGGACGAATACGTTCGGCACAAATTCGCCTTCAATCCCGAAGGCGCTTCGATCACAAAAAAGCGACTGATGCGTAACAAATTCACGGGTACTTTGTCGTTCACTTGCATCGTTAGGAAAAGAGCAAAGCCAGGAGCGGCTTTCAAGGAATAAATCTTTTTTTCGAGCTGAACAAGCCATTGAGGTGCCAAGTGGATGTTTTTAAAGAGGACCCAAGAGCCTGATTTGGAGGCAGAATTTATACTTTTTTCGGCATTGACGAATCCTTCAGCAGAGCCGATTGCTATGGAAGAGAGAGACTTGTTCAATTCACTCGCTAAATCTTCTACACGCACACTTGCATCATAGCCAGAAGTTGAGCAGAGAATGATGGGAACACAACGATTTTTGGTTGCAGCCGCAACTGGAGTACACACGACGGCATTCAAATCAACGACATTTTTATCAGCGGTTTGACTTAAAAACATCTCATTCTTAAAAACAGCTTTCACAAACTCCTTCACATAAAAGATAACTTCTTCAGGCTTGAACATACGGGAAAGGATTATCACGGATAAGAGACAGGCATTTTTAGATTGGGAAGCTGGGAAAAATTTCAATGGGTCAACGCTTGTGTTGTTGTTATTGCTGGTGTCATCATGAGAGGTGCTCCAGTGCCAGAAATCACTACTGCCTTCGCCTTCATGCGAAATCAAAGATGAGAGATGAGAAAATTGAGGCAAGATAAGAACGAGATTTTTAAGTTGGGTTTGGATGTTCTTCAGATCACAAGTTGAGGTATCTATGCTCTTTTCACTTTTCAGGAATTGTTGGAATTCACTTGTGTAATCGGGTTCAGTGTGCGCAATGTTTGCGAGATAAATGCGAGCAAGAAGAAAGGCGAAGGTGGTGCGGTCTTTGTCGAAAAGGCTTTGGCTGAATGTGTTGTAGGTCATGGAGAAGAGATCAGAAGTGATGACGCTCAACCTCTCCTCACTACTCATGCCAGAATGGAGGTTGGGATTGTGAAGCAGGACACTTTCGAAGACGCTTAGAAACGCTTGTAGAGAGAATTGATACAAAAAGTGCACTTGGTGGAGAGCATCAATCGCAAAGTATATGGAGGAAGATGCGTGTGAGAATGGAGCGTATTTCGTGGACACCACTTCAATTTCTTCAATGACGGCGTCAGTTTCACGCGCTTTTATAGCTACCTCACACGCCTCCTTCTTCAAAACCTCGAGCTTAGATATAACACTGTCGTCATCGAGGATGCGGCCTTTGGCATCGTTCAGCGCCTGCAACAACGACTTCTCCAAGTGACGCAGCCTGATCTTAAATTCGCCTTGCAGCTTCAGTAAGTCGGTGCGCTTGCTATCCACGTCTGGTCGCTCGCTTTTCAGGACTTGGTTCAGGCACTGTGTTTGCAAACTGCTTCTCGTTATCGTGAAGTTGATGAGGGTGACGCGGGAAGAGAGATCTGGGGTAATGATTGCGGTGGGGTCACGTGTAGACAGGAAAATGGAGAAGGAAGGCGACAAGTCAATGTCTTGATCTCCTATCGTTATCAATACACGGCCTCCAGTTTTGCGAACCTCGCGGTTCAAAACAGGATTCAAGATCGGATCGTAGTTTTCGACATCTTCAACGAGAAGGGGAGTACCGAAACGAAGAGCACTTTCCAAATTTTTGGTGAAGGCATCATCCAAAAAGCTCGTCTTCATTATTTTCTTGTTGTAGTACTCATTGAACAAAAAGTCGATTGCTTGGCCAGAAGGATCAATGATCAAGGGATAGCGATTAAAGTATTTCAGCATGATGGCATTCTCAACACAGACGTCATCGGTGGGCAATGCATTTTCACTCCATCTCATGCGTTCATCGGGCAAGGAAAGAAATTCAATGCGCGAAATGTCTGCCTTGAAGGATATGCCAGACTTCGTTAAATGACTACACCATGCATCAAACAGGATATTGCGGAACTTTTGATTGAAATATCCGGCATAGACGACAAAGGCAGCACTCAACAACACATCTCCTGGCAAAGTGGACATCTGTGTCATGAAATCTTTGCAGCCGTCCTCCCATCGCTCCTTCTCACTACTCAAACTGTGAATCAGAGAAACACTTCTTTCAACTTTTATCTCCACAACTTCCAATTCATTCTTAATGACCTGGGCCTCGGTGACAAGCGAAGCGTACTCATCTTTGTAGCGAAGGATCGATTCTTCCAACTTGTCAATGTTTTCATTCATCGTTTCCACTTTGATCCTGTTTTCCTTGGCTTCTTTCTCCAAACTCTTTACTTCGTTTCGCAGAGGTTCCACCTTTCCCAAGATTTTGGCGTAATTGATTTGAGCAATCGCCCACTTAACTAAAGGACCACAAGCTTGGGACGCACGATTAACTTTTTCGAAGGAGTAGTCTGGGTTGCTAAGATACTGCGCCAGAAATTTGTTCTTAACATTTTCGCTAATGCTGTCTGTGCTAAAGTTGAGAATAGTGGATATGAAGCTATCCTTAACGATTACACTGCGAATCGCTTTCCAGTCTGCATAGTTTTCGCCAAGCAAGAAGCATATGGATTCAAGCGCAATCTTCACAAGGGTTGGCGGGTTGGACATGACTCGTACCTCAACCAAGTTTTGCTTGCTTATCGATTTGACTGCCTGTTGCGCTTCAAAAACTGCGGGCTCAACTTCGGACAGCTCAATCATCGCTTCCTTCTTCTTAACGTCAATCACTTTTTCTTGCTGAATCAATTCAAGTTGAAACTCTTGTGACTCCTTCTTGTTGCGCTCCGCCTCTTGCTTATCCGTTAGCATGTCTTTCAGCTTCAAATTAGCGAGTTCGTTCTTATTTTCGAGTTCAATGCGTTTCAGCGCTAACGACTTCTGCAACTCTTCAACTTGATCCACGGTATCTTGTATTTTTCGCAAGCCAACATTCAAGTGCAGCTGTTGGTCTTCTAGGTCCGCCTTTTTCGCGTTATACAACTTGACGTACTGATTTATGAAGTCGAGAAAGTGTCTTGGCGTCACTGTCGGATACTGCCTCATCTCCCCACTCTTCTTTAGGGCCTCGTTCACTTTATTCAAGGTTTGGTGGACGAAGACAAAGGAATTGACTATGGAATCTCGGAATGAGATCCCATTACTTCTGCCTTTCACTTGCAAACGATTTGAAAGAAGAGGAATGGAATTGGGTGGGGTGTAGTCGTTTGTCTGGAAGTCAATCTTATACGTCAACTCATCGCCTACTTGATGATACGCCTCTTCACGCCAATCACCAAACCAATTTATGACACAGCGGTTGAATAAGGCGGGGGAAGTTGAAACTCTGTTCTTCAAAGTCGAGTTGCTCGGATTCATGGTGAAGACGACGTGCAGATTTTTCATGACTTGATTCGTGAACCATCTGTAAAGCTCTTCAGAGGTGTCGAGCATGAGGCCTTGCTTTTGAGCAGCTTCTTTGCACTGAGAAATGAGGGCGGTGTAGGACTCGTTCTCGAACAAACCGGGAACTTCGCCATTCGCTAAAAGCGTATTGATTCTCTCCAAGAAAGATGAATCAAGGATGTTGGATTCATCCATTATAAAAGCAACCTTTTCACCCTTGCACCCGGATTGCTTGAGCGCTTTCCGCAAATCATCATCGAAGTCATTCGAAGAATACTTCTTGTGAACTTTTATTTGAAAAATGGCTAAGCCATTCATCCATGCCACAAACTTGGAAAGAGTCGTTTTCCCAGATCCACTAACTCCAATCAAAAGGACGTGTCCTTGACTTTGCTTGAAAATACGATCAATTTTGAGGGCGTTGTCCAAAACTTCGTCAAACAAAACCAGATTAACATCCATCTCTTCTTCATAAAATGTTTTGAGACGCGCTTTTGTCAGTTCGCGCAATTCTTCAATGTCCACACTCACATAATTTTTGTCCAACCAGTCGCTGTACAAAATCGGTTTTTTCAAAGCTTTATCCGCATTAAAATTGGGAAAGAAGTTGATAGCGATTTCATCAATTTTTTCTTCAGTCCACTTTTTTTCACAATCCTCAATCAACCGATCTTGAAAGAGCCTA
The DNA here is from genome assembly GCA_030549495.1 of Nectonema munidae. NCBI lineage: Eukaryota > Metazoa > Nematomorpha > Nectonematoida > Nectonematidae > Nectonema > Nectonema munidae. Next base: position 201,087 of record JAUIRK010000974.1, on the reverse strand, counting down.
AGAGCCTCGTGAGCCCAAAGGCGAACCAGGTCGTCAATACTTACAACATCAATCGGCTTTATCGCTTCGTATATTCCTCTGATCCAGCGAGTCAACTCTCTAGGGCTATAGATGTAGTGGGGCTGGTTTTCTTGGGTGAATCTTTGCTGTGACTGCAAATACATTTCAACCATCGCTTCGGTCAATGAGTCGGAGTAGGCTCTGAGCGAGGGCGCTAGGCGAAGCAGTGCGCGATTGAACGTGCTGTATATTTGAAGAAGAGAAATCTTTCCCGGATAATCCACATAAATGACAGCAACATGCCGCAAAAATCTGTGAGAAATTGGCTTCCGACCTGGATCACTAGGAGGATTGCACGCCCCCACAATTTGAATTCTCTCCAATTTGACCCAAGCATGATCACTTGCGCGATAAAAACCTCCTTGTTCAACAAGCTGCCTCAAAAACGATATAATACGCTGAGTTTCGTAGTTGTCCAGGTCAGGCAAGTTTATTTCATCACAAAATAAGATCAACCACTTTCCATACTGAATCGGAGAGAGTACAACGCCGTTCGAAGTTTTACGATACTCGCAATAATGATCAAAAGTTTTTAACAACAGTTCGGGAGTGCTAGCACTCGAAAAATTCAAGCCAACGACTTCTAAATCAGGCAAATTACGAAGGGAATTGAACAACGTCATCGTTTTCCCACTGCCTGGTGGACCGCAAAGAATGATAGGCTTGTGATCAGCTAGCCAAGTGTAGAGCAGCGTTTCATGTTTGAACGTGTCCATCGTTGGAATAACAACGTCAGGATGCCCAACTTTGTGAGTTTCGATTTCAATCACAGGAACTTTGGACTGCCAAGAAATCCATTCATTACTCTTTATGTCCAATTCATAGTCAATGATTTGGTGTTTACCCAAATCGGATGGCAAGGAAATCGTAGTTATGCTTTTGATAAAGTCACCCAACTTTTGGCGACAACTAACTTTGCAGTCTCCACTAAACGCCCAAATTATGCAAATAATTAAGTTGGATTGAATGAATCGCTCTATTTGAGAAAAGTCCAATGGAAAGTCCGTATGACTCGCTTGATACGAGATAACGTTGCGAATCGATTGATTCAGCATTGAAAATAAGGAGTTTAGGGCGCGTAAGCGCTTAAAATCCATAATGTGCTGTAATTTATAAGCAAAATCAAAGCATTTTACGACAAAGCCACCACACGTGAAATACTCAGATAGGATGGATGCAGCACTTTTCTGAATCTTCAGAGACTCCTCCTCTTCATAACTCAGCAAAGACTTTTCCTTCCTCTCTTCTTCATCGAGTAAAACACTTTTCAAGCCTAGGAGATAGTTTTCAAAAATCATTTCACTGCTTAACAAATCTTCACTAAACCAAACCATTCCACACCGACTGACCGTGGCCATTGTGGCATACTTCAAGTCTTCAACTTCAAACAAAATGCGCACATTGCTGGGAATCGCTAAACGCTCGCCATTAGGAAGAGTTAGGAGTTTATTGTCATCAAGAACGCTATTCAAATTTTCGACCCACTCAGGGTCAACGTCGCCATCGAAAACAATCCAATGCCTCTTCTTCCCTTCTCCGCGCACAGAGTCAATGATTTTACGCAGAATACTCGTAAACAGGCCATCTGTCCACTCCCGCGTGTTTGAATCTAAGAAGCCATACAACAAGTCTTTAGAGATCGCTTTTGGATCAATCACGTATGCTTTGCCTTCCACCCCATCGCATCGCTCTAGCGCGGACAAGAGGGTGCGCCACGCCGTTGTTTTGCCTACACCGGATGGGCCAACCATCATCACGCCGTGATGAAGGGAAATGATTTGGTAGAGTTGGAGGACTTTTTTCAGCCAATTATTCAATTTTGTGAGATCTTCTTCAAAATGAGTGATTAAAAATTTACCCTTGCAAACATCGATGATGGCATTCAAGAGATTGGCATTGTCTTTACGAATTTCATCGCTTTCAGGAAAAACATCAGAGATGAGGGAGATGAAAAGAACGATGTCTTCAGGCACCAGCTTAGGCAGAATCGTTTGCAGGATGGAGTACACTAAGATGTCAACTTCTTTCTTGAATCCTTCTTCTGAATCAGCAATGCAATCGCGCTTTACATTGCCAGCACTCGCCAAAACACTTTTCAGGGCTCTCAAGCCAAAGTCGTAGTGAGCTTGTGATGATAGCTGCTCTTTGCAAAGGTGGAAAAAGGGAACAACCTTTTTGGCCAAGGACTCAGCAAATTTGAAGCCTTGAGTAAAGAGCATGACTTGGACTATTATTTTTACATTGGGAGCTGTCATAGCGACTGGTCTGAACAACTTTTTCAAATTATCAGGTAAATTGGATCTTCCTGCATAACCCGGATTCATCGTTACGAAGATAGCAGTATCCAACTTAATCTTGACATTTCTGCCAATCAGGTTTATTTGGATTCTGTCACTATCATCATTATCACTAAACATCAAGCTTTTTTCCTTCAAAGAAGTTTGGATTGTTTGGATCTGTTGGGAAACAGCAGACAACATGCGTTCTTCCAATCTATTAAACTCGTCAAAACAACCCCACGCTCCAACTTGACAAAGGCCAACAAAAATACGCCCCATCGCTTGAAAGTCAAACGTTTCATCGCAATTAAAGACCAGAACAAATTTGCCCAGTTGTTGTCCAAGCGCTTTAACAGACTCAGTTTTTCCTGTGCCAGCAGGACCAAAGGGAGAGCCTCCCAGCCTCGCTTCTAAGGCTTGGGTCATCGTCAAATAGCAGAGGTTGGTTAGCGGAGTGTGCACCAGCCTTTCTTGTACGCCCAAATACTCAAAGCCATAATAAAATTTCGCATTCGCCATGTGAACGATCAACTTCTTTTCTACATTTGTCTCTTTGAAGTGAAAATAAAAGCGCATTTGGCATAGCCAATCAAATGAAAGAGAATTGTTAACATTCTTACTCACCAAGCTTCTCGTAATGTCTCGTTGATTAACATGCTCTATGATCAACTGTTCCAACTTCTTCCTTCTCAAATGAGGTTGATTGAGTACAACTAATCCAGCTAAAACATTTATAGTGAAATCTATCATTTCAAGACATCGTTGCAGACCAGCGGTGGAGTTTTCTTTGTTCAACTCACCTTCAATCATTTCTGTCCATGAAATTTGCAGAGAGAGTAATAAAATTTGACTCTGATAATTGTCGATCCACGTCAAGTAATTGGATGAATCAAAATTCGGATTTACAAAAGATTTGATATCTACTAAACATTTAGCGAGTAGGGCAGCAAGCGACTTTTTCATTTGTTCTTCAACAAGGGAAAGCCAATCATTTATTTTGCGAACACTCATCAAATCCACTTCCTCTTCAAAGTAAACATTTTCCCCTTCTTTTGAAGAAAAACCGCAAACTTTGTTCTCAGGCTCTTTAAAAATCAAGGAATTTATGCCCGCAAACATTTTCTTAAAGTGCTTCTGCAACTTTGAATAATTTGTACTGTTTCCAATCACTTCTAACAAATCTTCATCTCCAATGAAATAGAATCGTGGAAAAGAAGATCTTTCTTTTTCTAAGTACTCACCGAGCGCTTTTTGAATTTTGTTGAGCAAATCCAGCAATCTGTCCAAAGACCTATTTATTCCAGGAATTGCTAAAACTTCTAAAACATGCGGAGATTTAGAAACCTTTTTCAACAAGCTCAAAAACTCACTACTAACACTATGAAATCTGGACGATTCCATCGGTAACAAGTTCTTGATGTCAGCACTTCCTTGAAATATGGCATCTAGGTACACCCACTTGCGCTGCAAATCAATCCAAACATCAAAGAGAGCGTTGACACGATTCAATTTGTCTTCCCATAGCGAGGCTTCTTCTTCGAATTCTTTGTAAAATGGAGATAGTTTCATGATAGAGAGGGAATTAATGTGCTCCTTGAGTTTGTTGAATAAATCATCCCATCCTCTCACAACTTTGCACTTATTTTGGAATGTCACCAAATCTAAGGTGTAATTTTGCCATGTTTCTCGCACTTGACACAAAAACTGCTCCAAGGCCATTTCTCCTTGTGCAACCAAGATGACACTTCTGATTTGTTTTTCATTCTTGATCAAATCCATGTCCCAAACTTTGCCCAAGGTTAATTTCGAAGAAGGGGCGCTTGTGTTTAGACCAAAACGCGAATGCAAATTCAATTTCTTGCAAATTATTTTCCAATGTCGCTCCTTAACAGCATCCGATTTTAATTCCAAAACAAGGACATTTGCTTTTGCATAATTTTGAATCAGAGACTTCACGAAATCATAAGAAGCATAATGTCGAAATTTAGCTGGAAGTTCTTTCATCTGACTCGCGAGAGAATCTAAATGTTGTCTTATCTTTCTTGCTTCCACTGAAATCCAAAAAATCTCTCGCATGCCATCGATTTGTTCACAAACTTTACTCAATTCAACCCAAACACTCTTAAGATCATACAATTCTTCTAAACAGGCTTCAATTCTCTCTTTTAAGGAGTTTGCGGAAGCAGACTCGGGCAGCTCTAGCGCGTCTTTTGCCTTCAAAATGTTGTTTTGATCTTGTATCAACTTTAAGAATTTGCTCTCTGTGCAAGTCAACGTCTTGATCGCAGCATCAGCTTTCAAACTGCCTTCCACAGGTTTGATCTTTTCCCATTCTACAAGCAATTCTCGTGCCTTACTCTCATTTGCTGTGTTCTCAGCCAAGATCTTGCTCTGAATACTCGATATGTGGCATTGTATGGAGGCTTCTTTGCGCTGCATCATTTCATTGAAGGCCATCCACTCTCCCTCAATATTTTCGATGTACATCCAACTTTGTGGGAATTGATATCTGTGCTTGTCAAGCGTTTTTTGGCCTTCACGATACAAATCAACCTTTTTGAGCCAGGAGTCATATTTTTCTTTTAAGGAATGATATGCGGTGATTATGTTGACCGATTCTGATGTTGTTGCCCCAGCGACACTCTGAACTTCCATCTCATTTCTGGAATTTGATAGCATCGAGTGAAACGATTGCATATCCAAACCTAACATGTTTGCAAACTTGGCTAAAATTTCTTTATGCCAGCCATCATATTTTAAGGCTATTTTTGACTGTACTTTGGCGTAGTCAATGGTAATTGCTCCAAACACTGCTTTGGTTTCACTCGTATCAAAAGTTGATCTACTTCTCCTAATGTCAATCAAACATTTCATCCAATCACCGATCGAGTCATCAAGTTTGGACTGGATGAAATCGATATTCAAATCCCACAGTGATTGATAACTGTACCAAATTTTGGTGTAGTTGTTTACCTTTTCAATAACAGTGTCCAAGGCACAGTAGACTCGTTTTAAAACTTTTAAGCCAGAGGGTAACTTAGTCAGTAGCATTTTGAACGTCTCGTCGTATTGTGAGATAGCAGATGCGACAGCTACTTGATATCTATTCGATCTGATTCGAGGTAAAGTCAGTACAACATTTTGCCAGGCGAACATTTGTTGCAGTAGCTTAGTTTTTCCTTCTTCGAGAGAGGGAGTTAAAAAGATGACCTGATCTACGAGTCTAAATTCGTGATTAATCGGCAGAATTCGCACTTCATCCTCCCCACTACATCCCATTGAATCATTAAGGAGTTGGCTAGTCCACGTCTGTAAAACTTTTTCCAATCTTTTAGCGAGTCTACTTTCTATTTTTTCTTCTAACTTGCAAATCCATGAACTGAGATTCGAAAACTGCTTTAGACTGAGATTATCAACATCTCTTTGAATACTATCAATTATTCCATAAAATATGTCACTGGAGTACTTGCAAATACTCAAATCGTCCACACATTTCTCAATATTTTCCAAAATTTCAATGCCTTCATCCACCTTTTCTTGAAAGGAAATAACGGCCTCAGCGAGAACAGGCACATATGACTCCAACTTGTGCGATTCCCAAGTCAAAGTCGCTCCAGTCAGAATGCGCTGGCGCACTTGTTTATGCAAACTTTCGAGCAAGTGTTCAAGAGAGCGATTAGCATTGATCTTAGCAACAGCTTGGTCATAACTTCGAATCGATTCAATCAAGGAAACAGCTAGGGAATACGCAGCGCTTGTTTTTGTAGCATTATTTATTATACTTATGGGAATCCGATAACCAAGGTTCTTTAAGTTCCTCACCTAAAGCAAAAAATAGATAACATGATTAAGGATGGAATATTCATCATTTCTCCATTATTTGATCATCATTGCCAATCATACACATTGTGCAAGACAGGTTACGGGTACTGAAGTCTCACCACATACATTAAGGGTTTTCCAAGCCCTTTCATTGTCATCGCCTACTATTTAACACTTAAAGGGGTAAACTATTGGATGAACCACAAAGAGAGTTAATGAAAAATATATTTAATGGATTACGTATTTCATAGAGCATGTTTGAATATTTTTTAGTGGAATCTAATATTATATTTATTTATTCAATGTGCTAAACGATGTGCAAATATGGTTTGGTGACACTTCCCTACTTTTCCATTATTTGTTATACCGAAAATATAGGTTAGTAATTTTTAGTAACTAAGTAAATAAATCAACTGGAATACAGGGTGTCTCAACCTTTTTGTATAAATCGGCCAGTGAGTTTGTAAATAATTTAAAATTAAGTAAAAAAAAATACAAAATATCTTTGAAAGTTTTTTTACCCTCAAAAAAATTTTGCCAGAGATTTCATATTTAAAGAAAATTGATTCATCACCCCATCTTTTTTTGAGTTTAAACAAATCCTTAATTATGAAAAATATGTGATGTTCCAGCTGAAATTAATGATTAGAGAACTTTAACCATGCTCGAAATTCTGACTAGATAAAATTCTTATGTAAAAATATTCGAATATTTGTTTATACATGGCCGAACTGTTTCCTAAAAAATTGTCCACCTGAATTCCAGAAGTGGACGACGTTTCTAATAACAAACTTTTTAAATAACAAACTAACTAATTGACAAACGAAGTGATGCTGCACTATCACTTCACTGGGAATCAGTAATCCGGGACTGACTTTCTTTCCAAAAACTTTAGAACTCTTTAAAAAGAAAAAACATGAAAACAAATTGGAGAAAAGTTGACTCTAAAATTTGTATAGCAAATTGCCATCAAATAAAAGTTAAAGTTAAATGAAAATTTTTAAAATGGTGATTAGTTTGTAAGTTTGGTGTATTTTAACATAATACATGGTTAATTCTGCACCCTCGAAGTCCCATTGATATGGTATAGTGATAGCAGGGGCGCACATTCTAAAAAATTATTGGGGGCGATTTTTTTGTTGCAATTTTCAAAATTACTGGTCTGGAAATACCACGGGAGACCAAATATTCGAGTAATCCTTTAAAATAGAGTGTATTCAGCGCATACATAAATTTATAAGACTACCTTCTAATTTTTTTAAAAATTGGTCAAATTTAAATACTATACTTCCTGTGAAAATACACTAGTTTAAAAAAATCGTCCCTCTGGATGTGCGCACCTGAGTGATAGTCAACTTATAAGTTGATTTTTATTGAAAAAAAATTAATAAATATATTTTTATATATAATTTTAAATTTATTTGTTTGTTCATTAATTTTTCTTCATTGAAAAAATATGAAAAAAAAATTAAATATTTATAAAAAATAAAATAAATTCCATTATTTAATGCTTCAAAACTTTTATTTTAAGCGCCGAAATGTCAGGCACACACACTACTATATGTCGCACGACAAAGTGAGACAAATATATTTTTGCCAATCTGAATCAAAGATAGAAAAATTCTCAGTTACACTTTTTGTGCCCAAAAATATTTTATGCAGTTAGTTGGATTCGAACTGCCGATGACTTGAGCAAGAGCATCACCAAATCAATAGTCAAATATTAGTTTTGAAGATCAATTTTTCTATTTTAAAATAACACTACACTGTATCGTACAGAAATGAGATAAATGACAGAGCATAAGAAAAGGGGTGTAAAAACTCTTTCGTTCACATTTTATCTTGATAAGCATACAATAATAAAAAGGAATGTTTAATACACAACCGAAGACGTTTGGAATGCGAATAGGTGAAAACAAAATATTATTTAAAAATTGTTTGCCTATTCTACATTTTCATTTTCGATAACGAGCCATGATAATAACAATAAATCATCTTTAAAGTTTGTAGGCACTTATATACATATATTATTGATTTTATTTGAATTTGAATGTAAAATAGTAAAATCAAAAAACGTTTAAACGAATCCAAATTACTACACCCCAACAAAAAAACACAGAGAATATTTGTTCTTTTTTCAATTATAAACAGATTTTTCAACCGTTTTAAAAAAATATATACAGTTTTATATATCAAAACTTTTTTATATTTTTTTACATATCAGAGCTTTTCTAGTCCTTTTACGACAATGTGAGAATTCAAAACTTAATTAAAATTTTATGTTGACATCATATGAATATAGAATTAGCTACTTCATATCTATATATTTTATTAATAAGATTCATATAAACGCAATACATTTAGAATATTTCATGTATGAAGCAAAAAACTCATGCTCAATTTTTAGCATTCCTCCGATAAACAAATTTTCGAGAAAGGTCATGGGATCCAAGGTCAATAACGTGTGATGTAGATAATTAATAGATGTTTTTGATATCTAGTTTACTAGATTGTTGCACTGATTTTAAATTCAAATGGCTCAGTTCTAAGGGTGGATCATTGTATGCAAGGAGGAAAAGTGATTGACTTGTGAAGTCATCTGTCGAACTACACAAAATGATTGATAGAGTCTCACTTCTTTGGAAAGAGTGATGTGATCGGGGGAGAAGTTGACTTTGAGCTTGAGGATGTTGGTGGTGCTAGTGCCGCTATCTTTGTTCTCGCTTTCACTCTTGGCGGGACTGCTTCTAACGCGAATGGAGTCCACGCTAAAGATGCGTCCTGTCACGGAATAATTTTTTGACTGGACTCTCGTGATCCAATCTTTGTAGAGCGCTTCACAGCTGAGCTTCAAGCGGAATCCATCTATCTCTGTTTTGAGTTGTTGGCCCTCTAGATGCTTTTCCCAGTCTTTACCTAAGATACACGCAAATATATGGAATGAAACTTGTGTATTATATAAGTTATATGTTGAGGAGTAGACTGAGAAGCTAAAAAATTCAAATGCGATTACAATTATTCGTCGCAGAATGTTTTTATACATTTTATAGGCAAAATAATATTTTTATATACACTATATTTTGCTTACATTAAAAACTACCCCAGAGGAACAAAAGTTTTTGCCACAAAATATTTCAAGGTTTTGGGGAAATTGGGTGATGCTGAATTCAAAAATAACTTCTTTTTTTCTTATTCGCTATAGTTTTCAAGATATCTTTTTTTTATATGTGAGCAAATTTATAGAAAATGACCCCCGCCCCCCCCCCCCTCCCCCAATAATTCTCTATAAGTAAGAGTTGCTACTTGTTAATTATTATAGAATGTAATGATCATTCGAATACATGATAATGTAAGATAAGAAAATAAAAGAAGGAATGCAGACTTTCGAATCAATCAAACATCATGCCAAGCTGCTCTGAAATTCCTATCGAACATATTTTACAGGCGATGCGTGAGAGCTATATAATAATAATCCATTGCTTCAATATGCACACAATAAGTAAGCAATGTTTATCACAGTGTCTCCTCCTTGTAGTATTTTTGAGCAAACACATGTTGATGATCCACTAGATTTTCTCATCTTCTGTCACAGTGATTCTTTTTCTCTTTCTGTCTCCTGTTTTTCTCTTCCGCTTTCTCTGCTAAAACTCAATTATTCACTCAAGCTCTTCTTTCACGCAAGCCCTCTTCTTTTGTTTAAGCTCTCCTATCTTATTCAGCTTTCTCTCCAGTGACGTAGCTAGGCTGGGCATGAGGGGCCGTGCCCATTCTCCTATGTACCTCATGCATCTTATGTGATATTCGTTTTCGAAAATTTCTCCAATGAAAAGATCAAGAAAGTATAAATAATGTTGCTCAAGTTTTTTGTTTTTAAATTGTGCCCCCCCCCCCCCCCCCCATATTAACCTTTTTCTGACTACGTCACTGCTTCTGTCTAATTTGCATTTAGATTTCAATCGTTACAATTTTATATCAATGAATATTGTTAGACTCGGTCTTAGAATTTTTTCCAACAAAAGTCACTTAATCTTTATCACTACTTTTCTTACATTTTGTAACATTTGAAAACTTTAATTTTTTCAAGTCAAGAATTTTTTTTCAATAGTTATTTGGGAATGAATATGTTGACTAGCTATTAAGTTTAAAAGCAAGAATACTCTATTTGTTTAATATTTGAGCAGAGATATTTTTTATAATGTTAAATTGTTAAATTTTATAAGTAACACTGTACATAATAAATTAAATCTTTTTTTTAAGAAAATTTGTTGATTATTATAATAAAAAAATTTGATCGAAACAAAATGTTTCAGTTGTTAAAAATGTACTTAATCTATTTATAAAAGCTGTCAGAATTTTATTTGTGGACAAAAATATTCAAAAAAACGCAATGATTTTCTTTTCTCGTATACTAAATTTGAAGAATATATTTTATTAAATTCAATGAATAAAAAAACATAACATAAAGAAATAAAATGAAAGCCTCAAAAATATCATTACGATACAAAGCCAACTTTTTCCACTTTTTTGCGTAGTCACACTGATTTTATGACACAACCAGTAATCAGCCATCATATCTTTGTGCCGCATGTTTCTGTATCTTTCCTCGATTACTTCAATATCCTGATGGAACCTATCTCTCTGTTCCTCTCTTATGTTACCAAGGTTTCCTGGAAATTTGTCGAGATGACTACAAAGTAGTGGGCGAGCCTTCCTGATACTTTTTTTGAAACAAACTGATTTTTTGCATTTATTAAATACTCTACATAATTATATAACAAATCATCATTATTATTATAACAACCAATCATACTTGAAAAACAACCCGTAAACAAATAGTTAATAAAAATAAGAAATCTATAAATAGGGCAGTTAAAAGTCACTTATCATTTCATTTTTATAATCATTTAAATTGAACATTTTTAATATAGATTATTCTTTTTAATAAAAAAGAAAACTTGCTTTTACTTTCAAAGGATGCTTCCAAGTAAGATCTTTCAGCAGGTAAACTACACAAGGTTATATACCCAAGATATTTCGAGTCTTGTTTTGCGCATTTCATGGACAAATATGCTTTGAAAGCTTACGCGCAGTTCGTGGCAGCAAATGAAATGATTGACTGTAAATGGAGCGTGCAACAATTAAATAGCGAATAAAAAAGAAGCTCTTTGGCATTTTATGTTTTTCCAGACTCACGCGTTGCACAATGCTGAAATATATTTTCATGAAAACTGGAGAAAGTGAAAATGTTTGTGAAAAAGTTTATATTAAAAGATAGCTCGGTTAGAAAAGGGGAGAACTTGGAAATAAAAGAATCTTTGCAAGCGCTTCACAATATGTTTAGTCTCCAAAAAGTCATTGAAAAACTGAATCCTTGAATTTCACTATAAAAGATTCGTTCGATTTATATAGCAATATGGAATTTGAAGATGACATATGTTGTATATCTGAAACTAGATGGAATAAAGAATTAATAAAAACAAAATGACATCTTTTGTCTAATGATCGCACTTTATAAAAGAGAATTTTTACAAATAAAGTACGTTTTTTAAGTCGTTAGGCCAATTTTTGTTGCCACACTAAGTAAATTCATGGTCACGCGAGGAAAGTGATAGTAGTAATATTATTGATGTTTACCTAACGCTTAGATTCCTCTGTTTACGAGTTAGTTTGATATTAGATGTTTAGGTGATACTTTTCAAGACAGCACATTTCAATCCAATATCATTTAAATTCAGCGAAATATAACATTTTAACTGGAAAAATTGTTGAGTCTCTATTTATTGCTTCTAATTGAAGAGAAGAAAGGCGGAATGGATTCGCATTTTAGAAGGGTATAACATAGTTTCTCAAATTTAACAGTTTTATGCTGGCCCTTAGCCGGGGAAGGGATAGAATGAATTGAGAACACGCTTAAAATTTGTAAATGAATAAGAATAATTGAATTTAGCAAATATTCATAGAAAATTACAATGGCATCCTGCCATTAATATGTTTCTTAGTTTAGCCCATTATAAATTTTTCTTCTGGGCGCCGGCAGGGTATGTGTGTTAAAGCAAATACCTAGGATATCTTCAACTCGATGGACGTAGCCATTGAGCCTCCTTTCGATTTGTTTGATCCAAATGATGTGACTAGAAATTGGCGGAATATCCAGATTATAGCACCTTTGGTAATCTTGCGTTTGACTGTACGGAGTCTAAAGAGGATTTAAGAAAAAAGTACAGCTTATATTCATTCGCTATCATTCCCCAAAAGTTATTAAATACCTTCGTTTGTATGCCTGTGAGTGAATGCGGTATTGAATTAACTGAAAATTTGAAAATACCATAAACACTGAGAATACTACATCAGAACCATTTTTCGGAAATTAAATTATTTGCTCTAATCATACAACTAACTTTCCTAAAGGAATATGAAAATTGTTTGCCCACGCCGGCATCCCCAAATGATGCAAACGATTTCTCGATCTTCACTCTTCCAGGACCCGTTTGACACCACTCTCTCAAATAATAACAAAAATCGTTTGCTTTAAATATTATTATTCAAACAAAAAGAAAGTTATTAGGATACAAAATTATGGTCCTCAGATACCTTTATATCAAATTACTTAATTCCGCTCACTATATTTTGGGATCAAATCGGCTTAAAGAAGCAGAAAAATACTCAATACTATTACGTGATTATAATAATGTAGTGAATGGTGTAGAGTGTAGACAGTCTGGAGCGATAAAGGGTTAAGCAATATAGGTTAAAGCGACACTTTTAAAGCAACATACATGTTTAAGCGATGATCGCTTTAGCGATAAAACTATGTCAAATAATTCCTAATATTTAACATAATCATAAACGTATTTTATCTCATCGCTCTACGGAATATAGCACCGTTGTTTATCGCTCATGCGTATGAGTGCTGTAGTGAATACGAGTATTTTTAGGGGTTCTCTTACTAAAATATGCAGTAAAGACTTCTAAAAAATTAAAAATGGGTCTTTTCATCGCAATTGAATATGAACAAAAAGGAAAATGAATCAGAATCAAGTAGAAACAATAGAGTTTACTTATGTAAATATGGTCCACAACAGAAAATTCAAAACCTTTTTGACAAGCTTTCTTAACACATTTTACAATATGGGCCTAATTTGACACAAAGAAACAGTAGTCTTGATTTAGGATAATTTTTGATACGTGTTCAAGATAAAGTTATTATAAAAGCGAAATTCAAGAATTTATCCAAATGAATTCGAAACACCAAATAATGAAGTAGCATAATGATTTTTTTTTTAAATATCAAGTTTTATTAGTATTATAATCGAAATCATTTTTTTTCAAAGTTTTCCGTATTAAATTTTTACTTCAAACAAAATTATAAATAGTCCATTTGTTTCGAAAAAATTAAATTGAGTTAATAATACGGTTCCTTAACCATATGTTGTTACAAGCTTATTTGGTTGTGTATAGCAAACTTATTATTTTGAATATTTTAAAATTTTAATTTTAGTGAATAATGGTATTCCACGTTTTCCCCAAAGGCTAAAAAACTAAAAATATTTTCAGTTCACAGTACTAAAAAATTTGTGACAAAAATTTTTTTAATATAAAGTTCTATTTTTATCATCAGCGTTACTAAAGTGTAGGAATGTCTGTAAAATACAACTTCATTTCAATTTATATAGGGCAGTGTTTTTTAACCTTGTTCATGTCAACGAGAGTTGATCGACACAAAATATTCAGTGGTCCATAAATTATAATAGCTGAAATTGTTTTCACTCATTTGTCTCAAATATTCAGTTTAACTCGATCACAAAGAATACTTTTCCAATTACACTCATTGAAATACTGAAATAAAGCCTTTATCTATAAATTCCAAACGGTCAAATTGGACGTTTAACATCATAACCTCATATTTATAAGTATTTAACTATTATAGCATACAAAACTCTTTTTTTTGTCTAAGCCCATTACATACATTTTAAAGGTAAAAGGTAGGTAAAGGTACCGTGGGGTGTTTTCATCGAGAAAGCAGAATTGCGCCGCTTGTATCGAACTATGAGAAAGTAGGCTTGATGCGGGATCGAACCCAAGACCTTGAGTTATCGAAACCCAGTACCTAACCAACCTTACTCACGGTTGTAAAGACTTTTACAATTATACTCATTGAATAGATTAAGCAACAGGAAATAAAATTTATTAAATTTTTACAAGTCCATTTCTGAACGCACATTAAAGTGAAGTAATTTAATTTTTTCTTTTTCCTTAAAAATTTACGTACCCAAAATAGTAATATTGATAAAAGATATGCGAAATGTAAGAAATTCATTCTATCAAGAGATCTAAATGTTCAGAGGCATTCGCATCTGACTTGATCAAATAAAACTTAATGCTCATTTGAGCGTTTAGTAATTCTAGGCTTAAAAAAATCAAATCAAATCCATGTAAATATTTTTTACTGAACGAGAAAACTTTTCTTTCAAGAATTCGCTATAATGAACTTTTGTTATAACAGAAGTTTCATAAAAATTTGCTAATGTTTTAAACGGATTGATAAAATCTCTCTGTTATAAGCGTTTTTCGTTGAAATTAAAATAAATTTAAAAAAAATAAGTGAAAAAGTAGAGGATGATGCGTAAATTTATAGTGTAAAAAATACTGCCTTTTTTACCCTTCGAAATAATTTAAGAATGTCGGCATTTAATAAATAAACATTTTATTTGTACGACGTATCTATGTATGTAATGATTGGCGTCATATTCCTGTGCCTGAAAGAGTTCGATGAAAGTCTTACAGTAAATTTTTCTTTCAATGACTCCATATCTTGTTTAACATTTTGCACAAGTTGAGTTTGATACTCTCTAATAGCACCTCTTATACGAGGCCTGATGAACAAGCCATTGAATCGCGAAAAAATGCGAAACATTTCGTTAGCGTTGTGAGCCGAAGCCAACTCATTTTTCAAACCTGATGTGATCTGAGCTTCAACTAAATCAATTTTATCATCGTATCTATGAAAAACAGAAAAAGGATATTAGATAAAGAATAAAGAAAAGTAGAATTCCAACTTTTTTATCTCAATTTCCCATAAGACGATTCCATCTTCTTCTTTGCCGGATGAAGATTTAGTATCGAAATAATCCGCGTCTTTTATATCATCGTAAGCCGCGTTTACTTGCAACATCAAATCTTGAGCATTTATGGAAGATGCAGAATCATTCATCCAATCAATGGGACCCAGTCTCGAGATTACATTTCTCAATTGTTCATGTTGTTTGCGGAATCTAAAAAAAATGATATCCATGGAAAAAATAGGAAAAAAGATCCAACAAACGCAAAAATTCAGATAGGCTGTGAAATTACATATATTCAACTCTGGTTAGAACTTTAATAACGTAAAACTACCTCTTTTCTTCCGAGTGAAAGCAAAGATACGGCAAATGGGGAGGTGGGAGGACACCATTGAAAGGCTGATATCGAACTATTAGTAAAGAAGGCTTGATACGGAATTCGAACGAACGAACTTCTAGCAACTAAATTTTTTTAAAAGATAAGGATGGGAGTAGGTAACTAGTAAAAAAAATTTTTTTTTAGTATTTTAAATAAAAAAAATAAGTTCATTTTTTATGAGATAATGGAGGTGCTTTTCTTTCTTCGAACGCCGTAAGTTAGAGATAGCATTAAATATTTTATATTTTTAAGTAGGGATGGATGTAAGGATTCTAAAATTTCCGACGAATCTGATTTTAATCAACGATACGGATATCCATTCTAACAGTAGTTCTGAAAATCCTTATATATAACTAACTTTAAAAATCATAAATAGAGTATAAATTCAAAAAAAGCAGAGTAGTTTATTCAAAAACATTGCAAATTATTATTATTTAACCCAAGAAAGACCAAGCCGGTCAATTGACCGGTAGGTTATTTTCATTCGACTGTAACTTTTGGGAACTTATACTCATTCAATCGAAACTTATAGAATTCTAATATTTTATACAAAGTTATAAGTTCGAATGCTCTGTTTTTTATTTCTAAATTTTCCAAAGCGTATATAAGTTTTTCTTCAACTAAGACCATACCGGTCAAATGACCGATATCATCATTTTTTAATATTTTATGATAAAAAGTCAAAATAAGAACTTATTTGAAGAAAATATTTACAATTGTTTATTAACATAAAAGCATTATAATTTTAAACATAGTTTACATACTTGAAAAGAACAAGATCCAGAAATATAATTAGAACAGTTCGGACAACACGTTCCTGTTTTATTTTTTTGACATATTTTACAGGTGGTCCTTTTTCCATCTGTCAAAGTTTTTTGGAGAGCTGCCTAAAGTTTTAAAACTTGAAATATACTTTATTAAATTTTAAAGAATATGACATTATATTAAAATTAGACGCCAAGTTTAAGCAAAGCAAAGTCAATCAATGTGTGGGGTAAGAGCAGTGCCCGCGCTACCTATATAATTTTGGGGCACGTGCCCCCCCCCCCTGTATTAATCTTTGCCCCCCCTCTAAAATTTTTGGTTTTGCCCCATGCACTTTTTAAAGGAAAAATAAATAAGCAAAAATTGTACACAATAATCTTATATAAATGCTGGTGTATGTGTATGTATAATATGAGATTTCTATAGGTTTTTATACAGAAGTACTTCATGCTTTTCAGCAAAGTAATATAGGATATAAAGTAATATAGGAAATAAATTTTTTGCAAATGTGTTTCTTTGCCCCATTTCAGCCCCCAATGAAATTTAGCTTTAGCGTGGGCACTGGGTAAGAGGATTCCAACATATATACTAGAGTCCTATGCATGTCGGGTATGGAAGTATTTATTAGCGTTATACAATGTTGCTATAGGTATAAACTAGTAGACTAAACTGTGTTTTGAATTAAAAGTAAGTGGTAATATACTTTTAGATTTAATCTAACACACTGTTGGTTAAAAGGATTTTGAAACATGCCGACCAATGCAGCCAATTAAAGAAGCTTTATAATAACTAATCAGTGGCGTATTCAGAAAATTATTTTAGGCGGGAGGGAGGGGGACTTTTAAAAATAGGCATGATAACTAAGGAGTTATAATTAATAATAAAGTTGGCCTTTTGAAAGGTAATTCGTATTACATTGAATTTCCATTCACAAAAATAACTATTTCAAATACTAAAAGGCACGCAAATATAAAAGATCGTTACTTCATTTTAAGAAACACCCCCCCCCCCCCTGAATACGCAACTGGAGCTGATCAAATATCATTGAAAGATGACCCTCTTGAAAGCGTCTCTTATTAACAATATTTTATTGATAAATAGTGAATTAATAAAAAAAAAATGGTATTAAAAATAACTTTTATGTATATTTATATTTTTAATTACTGTTAAAAATTTCCAAATTAATTAAATTTTAATAAATGAAGAAGATGCTAAATAATAAATTTGACACAAATCCAAACCGATGTGTTATTTTATTACAAAAATATATGAAATCCAACATCGACACTACAACTCTCACCCCAACACATAAAATATAGATACAATTCAGCCCAAATTGTGACAACATGCTATGTCCAGTGATATTCTAACCTTAGAGCATACGCCTACAAATAAAATGTTAGTATTAGGATACTTGCTCATCTTGCTTATCACACACTGCAACTTTTTATGTGTGAGGTTGACGCGATAAATCATCTTCAGCACATCTCTAGACTTTTTCCAAGCTTCGCGCATGGAAACATTTAAATTCTCGTAATTAGAGTCCCAAGTCATAAAGATTTGAAGACAGCGTGACATCACCTAGAAAAAAAAGGAAACAGAGAAGGGTTCAAAAAAATAAGAATTACATAAGGAACTAATAATATATTTTTTTATAAAAAATTTTTTTTAATTATTTTTATCGCTTTAGGCACCAAATTGCCTTCGTCAGAAGAAAAAACAATTACTGTAAAGTAAGAAATTTTTGAGAGGAATATAATTTCAAATTCGCAAAGATTAAATTCAGAGAAACATAATTTCCAGAGTTTAAACTTTTGTTATATGAAATTTTTCATAGCATTTAAATCGTTCATATATAAAATTAAAAATCATTGTAATTTGCCCAGAAAGTAAAAAAACTAAATTTTGTTAGGCTAAATAATTAAAATTTTATAAACTCCTTATTATTCGGGAGAAATAAAATCATACACAAATTTGTGGGACTTTTTATTTGGATGGGAAGTTTATTAAGCAAAATTTATTAGAAAACTATTGAATATAATAATTTTTAATTCTTCCCTTCTAAAGAGGTGAGTTTTTTGTGAAAATCTAGGTCACCTTAAAAAAAATTTTAATTTACACCTAGAACAAAAAAATGGACAAAAGATGAATTTTTCAAGATCCTTAGATTCAGATTTAGGAAACAAAATATTCGAGTCACACATTGAATAAACTTATTTAATGCGCAATATATAAATATATAGCATAGCGCATCTTCTCCTCCAGATGTTCGGAAATATGTTCAAAATTAATCAATTATACTCCGAAATACGAGAAAATTTCTCAAAATGGTATATAGATGAAGAGCAGTAACTAGCAGACAATTTTTAAAAACCATCATCGAGCTTCGTTGTTTCACCTTATTCATTTGTGGAAAATGCAGTTGAGGCAAATATTTTTACACTTCAAGGGCATTTATTCCTGACTTATCGGAAAAAAAACTTAAAAAATATACTATCGCCATTTTGCACATAAGTTTAGGTCATTTTGTAAAGCAATTTTTAATTAGAGTTTGTGAAAAAGAAAAATTGAGATTTGGAGCATAAAATCTAAGCGAAGAGGGTGAACAGGGTACTTTTAAAATGTAAAATTAAAGTTAAGAGGGGTCTTCAATGGACTCTTATGCAGTGGTTGCCAAGCATTTATACACGTGCGACACTAGAATCATGTATTTCAGCTAGTTTAAATGCAAAATTTATTATATTAAAAGTCTTTAGCATAAAGATAGTTTAACAAAAAAACTTTAAAAAAGCATTGTATACAAAATACATTAAAATACTAAAAATATAATATAGAAAATAGGGAAGGCCGATGGCATGGTGGTAGGACTTAAGGGATTTCATTCCAAAGATTTCGGGTTGGATTCACGATGTACCCGAAATAGAATTTCTTGTTGTTTATTCTGATATATACGGTTGATGTCAGGTAGGGCATAATCCGGCCAAGAAATGCACACGCTCCAAACAAAAACCCCATAAATGTGTGTGTGATAACCTGTTTCAGGTACAAAGGAGGTAGAAAATAGATAATTTCAAAAATTTTTGAAAAAATAAACTATAATAAAATTTTTTGTTTTTATTTTTATTTTATAATTGTATTATCTAAAAAAGTTAGGATTGGAGTTATTATTATACATGTAATGCAATAATTAATAAATTTGGCGGCAGTCTTCAAGCAATCTTACGGCACCCCTATGAGCCATGGCACATGGAATGGGAACCACTGCTCTAATGAAAATAACATATGCACAACGAGCATCATACTTTGTCAAACTCCTTGTATTCCATGAGAAGTAGACTTCGAGAAGAAATGATCTTAAGCATTTGCGTTCGAAAATCGCGTGAGAGTGCTTCCGTGAATTTGTAAGTGCGGTCCATGGGATACCGCGTGAGTCGAAGTTTGCGCATGTGATTGAAGATGCTGACCAGCGCAATTTTGACGGCATCCAGTGTGGATGCGGAGAGTAGCTGGGTGATGGGAAAGTCTTTGATGAATTTGGTGTAATTGCTGACAGTGTCCAATCTCTTCTTTAGTCCTGAGGGAAAGAGTAAAAAAGTGAAATCACTTAACAAATCTTTCCCAACCAAATTTCAATATTTTAATGGAATATTTATTTTCAATTTAATAAAAACCTCAAGTGGTTTTTTACAATACTCACGTTTAAAAGCAAATCCCACGCGCCCACCCAAGAGGTCAGAGATGAATGGAAGGGGGAAGGGGTTCTAATTTCGTGTTAGAGATATCTCCGCATATACTTGAGTGATGAAAAAATAACAGATTCTAAAGTAGTTATTATTCCACCAAGAATAAGTGGGCTCTAAATGGTCATCATCATTCATGAAAACAACAGAGGATTTTTAAAAGTGCAAGTCGAGTGAGGAGAAGGTAGATACTGCCTCTCATTTTGCAATAATCATGCAGGAACACGTGGAACATAGTGATCAATATTTGCAAAATATTGTACTTGTTTCCAAGCAACTAAGCGAATTCAATCTCTTGTGTTACCAATTTTCTGTATGAAAGGTATGGTAGATATTTTGTGTACCTATATATTGCTTTTTACGTACCTAAAAGGAAATGGCAACAATCTAGTAAAATTACTAAAAATGCTTATATTATTAGTATTCGGACAATAGACGATATTGAGCTGGTTTTCAGAGGAGGGACGAATAAGAATTGACTGATCTATCAAAATACTTCACTCAAAGTGAAGTTATTAAGAATCGTGAAAAGATTCGAAAATCACTATGCATTTATTTGATGACATAACTTTGTCATAGATTTGAAAACGTGATTTCAAATATCTCCTCAAATGCCAAATAAAATGAACAGTAAACAGAGGTGAAAAATGAATTCTGAAAAAAGATTTCAAACTAGTTTCACAAATTTCAAAAAAGAACTTTAAAAAGAAATTTGGCATTAATTTGATTAGTTTGCGTAAAAAACCTGTGTCGGTGTCAAAGCTGACAGTGGCGTGAAATCTTTTGCCGTGCTTAAGAATGTCCAGTGTTAAATTTACTTCTGCACTTTCTCGCTTTTCTTGGACTTTAATCAACGCTTGTTCAAGATTCAGCCAAAAACTGATTTCTTGGAGGCATGTACCAGTGGAGGCATCTCGTTCCAGTTTAGTTATCTAAAATTTAAGAAAATTACTTATCTCCTTCTCCAATACTCAATAATTAAGACTAAAACGCAAAATAAATTCGTATCAAAGAGCCCAAAGGGGAAGCGAAATGAAGAATTACTTTAAATATCATTGAAAAAGAGACAAAAGAACATTTTTATTGGAAATATAAAAAAAGATTTTTTAAAAATAATAAACTTTTAAAAAAATGAAATAACAAATGCAAGTGTTTCATAAAAATTTGGAATACTGAAAATTTTAATATTCAAACTTATAAAACAGAGAAATAAGGAGGCAAATCAATTCAAAATGCGTAAATACGTGGATATATGCGTCAAATGTATTTTTTTTTACTTAGTCAATGATCTATTGAAATAATGCAAAAAGAACATATTAAGAGAAAAAGATCATGTAATTAGGGCCATGACTTAACGGCATACATTGCGAGGGTTGAAGGAGTTCAAGGCTCAAAAAAGTTAAATACCTCAAATATAAGATTCATAATATTTTAATTGGTGCAAATTTTTTCCAATTTAAACGATTGAAAAATGATGAGATATGGGAAGATTAAGATGCTTCCAAAATAAAATTCATATATTTGTGATTTCATATAAATACACAGTGGAACGCATAAGTATTTGACTTACAAGAAAGTTGAGATAACTTTTTAACCGACTAATTCAATGAAATTTGCCATAAATCATAAACTAATTTGGAATTTAACATTTATAATAATTAAAAATTGATGTTTATGTATCCAATATCTTTTTATTTTGATCGATATTTGTAAGTCTGAAAATCGTTTCAATTTTTTATTCAATATAATGACAATGAAAGCAAAAAATGCTGTGATACGAAAAATTGAATCATAGTATGAAGTATGATTGTCTTGATTTTTTGATTGGTATAAATAGTTCCATCTTAGGAATTAATCAATAAGATTGGCTGTAGATGTAAAATATTTATGATTGGTATAAATAGTTCCATCTTAGGAATTGATCAATAAGATTGGCGGCAGATGTAAAATGTTTATGACAAATAAATATAAAATATGAGTAAAGTGAAAAGACGCTTAAAAATTGCTATCGCGTATGATGGAGATGGATTTTAATGGTGCCATGAAAAACTTTTAGCATAGTAAAACACAAAAATGTGGTCTAATTGAATAATCTGAAATTGGAAGTTCATTTTGCATGAATTAATCTCTTAAATTGATAAATGGTAAAAAAAATTAACAAAGCGCAAGCACTCAAGAAAACAGTTTTAATACGTAGAGGGCGTCATAGAAGCTTTTGCCAAGGAGTGATACTTGAACTTTTGCCCTGGGGCACCACTAAAATTTTTAACATGGGGCCCAAGTGGAACTCTGGCGCAATATAGTCATGTGAGGGCTCTGTTGACGCTCCCTGGTTTCGAATCTAGCATATATTAGTTTGAAATATTGGATAAATAAAAGATCATGGACTAAGGTCATTTTTTAAAAAACTATTTGAATTGCTTACTCTATATGTGAATACGGTATTTTAAATCAATCAATCATTTTAAACTCATTATAAACTCCTTAAATATTGAAAATTGAGATTCATACAGAGACTGACATCAAAATGCACAATATAACTTATGCTTAAAATATAAACAATGAATGTAAAGAGTACGCTACGTAGACTACTCCATTTTCAACTTTTAATATATTTGGATTTATACACACACACATACATTTTTACAGATACATACTACACCTTGCTCATAAGTTTGTTAATTGGCAAAAGGAGAATTTTGTCCTGTATTTTGATATTTATTTAATTTAAATTTAACAAATTTTCTCCCTCCAAAATTTAAATGTTTTATTTATTATTAACTTCACTGAAATAATTTGTTACCGAAACTTTGAAAAATATAAAAGTATTGAAATAACTTCTGCATAAGCTTGAAATATATCGTTTCAAAAACTTCATGTTAACCATCCTTAGGAATAATGCGAACATATAGCATAATGGCTGAAAGTCCTTTGATATAAAAACCAAACAACTGGCCCCATAAAAGCGTAAATTCTTAAGCACCCTCCTTTCATGAAAAAGTTTGTCCACCTCTACTTTAACCATATCAGTGACAGGGGCATTTTATCTCCCCCCCCCCCCCCTCAAATAAAATGTGGTTTCTAGATGAAATCACGATATGGGACATTTACCTTAATACCCTTTCGTGACCAGTGTATCATATATGATACATAAACAATTTTACCTTCGTCTGCTTTTTCAAATAGTTGAATCTTCTGCTTTTTAATAAATATCGTCTGATTTTTCTGGTCACGAAAGGTTTAATTTTACCGCCTTTCTGATCCTGCTTAAACATGTAGCTTTTGCCGTATATAAAAAATTAGAAATCATGTCCTACCTTTTGAATTTCTCGAATCCAGCGATTAACTTGATTCTGTAGCGCATTCAAAAAAGTAGAATCTTCAATTTTATCCTCAAAGTCTTCAACCTTTGCCTACAAAATAAGAAATATTTAAACAGAGGAAGAGGAAATAGAGACCAATGGATCACTTTTCGTCCTTCTTCTCGACAAGTGTTTATCACACACAAAACTTGTGGAGGAATCGCTAGTGTGATGTCTGGAATTTCAATGTTTTGTTGAAGATGCAACAAACCCAATTCCAACTCTGAAATATTTCGTTCAACAGATGGCGCAATTTTGTCCCCCTCTCTCTCAACTTTTGAGGAATGCTTGAGATAGGATTTGAAGTAGGGAGAGACTGCTTTAGAAATAATCGCATGCAAGGTTTCATATGGCGAATCATCACTCAAATTGATAATTCTAATTTGCTGGCTTATTTTCTTATCGCTTTCAATGTAAGCACTTTTCTTTATCAGTGCAAAGCTAAAAATAAAAAAAGGAATTTGAAAATCAAATAATATTTCATCTTCAAAATTATGAATACAGTAAATCACAAATAAACAGCTCCTCAGTATATAGCGATGCGAGCATGGCTTAAAAATTTGAACCAATGAAGTCGTTAAAACAGTGTATTTAATTAAAGCAAATGCTTCAAATCTTGTTTGCTTTCAATTTGAAAAACTCTTGCTGCACTCAAGCGTGAGGTGGCCTTCCAAAAGAAAATTTTCAAAGCGATACTATGGAAAGAAATCCAGCAATTTCTGGAAAGTAAACTAATGTCCGTTTTCGTATATTTCTATCATTTTTAGTGAACATATTTGAAAATATGAATTCTTCTAACCTTGCGCTGCAAGGAAAAGAGATCAGAGTACTCCATTGTAATAAAAAAAATGTCAGCTTTTAAAATGAAGCTGGGATAATTGCATTATTTGACAAGAAAAATTTAGCTCGATTTTGAAAAATATTTGTTGAAAATAAGATTTTCATTAATAAAAATTTCCTGGAGGCCACAAAACACTGTGTAGCATGCCAAGAAATTTCTCTTTATTTTCTTAATCTACAAAAATTTGAAAAATACAATCAAATCAAAAACCCGTTTATAATCTCGATTAGTAATCTGGCCTCAGAAGACTTCTTAATTAAAGAACAGTTTATTGATTTGGTTAATGATTGAGGAGATGCAAAACATACTTTTTTGAAATATATCATAGTGATTTTTCGATTGAAATGGGAGAGTCCTATGCTTGCAAAGATTGCTATGAAAGCTACTTCGATTTGCCACTACATATGAGTGTGAGCAAGCGTTTTCCATGCTACTTTGCAATTGAAACCAAATCCCGAAACAGATTGGAAGTGAGTAATGATATAGAGTTGCATAGGCCAAATCAGAGTCAAATTTAGACAAACTGATTTAGACAAAGCAGATGCCATCCATCACATTGAGATTTGGATTGTTTAGACAATTTTTGAATATTGGCTTTTTCGACCCCTGGAAATCACACCTCCGGATGTGCGCCCCTGCCTAGAGTAAGATAATGATGATGTGGCTTTATAAACGAAAGTGATTGTAAATAATGATGTGGGCGTTATGTAGATGATGAGATTGATCAGAGGATGATGATGCTAATGCTCTTGACTACGGTGATGAAAATGATGAGGTTAATGATGATGACAATAATAGTTTTTTAGTTTGTTAATTGTTTGATGCGTCATCCATACATAATTTAAATGAATAATAACCATAATGATGAGTGGTGGTGCTTAAATTGTTGAAAATGACAATACTGATGATGTTCATGATGATGAAAAATAAAAAATGCAGCGTCCCTACCTCAAAATCTTTTCATTTGTGTAATTAACTTCGTTACTGACAAAATACTGAACTTCCGTGGAACTTTCAGTGGCATCATCTAAAAAGTTTTGGAAAAATGAGCAAGTGAAGGAGAGGCCGAAAGAGAGCGCATACCTTTGTTGCTTCTGTGAAAAACTAAGCTAGGATACTGCGTATCAGAAATGAATCGAAGGATGCAATCATTCACGTTTTCCTTTTCTCTGGTTAAGAAAGCAGAGATTGAATTGTTTTCATCTACATCCTCATCAAACAAGCATGGCAGTATTTTGTTGAGGTAGTCTACGAACTTACCATACTCTATCTTGTTATTCTTGTCGTGTTGCTGAGCTGAAAAGTGGGCAAAGAAATAATAAAGTGCACGAGCAGAGAATACTAAACACATATCTTTGCAGCACATAATCAGTTTTTATACAATAAAGTTCTAACGCTTATAAATATACACTAACTTTATTTTAATTTAAATTAATGATACATATGTAATCAAAATATTTCCTCTATTAATGCCAAATGTGATCTAGCAAGACAATGGGAGGACTACAAAAACGATAAAGATAGACAGGGATAACCAATTCATCAGAAAAATGTTTGTATAATGGTGGTCAGATGAAAGTCTGGTATGATTGGTAAATATAACGAGGTAAATACGAAGTACAATTACCTATCACACTAAGAAAAATTGTTTTCCATGAGAAAGCAAGATTACTTGACTCAACATAAAAATTTTAATTCATTTCCCATCATTGAAAGTAGTCCGCATTTTTCCTTTAGAAACAAAAATATGATATTTTTATGAATGAAGTTTTGAATTGGTATGATTAGCAAATACATTCATGCAAAAGTCCATGGTTAATGTAGCTGTATGAGTGAACATTGCCCTGATACAGATGCAGATTGACAATTCTCAGGGTAAAAAGGTCAATCATAATTACGTTAAACCAGGCACGTAACCAGGCGGGCAAGAGGGGACCACTAAAATTTTCGGATTAATAATAATTCTAACAAAATTTCAAAAATATTTAATTAGAGATAAGGAAGACATAGGATAGAGATTTAGGCACTCTGATCCTAATCTATTTTAGATTTAGCCCCTCCTAATAATTTTTGTAGTTACGGCCTTTTATTTTACGTTGTATACCAAACCAACATGAAAAATTAACAAAGACAAAAATAAATCACTTAAAAATTTTTTATAAAATAGATGCAAAACTTTATCTTACATCATCAAGTTAAAAAATTTAATTATCTTAATACACAAAATTTTATTCAATTTAACCTAAATGCTCATAAATAGTTAATGTCTGAAAACATTGAACCTTGAAATCATTTCTTGCTGACAAAAAACTTTTGAAATGAGTTTTAGGGGTTCTATGTGACCTAGCTCTTCTAGTGTTTAAGATGCAAAATATTGTCAATTATGAAAATTGTTGATATTGTTACTAAAAAAAAGAAGTCAAACTTTAAATTTATCATTTTATCTGTTGAAGAAAAAAGTATAAATGAAGCGTTAGCAGAGTTGTCTAAATGTTCATTGATATTTGTATGGAATTTTCAGTTTTTTCGACATAAAAATTACATATTACAATAAAATACTTATTGCCTATTTTTCAAAAAAAAACCAAGTTATACCTTTTCTAAAAATTTTGAAAATGGGGATCTTGCCAAAAATGTCACTACTATTATTTTCAAATGAATGAGCCTACACATGATGATTTTAATAAACAAACATTTATGGATGATTGATTGTTAAAATTTAAAAATGGAAAAATAGTCTGTTTTTAATCGTTTAAATACGATAGTGTTGTATAAAAAAGTATAGTTTAAACACAAACTTTAAGACATCAGAAAAATTTCCCTATTCTACGAATATTTATATATGATATTAAAAAAACTTTTTAAGACAAAAATTCATAAAAACTTTGATAAAACTGTAATATTGTTTTATTGAAAAACGTGAAAAGATTTTTTCTATTTTGCTTTTCAAAAATATATTTACCTAGCTTTACATCATGCACAACTTTTTTTACGTACCTTATGTAACCTTTTTGTAAAACTATGTCGAAAGGAGGGTAAAGATTAAAAGTTTAAGAGGCAAAAATAAAATTGGGCATCTTTTTCCCTTGCATTCAAACCTCGTTTAAACGATCTGTGTATGAAGTCTATAGAGAATCAATACCGCAAACTAAAATCTTATTCATTAAATTAAGTATATATATTTGTTTAATGTGAAAAATAACTTTCACAAATGATTACCTTACTTATCGTAAACATACCTTAATTCTTACGTATCTTGAAACAAGTAATAACCCACAATTCGTTATTTACGGATATCCTTGCTGAAAATATTTTTGTATTAGATGTGACATATTTCTTTACATGTTATGTATTTTAAGGACTTCTTTCTCTACTTGATCTGAAGTATACTTTTTTATAAGTATGAAAACCTAGTATGGTGTTATCTCAGATTAATTTATGCAGTCTGCTTTATTCTGAAATAAATTTTGAAAATTTCTACAGAATTCATGGTCATTTTGAGATACTAAGATAGAAGACCCTTTAAGATAAGACTAATCAGTAGTTATCAAATATTATTATATATAAGTTTAACCTATTTTACAAATTATTGACTCAAAAAAGATCAAGCAAAAAAGTAACCTCTGCTTTTTCTGAATAGATTTGATAGAAAGCTGATGTTTTAAAACAAATGAACACATTATGATATTTAAATTATAAAAAAGATTATTTAATTCCTTTTACATGTTAAAAATAAATTAATGGAATAAGAGAAAATATTTTACGAATTTCATTCTCAGAAATATTTAATTCAGACATTAAAGTTTTGATATAAAATCAGAAGTAAAAAAGAGGATTTATCTTAACAAGGTATTTTATGATTTTTAAGTAAAAGTACTTTTATCTTGATGGCAATGAGTAAATATTAACTCATAAACGTATCATAACCAAAAAATGTTCTCTCCTTTTCAATCCAAGTTACGCATGGCTGTTTTTTAATGACAGAAGAAAAGAGTTGGAATTGCGAAATTTTTGTGAGATTTCTTCACACTTGGTTAAATGTGATTGTTGTTTAAGCTGGGCCCGTTATAGCTGTCAAAATTTTAATAGTTCTCTTTTTAAAATTCTTGACAAGTGCAGTTCTCAAGGTATCAAGTGGCCTGTTTAAATTGTCGATCTGATGACATGAAGAAAAATAAAAAAGAAAATGATATATTAAGTAAACTTATTAATTCCGTGAAGAGTTTGGAATCTCAAATTGAAGAGCAAAATGAAGTAATCGTGTCTTTAAAATTGATTAATGCAATTCCTGCCGAAATTACTCAATACCTTCTCATTAAATGCCAACCTATGCTGAAGTAATATAAAATCCCGGAATCAAAAAAGAAAATACACATTATGTTAGATCCGACACTATGGAAATTGGTGAATCGACGAAGAGAACAACTTCAATTCTAAAGATGTTAAAGTGGTGTCTAACAGACAATCTAAAAAATCATTTAGACTTTGTTTCCCAGAAAAAGATAAATTAGTTAAAGCAGAAAACTTACTGAAGCAAGATAATTGTTTGAAAGCAATCCAAACTAAAGTTTTATTGCAAAAATTTTCTTTTGTTCTTTCATCGCAAATCCCCAATGACTTGATTATCTCATCAATTTTAACTAAAAATGAAAAGCTTAAAGAACTTGTTGATCAAGATAAAGTTTTACAGCTTCTTTTTTCTAAAGAAATCAATAATGGGAAAAAAGTTGTTGTGTTAAAAGTCGCCCCAGAAATTTTTTCATTTATTAAAAAGCATGATTTTTCTTTCTTCTTCGAAATGCATGTTGTTAGATGTAAGTCTTTTTTCTCATATACAGTGTGGAAACTGCTTGTATTGCTCATCCTCTCATAAATCCGATACCTGCAACATTAAAGATACCCTTTCTAAGTATAAGTGTGTCACATGTTTAAAAAATGGAGAAAATATTTGGCCCATTCTGCCATGGATTTCAACTGTCCTTCGGTTAAGAAAGAGATATAGCATATAAAAAGTATCACCCAAACATATAACTGACAATAATTATATGCATTATTAACTAATAAAATTATCGAAATATATATATATGTACGTGGTAGAAAGCTTGCGTCACTTATAGATATGTTTCAGTTTTTTCGAATTAAAATACCTCTTCTGTTTATGCGAATCTAATAACGGCCATTTTGGCTATTGATTTTCATCTAAATATATCATTTTATTTATTTTTTTGATTCACTTTCTTATGTACTTTTTCTCTCTCTCTCTCTCTCTCTCTCTCTCTCTCTCTCTCTCTCTCTCTCTCTCTCTCTCTCTCTCTCTCTCTCTCTCTCTCTCTCTCTCTCTCTCTCTCTCTCTCTCTCTCTCTCTCTCTCTCTCTCTCTCTCTCTCTCTCTCTCTCTCTCTCTCTCTCTCTCTCTCTCTCTCTCTCTCTCTCTCTCTCTCTCTCTCTCTCTCTCTCTCTCTCTCTCTCTCTCTCTCTCTCTCTCTCTCTCTCTCTCTCTCTCTCTCTCTCTCTCTCTCTCTCTCTCTCTCTCTCTCTCTCTCTCTCTCTCTCTCTCTCTCTCTCTCTCTCTCTCTCTCTCTCTCTCTCTCTCTCTCTCTCTCTCTCTCTCTCTCTCTCTCTCTCTCTCTCTCTCTCTCTCTCTCTCTCTCTCTCTCTCTCTCTCTCTCTCTCTCTCTCTCTCTCTCTCTCTCTCTCTCTCTCTCTCTCTCTCTCTCTCTCTCTCTCTCTCTCTCTCTCTCTCTCTCTCTCTCTCTCTCTCTCTCTCTCTCTCTCTCTCTCTCTCTCTCTCTCTCTCTCTCTCTCTCTCTCTCTCTCTCTCTCTCTCTCTCTCTCTCTCTCTCATAAGTGCTCATTATTAGGTATATTATTAAATTATCTTAGATTTTAAAATCCCAGACACTGTTACTCCAACAATCGAAGAAGAAGAAGAAGAAAAAAAAAAAGAAGAAGTTTAGTTCTTTTGATTTAACTATCAAGTCCAAAAACCAAATCTTCGCAATTGGGAAAGTGACTTGCTAGAGGCCTTAAATGCTTTAAGAACATTAATCCCAATTTTAATTATGCATAACATATATATATAATGGTGAATAGACATCTAGATGGATAGACTCATATCTCTTTGTTATTTCTCCTATAAATTTTGAATGTTTTAATTACTCATTGTTTCCCAATGCCAAATTGAAAGGTCACAATTTTGGAAGTTTTTCCTTATTTTCTTCCTATAAATTTCTTGTTTGTGACATCAGAGCTATTACTGAAAGGACAAATGGCAAAAGAAAAAGATTGACAATTAATTCTTCTTCTTCTTAAGTTTAATTAATCACACACAAACATAAAAGAAGAAGAAGAAGAAATTTATTAAAGAAAGAAAAAAACATAATATCAGATGAAATAAATCAAAATGAAATCTTTTAACGTGGCCTGCCATTAAAAAGGAAGCTTCGTTGCCCCATCGTGATCTCTTCATACCCAGAAGGATAGACATGAAAGAAAAAAAACATAAAAGAGCACAATTAGAGATTAAATGAAGAGACAAATCAAATTCTTTCATCTTTCATAAATATAATCAATATCAATGACCAAAAATAAATCTTTATCCAGGAAATATTTTTATGCGCATTAAAAAATTGATTTCTGTCTTTTAAAAGTTTTTATTACATATTTTGAACTAAATCCGTCATATTTTGCTCTCTTAAGAAATAAATGGGTGGATTTACTTGTATGTGTCCTTTTGATTAACCTGATTCGGATAGGGGCAGTGGTTTTATGAATTTCAATTTAGCAATTATTTGAAAAGCCAAAACATTGTTCCCAGTAGAACAACTCCTCACAACCCAACTGGAAATGGGCAAGCAGAAAGATTTGTTGGGACAATTTGGAAATCTGTTATTTTAACTATCAAGTCCAAAAACCAAGAAATTCGCAATTAGGAAAGTGTCTTGCTAGAGGCCTTAAATGCTTTAGGGAACCAATGCTTCACCTGATGAATTGATGTTAAATTTTCTGCAAAAGACTTCTACAGACATTTCTATTACCCAATAGCTCTTGTCTCTTGGTAAAGTATCGCTAAAAAGATTAACCTTCGATAATAATAAATAAGCTAATAATAATAATTTATTAGAAGTGGAAGTCTTGGATGCTAACTTCCTCTACGCACACGTAAAATATCCTAATGGCAAGGATGATGCTGTTTCAATAAAGCATCTGGCTCCTGCTCCTTTGAATCGCTCTTTTAGGGCTAACAATTCATTATTTCCACTCTATTGGTTGGGACAACTTAGATGAGAACCCTCAAGAGATGCAAGTAACTAATGATTCATCTCTATCAACATTTGATGAACAGAGAATGCTCTGTTCCTCACCCTGAAACCCAGAATAAAGATAATAACGATCTTAGTAAAATCCCAGTCTGAGTTGTCCGAAGTTTGGGCTCTTTTGTGATTGGAGTGGAGCTATAGTTGCTAATGTCGCCATCGACATCAATTTTCTTAGCTTGTAGGTTGGAACGGATCGTCAATAACATAATCATATTATTATTTAATAAATTTTTACTGGGCTCTAGTTGGACTGAGCTAGAGCGCTTTTTCGTCCTCTTCTTCTCCGTGCTCATAATCGGAGAAGGTGATCAAGATGATGTGTGCATGAATACAAAAGTGATTAATGAGAAAGCAAAAGAGAGATAAACAGTGAAAAGGGAGGAAGTTGAGATTTATAGAGTGTGCATGAGTACAAATGTAGTAAAGATGATGAGCAGTGGAATATTTGCAGCAGTGATATTTTTTGAGTTAAGATTTCTAAAACAGAGAGTATAACGCGGAAAAGCAAAGCGAAGAAATGGATTAAGTGTGCCTGCACTCCATATTAAGAATCCCAGCTCAAGATAAAATTAAAAAAGATTTTTCTTCTTGGTAATTTGTAATGGGTATTTAAAATGTCATCTTTGAACTTCAATAAATTTGAAATGTTTAATACGTACATTTAAGATTTAGATATAAATATTTTTAAACAGCAAAAATTTATTTAAGAAGAATAGGAAGAACTTTATTGAACATTTTATGAATAAGATACATGAAATCAATATGTAATTGGATACAATAAAAATGAAAAGTAAGCATGAACAAAAAATTGACATCAAAGGGAAGTGAAAGCCGTGCGTATGAAACCTAAAACATAGATAGACGTTTTGTAATACCAATAAGATTATATTTAGTAAATATCGACAATGATGACCCGCAAAACTATCTACGAAGACTGACTTATTATAACAGAAGAAAAGTGAGGTTTATTATCGTCACTTATATGGGTTATTTTCCTATATATTTTCATGTTTTTTTATCCCGTAAATATGTAAATCTTCACAAAACATTGGAAATTTATAGTAGTTACTTCCCTTTATTATTAATCTCAAAGTTAAGAATCTCCAAAAACCTAAATAAGAACAAAAATTTAATAATTCTAGAGTGAGGGAAAAGAATAGCAAGAAAAATTATAGGAAAAGATGTAAAAAAAATTACTAAAGACAATTTGTAGCTTTTTTTTTAGTTTGGTTATTTTGGTAGTTGTTATATCCACTTTTCCCTAAAATGGTAGAACCTTTTTAATAAATATCAAATATTCATGCTGGATCTTCTAAAAACATTTAATTTCAACTATAATCTTTTTAGAAGTTAAATTTTTTGCAACCTATTGTTTAAAAAGTATATTTAATTTAAAATTTGTATTGTACATTAAATATTTTCACTTCATTTACGTTAAATTCTCTAATTATAAAAATTCAAGAAATATAAAAAATATCAAGAATTTTTTCACAAAATATATATAGTTTATCCATTCCTTCATATTTAAAAAATAACCTTTTTTAATTGTTAATTTTTAACAATATCTGAAAGATTAGGTTTCAGAGACAATTTTGATAACATTTAATCCCTAAGTTCTGCATATAATTCAATATTCTTTAAATGGTGAATTCTCCAAAGACTAAATTATACTCTTCACAAAATTAGCCATCCTGTTCTATAATATATTTACCAGATATTTTACCGAACCCAACTTTTAAATAACGAACTGTTTACATATGTAGATGTGCTTACTTTAAACTTATAAAATATAAAATCGAAGTTTTCTTTGCCCACTTTTTCTCTTAATTTATTCTTCCATAGAGGTTTTAAAAACCCAGCTCTATCTACGCTTATCTATATTTTAGTGTAATTTTTATTATCGTTATCTAGTTTTTCTCAGGGCTGTGTCGATAAATTATTTTGCAACTCCAGTTCAACTTATTTATAATTGTAATCTTGAATTGTGAAAAAATATATTTCTTAGTTTTTACACTAAGATGCATACAAAATGGTATTTCCCCCATTTTCCCTTTATCTTGCCATGCAATATTCATTTCAATTGCTTTGGAACTTATTTCTTCTGTAAATAAGAATTGGAAAATTATTTAATAGGCATTTAATTCTTTATAGATTTGAAAATATTCTCTTGTCTGCGGTATTCCTAAAGTTTTCTTTATCTGAATTTTTGACATCTAAATTTGGAAAAAACTATGTGTAAGTTAAACTAAACTATAACATGTGTGTAAATCGAATGAATTAAAAGGCTTATTGGTGTCAATTTTATAAATAACACGTTAGAAGTCTAATTGAAATAAATATATTTAATTGTGCCTAAGGAAACTATAATCTTTGCTGATAAACTATAGCTTTGTTGTCCTGATAACTTATTTGGTATTTTACCAATATTTACCATATTATTCCCCTTCATGCAATATTTTTCAGTTTTTTATAAATTGTAAGTGATTGGATGCGTATCATTGGTGAATCAAATACAAATGTGTTTGTATTGAGATTTCGTCGAATCCTTCTTATACGTCACTAGACACCAGGACCAGGTTGTGTTTAGTCGGATCAAAAACATCGCCTTTTCTTCTATCAATTTTTGTATTCCAAGTTCTTCATTTCTAAAACTCGGTTCGTGTTATAGTTTTAATCATCATTTATCAGAACTTTATTCTACACTTTACTTTGTCACAAAAGCACTCATCGGAGGAAATATGATTCTAATATTTTTTGGAGATATCTGCTTTAGCCTATAATTTTCCCTAATTTTATAAAAATTTTGTAAATTGTTGAATCTTTTAATATCTGTAAAACCTTAATTTTTATACTTTTAGTTTGATTCTTAATTGTGACATTCTTATCACCTGTAAAATTGCAGACTATTGGAAGCAAAATTGACAAAAAAAACATAAAATTAAGATGTATATTTAATATTTGATAAGAATTAAAAATATTAAAGTATGATCCATTAATTGAAATCAAATAGAAATGATAACTGCGTTTTCATTAAAAATACATGTTTTTCCAGAAAATACTATTTTATATTTTTTCCTTTCATAGTATGTTTTTTGTTTAAATTTTAAAGATTATTCCCTTTGATAATTTGCTTGAAATTTTGGAACATTAAAATAGCGAATTTTCATCACCGTTGGAATGGAAAAAGTGTTATATCGCTTCCAAATGAAATTAGAAATACTTGATTTGATAGTTTTACAAGAACAACGATAAATATTCGTTTGATACTAATGCCGTTATCAGGTTAAATATAGCACTATGTTGAATGTAGGTTATCAGCTAAAATAATTTAATGTCTTTATTTTTGAAAATATAATCTCTCAAAGAAGAAGAAGCCTTTATTATACAAATGTAAATAAAAAAAGAAAACAACTTCAAAAACAATAAAACACCTCGAAACAATAAAAATTAAATGGCACACATGAGAATACAAAACATATATTTGTATAAATGGTTGAGAAAAAGTTCCTAGGAACCGCTTAAATCACAACCATCTAGTACATTTCAAAAAAAGGTAGATACAGAATATAAATTTTCAAATATTCGAAATTTAGTAAAGAGATCAGCAATAAATGCATGCGTAATCTTACTAAGAGCGCTTAATCCGTATCAATTTTTATCTCAATTGGGAAGAACGACTCTTGACCTAACAAATTAAAATTTTCAACAATCAAATAATCAAATCTTTCACCATATTGTCGGCACTTTCTTTTCCATCTTTTGTTTTGTTACTCATCTTCTGACTTGCTCTTAGAATGACAAAATGTTAAACGACTGGTTTATTTTTACATGGAACTGTTGATAGTAACATGCTTGAGTTCTCCTATCTGGATTTTGAGGGCAACATTACTTTTGGTACTTCCTAACTAATTTGTCCCAGTGTACCCCCAGAAGAGTGTTTGGCTAACTCAAAAAATTATCAAAAGTAATTCGATATCCTTGACCCAGACCTTGTACTAAGTCTAGTACTACGCGTTTTTCTTGTTTTTTTTCAGGAGATGAAGCGTATATATAGCCTGAGAGATTTTCGCAAACATCTTCCTCGAAACCCAACTAGTTGTTCGTTTACACACATTTGTGGTGATTCAGGCTCTAAGCACTTTTGACAGTTATTTGTAAAAAAAATTCCACATCTCTCGTATTGCTGCTAATTTGTCAGTAGTTCTTCGTGGTTGTCTGTTCTGATGAAATGCAGTATGTCTTTGAAAACATTACGGCTCATAGTTACTTTGAAAATCGGCCTAGATAATGCAGTATCTTCTTTGCAAACAAATTAAATCGATTCTTTTCTACCTCTAGTTGCCCCAAATATAATTAGCATTCCAATAAAAGCATTCAATAACTCCTTTTCCAATTTCTATTCAGGATGATTGATTTGGACAGCTTTCTTTTCCTAACATTTTATAATAATATCTAAAATTGAGTCGTCAAAAAGTAACTGATATGCATTTAGATGTGTTATTATGTTTGTACTGTTATTTGTAAGTCCTGGAGCTATGCGCAACACATTTTGTGTCAAGATACGGCCTTTGTTACCAGGAGGATTCTTAGTCCATTTTGTATCATCTCTTGAAGTAATATGGTCACCTTCAAATTCGTTTGATTCTACTTCTGATCCAAGACTTGAGGATAATGAATCAGATTCACCAACTGACACCCGATCTTCTAGTTCTGAGTCTTCATAAAGTACACGTTCCTTTTCATTATCTTCGCCAATGTCTTTATTAAGTTTTTGTAAATATATCCTTTCTCATCATCATTAAGATTTTTATGTGCCATAGTTGGGTTAATCAAATCTAAAAATAAAAGAAAAATTCTTAATTTGAAATGTAAATATTTTTTGTTAAAATTTTATTTATACATACTAGCCCCAAATAGGATCATAATCGACCACATGCTCTTTTGGGTGCCTCCAAAAGAGCTCCATATTATTCCACTCCAGTTTTCCCACTATGTTCAGGGGCGGATTAGGGGAACGCGAAGCCTGGGGCTGTAGCTTTTTGTGGGCCTATGTGATTTAAAGAAACTGTTATATAGATCAATTTTTCAGTCTTTATGACTTGAATAAGAAAACTAAAAAAAGACAGTAAAATTTTATTCATTTATTTAATGTAGAAATACTTTAATACAAAAAAGTTACATATCCACATGAATTTCCACTAAAGTAATTATTTGTGAGTTACAAATGAACTTTTATAGCTTAATAACTGGAGCCCATGTTTTCAGTGGGGACCGTAGACCTGGAGCTGCAGCCCCAATAGCCCATATGTTAATCTGGCCCTGACTATGTTTTGCACAAAGTTCAGATAGAAAACCTAAAATTTCTCACAAATATTAGCATTAGTTAAAAGGTTATTGAATAATTTGTTACTATGGGGTCACTTCTGACCCCGTTTTGGGCAGAAGAAGGTTAACAAAGGAGCGCTAATTAAGAGAGTGATAATAAAAAAACGGTACATCAAATAAAAAACGAAAAATAATAAATTTTAGAATTTTGAATAATTTTTTTTGGTTTTCTAAGACTTTTGCTTCAAAAAATATGTTTAATTAAGATATTAGAAGACATTCACGATAAAAAATTTAGTTCACCTTTATTTTTTTTGAGAAATAAGAAAAAACCTACGAAAAATTTCCCCCAATGTTCTCTCATCTGGTGATGAAACCAATTATTAAATTATTTTAAAAAAATTAATCAAATCAATTAAAATTTAAGTTAATTTAGATGTTTAAATAAGTTTCAGAATTTGCTGAAAAAAATTTAAAAAATGAAAATATAAACTAAAATTGTAGAAGACTTAACCAAAATGAGTAAAATAACATTTAAAAATATAAGCCTTGCATTTTGTGAAATTTAAAAAGATAAAGCAAAAATTATAATTTAAAAAAGTTTTGAAAATAAAATTAATTAATTTAATTTAAAAAAAACATTTTTCTAATCAAAAATTTCAAAGACTTATGCTATACTCTAGGTATATTTTCTTTATGGCTACATTTTTAATTAGAATTTTCAATTTAATTTCTTGCATCAAGCGAACTTCACTTGGGTTCAATTGTGGCATCCAAGAAAAAGAACGCACCGCCATTTTCTTGTTCTGGTTGATATTCTATAGCAGTTATTTGTCGCATGATATCTGTTTCAGTGTTCCATCCATACTTTCTATCATTTTTTTATCCACCTTTTTCTTTCTACCTTACACTTTTTGGGAGGATCTTTTTCTAAGCCGTTTGTTATCAATAACTATTTTTTATATATATAATAAATATTTTTTTACAATTGGACCACTTTGGGTGCGATTTAGACGAATTGTACCTTGAACAATAATTATCAAAAGATAAATACAGCTTTTCTTTGAGTAAAACTGAAATGAAATCTAAAACTTAATCCTAACATTATTAGTTCTATGACCTAAGATCGAAAACTTGAAATTGAATAAGCAAAGAAAAATTGAAATAAATAAAAAAAAATATAGATATTTATCATATTTATTAATTGTAGTTTTTTCATTGTAGTGTTTAATTTTTTTTTTTTATTCAGTTTTTTAAATATGTTCCTTTTTGTCAGAGGACTATAAAAAAATTTAATTATATTTCGAAGAATTTTTAGACTGCATTTGTTAAATAAAAATTTTAACTGAAATATGAAAAAACTACAATGAATAAATATGGTAAATATCTATAATTTTAATTTATCATTAGCTTAACATACTTTTTTAGTTTACTGCTCTCACTTTCGGCAATCCTAGGAGCGACCACGCTGTTTTTAGTATTTTAAAGCATCTAACCAACCATACTCACGCCCCCTCAAAAAAATCAAATGCTCAAAGCCTTTAACTTTTTATTTCAGACGAAAGGAACCTCGAGTTTTGGTAAAAAGCATATAAAATCGCATACACTCTGCCGTAGATGCGGCAAAAAGTCCTACCACAATCAAAAGAAAAGATGTTCGTCTTGTGGATTTCCCGACAAAAAGATGCGAAAATGTGAGTTCCTTCCATGTTACATCTTCAAAGGAGTCCTTTTCATTTTATTCTGTCTTAATATCTATAATGGCGAGTTTTTGCCCTGGTAGTATTAACAAAGTCACAAATCAAGTAAAGTTCACAACAATGATGATACCCAGGAATATTAACATATACAGAGACTTTTGATCTCTTGTTACGATAAATTTTAGGTCGTTGTTGAAAATGATTACCACATTGCTGCATGTGGGTGATTTGCAATTTGTCGTCAACATTATTTATTCATTACAGTAAAATAAAAAATATTTTTGACTTTAATCACCAAATATTTTTTGATGAAGTTGGTTTTGAATTTTTACAAGGCCTAGAAAAGTACGATCTAAAGTTGGTGTTCGTGCAACATCTGCCCCACGGACTAAAAGTAGAAATATTTGTGTTGTGAGGGAATGAACCGAAACAAAATTGTGCTGTTTAATGGTGATTCTTTTTAAGCATGATTTAATAAAGTGAAAGATATTTGCGTAGAACAAAGCATTGACAGTCCTGTACTAATTATGGACAATGCACGAATTCATCATTACAAAAAGTTCAATTTTGCTGGCTTTTATGTTTTGTATCCATATTGTCCATTTTTAAGGCCCATTGGAAATTGTTTTAGTAAATGAAATTTTCTTGTTATCAGGCATGGGTGCGTACTAGAGAACAACAATGGGAAGAGCGTATGTGCGATGAAATTACATCCAACTTTAGCAAATATGCTGTGTTATTAAACAAGTCATCTAATTTCCTTAAAATTTCGATATCTTAAAATATTAGTAAATTTTAAAACTTTTATATTTGATTTTACTCTATAAACCTTTTTCATGTGACCTAGAATTTCAAAAATATCCATCTACAATAGCAGTGTTGTGGATAAAATGAAAAAGAACTAAACAAAGCTCTGTTGTTGTTTGCGTTCATCGTGTTTTCAGTTGATAACCGAGTGTTATACCTATGGGTTTTCGGGCAATGACGCGCGATCTTACTATTCATTTGCGGCAAAATTTCCATTAAAAGAAAAAAATACTTTATTCTTAATCGTATTTGTAAAACGCTTTAAAACTTTTTGTATATAGAGTACTTTGCTAGCTCAGGAATTAATCAACTAACAAAGAACATTAAATATAATATCCCGTATAGTTTTTCAAAATAAGAATAGCGCTTTTGTGTTAACTGTATTCGTAAGATGCGACAGAAACACTTATATATAGCAGTATTTCCTATATTATCTTTCTCCTTTTCTCAATTGAAGAGGTGAAATATTTCAAAATTCTTAGTTTTCATAAAGTTTTTTACTTCAACGCCGTTTACATAATTTTTATAAAAATTGCATATTGAAAAACTTTCTTGTTTAACCCTTTCTGGGATATGTTTTTGAGAATTGATCGTCTTTTTCGTATTTTCAAACTTTGCCATTTTTCGAACAGTAAAATCTTATTGGAATAAAAAAACGTATTGAAATTTTGAAAAAAAATTGAACCGTAATAATAACAATCAAACATGAAATCAAAAAAATTTGTTTGATGTTTTTTACCTTGTGAATATAAATGCTTTCAATATTCTTTAGTACAATCGCTGCCTTTTAATTAATTAATTTTAATTAGATAAATTTATCAACGTATTTCCGATCCAAAAAATTCATACTTTTAAAATGCAGAAACAGTTTGAATAATTCCTTTTCTCTTGTATATAAATTAATTTGTTGATCAATATTTTGTATAATTAGTTTTAATAACTTGGTTATGGTTCCCCTATCGTAACGTAATTTTAAACGTAATGAACCGCATGCCAGCACTACTGATTGATGATCCATTGTTCACAAACGGGTTTAAAAAATTAAAAACAATGATATTCTATAACTACGAAATATCTCCTCACTCGTTGTGCAAATGCCGGGAGTGGTGAAATAAGCCAATCATTTTACTCAGATTGTGTTATCCTTATTTTTGTACACGAAATATAATTTCTCACATCCCAGGTTAATGAAAGAAGTCTTGCAAAGTATTTACGTTTTTTTCTTGATTTCTTAATATATTTAAAATCACAAATTTATTTTTATCTTTGCCATTTTAAAAATTCGTTAGACTTTTTTTTACATTTTAATGCATTTTATAGAATTTAATTTTGCTTATCCCATTTCACCAACTGATTATTATTATTATTGAGATAGCTCGAAATGTATGCATTATGAAGAAGGAAGGTAAGAAGATAAGATTTATTTAGTTCAAAGCAAAAAGATACGAACTAAACTTAAGTTTATATGTCGTATGGGAAATAATCCTTCATCCTATCTATTGTAAGAACTTCTAATCTCAATATGCTGAAATAGTGAAGTTAAAAATAAAATGTGTAATAGATCATGTGTAGGGAGGAAGATAGATTCAAAAAAATCCATAATGATTATATGGATAAAATTAACCCATTTAAGACCAAGCAAAGCAGACGATATCTAAAAAACGCAGACGATTTATATTCAAAGTCATTGAAAAAAGCAGACAAAGATGAAATTACTTATGTTCCAAAATGGAACATTGGCCGTAAATGGGCTAACAAAGGCGTTAAAAAGTTGTACTATACAAATATAGAGTATATATAAACATAATTATGTATCATAAGTAAATAATTGTTCAAGGCAAGATCTTTAGGTAAGGCGAAGCACAAACGGGTTTGATTTTTGATGAATTTTCCAGTAAAGATAATAAACACCGAGATCTAAATGAAAAAAGGAAGATTTGCAAATTAGATCTTTTCATCTCTTCACTCATTTCGAAAAAATCCTGTCCTATTTGATGCGCAAATGCTTTCTTTATACTTTATTCTGTAAAACTGTCTTACTAAACTTTACACAATTTTAGGGAAATGAAAAAAAAATTAGATTATAAAAGTATGTGTATAGCAATACAATTAAAAATTGTAAAAATCTTTGCTTTTACGTGTATAGGCAAATCAGAGTACTTTTCTAAATGTACCTTAGTTCATAATTTTTATTAGTATAAGTAGTAGAGATGTACCAAAAAAGTGAATAATATTCTGACTCATGAAACAAATATATTGACTTATTCTTCTGACCAATTTTTATTATGCAGCTGTTCTTGGCTTAAATATTTTGCCTTCTAAACATTCTTTGAATTCATGATTTAAATCGCTTTGAAAGCGGTAAATTGCAAGTGGACAAAAAGGAATTTTCTACACTATACCCCTCTACATTTTATTATCAAAATGTAATGCAAAAGTGTCTCTTGTCTGGGTGTTACATTAAATTTTACTGCCATCAAAATGTTTTTCATATCTTTACATTCAAACAAACATTACTCCCCTTACTCGCTTTGTTGTCTTGATATAAACTTTTTATTTGAAAAGTAATTTATGTAATAAATCTACCTAGCAGATCTTTCCGCACCGGTATCCTTGTTTTGAAAATGGAATGTAAATTCTCATATTCTTAAGATCTAGAAATCGAATCACCCCTAGTATGCATACAATTTCTACTATGGGCCAATATTTTTAGAGTTCTTGACAAAGGTTAGGTTAGGATTCTATTGATTATTGATTCTAGATCACGGATGCATATTATTATTGAAATTATTGGGGGAGATAAATGAAAAACTTTTATCTTTAAAATTAGATATTAAATTGAAATATAAAAACATGACCTTTTCTCCTATTGTTGCGTTTAATGTCTTTCTTCTTGAAAAGTAAACTTATCCACCACAAATAAACTTCAACTGAAACTTAGGGCAAGAGGTAAAACAAAGTAGAAATATAGATATTCTAAAAATAATTAAATCTGTACCTGCCAAAATTATTGCAAGGGCGCAGTTGTGTTAATCTTGTTATCCTGGGGAGGAGAGACATTGCGAATAAAACAATATCTTTGCCATGTGTAATTTTATTTCTATTTATTTATAGATTTTTTGAAAAATATAAAAAACTTTGTTGAACTAAAAAACTTATTTGTGAATTTAATAGCGTAAAAAATTTCAAAAAACAGAAGAAAAAGTAGTTCAAGCTAGTTTAAAATTGTTTTACAGTGACTTTTTTTTTTAATGTTTTTTTTATTTATTGACTTTTATTCGCTTGTGAAGGAGTGTATTTTAGAAAATTTTTATTTTTATATTTTGCCTACTTTATTTCAGCTTTTTATTTAACAACAAAATATAAATCATTTAAAATTAGGAAATGAAAGTTAACTTCAAGTTTTGAATGATAATAATTACTAATTAAACATGAAATAATCATTGAAAATATTTTTATTTTTAGTTTCCTTAAAAAAGTTTTACACAAAATAAATTTTCGACTTTTTATTGACGTAAAATTTTTTTTGACTTTATTGACCTAAAAAAAATCCAAAATAGAATTCAAACGATTTTAAAATAAGTTTACCGTGACTTTTTGTTCTTTTTAAAATAAATGGACTTTTAAACTTTTCGCCCTGCTTATAACACATTAAATAAGAATTGAAGTAAATTCAATTTTTTAACCCTTTGACGGTCAAAGATAAATCCTCTAGCCTTCTTTTTCAATTGATCGTTATATATTTAAGGGAGGCGCTAAATTTTCAATGTCTACTAACGGTACCGTGGGGTGTTTTCACCGAGAAGCCACAATTGTGCTGCTTCTATCGTACTATCGGCAAAGGAGGCTTGATAAGCCCTTGAGTTAGCAAAACTCAGTATCTAACCAAGCTTGTTCACGCCCCCTGACGTTTGTAAAACATATGTGTATGATTAGATAAAGATGTAATTTAAAATTAGATTTGTTTTAAATTTTAGAACAAAATTGTCTTAGCGCCCTAAATTATTATTAGATACTTACCACACGAGATTCTTTAAAAGTAGGAATACAAAGCTCGGTCCAATGAAAAACATCCACGTTTCCCTAACCCTTTTCTCCCATAAATATATGCATTCGGAAAACGATCATTTAAATGCATTTAAGATAATTGGAGTGAAAAGGCTAAAAGAAGAAGAACTCAAGGCACTGGTAGAATGAAATATTTGAAAAAAGTTCGCATTCATTTCAGGTATTTGTCATGATCAGCGTTGTTTTTCTTATATATTTTTTTCTTCGTTCTTAGGAGTGGCTTACTCAATGGAAAACTCAAAGTTTCTCACAAAAAGTTGAAGAAAACAAATAAACCTCTATCCACATAAGGAATGTTTTATGAAAGAATAAATTTGTTACAAGTGCAATGTCTCTATTTTGTATCTGCTAAGGGCTACTGTTATTTTGTCTAAAGAACTTTTCTTAAATAATATTGTTTTCAAAGTACACTTATGTTCATTTTAAATTCTGGCTGATAAGTATAAGTCTTTATACAGAAGGGGGTGTGAGCTTCTCATGTATCTTGTATAGGAAACAGAAATTATATCGTTTGCAAGAGTGTGTTCCCTAAACTTTTTCCGCCGTCCTAGAAATATTGCGTTTAATGCCACTGATTATTATTTTAGATCCGTTTCACATAAACTCGTCAATGAAGGAGAATTCATTTGAAGTTATGAATTCCAAAAATAGCGCTAAATTACGCGTATTGAAAATATTGAAGCAAAATTAAAAAATACTGAATATTTCCTCTTACAATTTTTATGAGTTCATAAAGCCAAATAAAACCCATAGATATCGCCGAAGAATTTATTTGCCTAATTTCCTGTACAATTTGTTTTCTAGAAAGTAAAGAGAGACTACAGCAATAAATCTGAGTCTGTTTCTAACTTGACATCTTTCAAAATGTATTTTATAAATTTAAACTTTGTTAGCTATTTTAAACGCGAATATCTTTGCTCTAACGTATCATCCAAAGTCTAAACATAATCTTTTTTAAAACAAAGAATCCTGCTCTATTTCCTAAAATGACAAATATATGTATTTTGTTCTGTTATGCTTTGTTTTCTTTCTATGCATGCCTCGGTTTTATCATATTTGAAATTTAATCCACCTAATGTTAATTTATCTCTTGACAGCAATCATTAGCAGAGTAGTCGAAAATCGCAATTTATAAAGGTTTATCTAATATTTTAAGCATTTTTAAAATGAAAAATATGGTAATCTTTGTAAGCATATTGAGTGACGCTTCTACTCGAAGTCAAATTTTTAAATAAGTTTATCGTTATTTAAATTTTAATATTTTAGTTTTTAGTGTCTTTATTTCCCCATTTTTTAGACGTTGTTGT
The DNA here is from genome assembly GCA_030549495.1 of Nectonema munidae. Taxonomy (NCBI): domain Eukaryota; kingdom Metazoa; phylum Nematomorpha; class Nectonematoida; family Nectonematidae; genus Nectonema; species Nectonema munidae. The sequence continues at coordinate 156,255 of JAUIRK010000974.1, read as the reverse complement.
CTCAATCTAAATATTTTGGAAAATAATTTATACATATAAATTTTAGATTACAAAAAAATATAGTTTTTAAATATAGCCTTGTTTTCGTTTCTAAATGAAACTACCGTTTGAAATAATTGTATTTATCCACTTGTTACCAAATGTTATGAAGGATTGCAGCCTGCTATCAATAATTACAGAAAGCATCGCATCTCAGACAGCTGAGGACCAACAGAGTATTTGTCATTTTCAACGATATTCTCCTCTCTGATAGAAAATGGAATACACTATCCTTACTAGGTACAGATATCGAAAAACATAAAAACGTTCTTCTAGATTGATTTTTATTTCATATGGAATAAAAATATGATCAATTTTTTCATCATTAGTTGTATTTACCTTATATTCGTGTATCATGCGACATTTGAAAGTAATTTATAGTCTAATTTTATGCGAATCATACATTAGATATAAATTATGATTTTTAAAAAATTTTTATTTTTGTACATAATAAAGTGTAGAGCCAAATATGAATGAATAATTCTTCAAAATTTTCTTTAATTTTCGCATGATGCGATGATGTAAGGCAAAATCGTGTTTTGAGTTGAAAATTTTGAGGGTTAATACACAAGAATGCAAGAAATTTTATTTTGTATTCAAAAATGTGAAAACGAAAACATTTAAAATAAAAAAGTAAGCTATATATTCGCTTTTAAGCGGTATTGAGTATACGACGAGGCCAAATTATAGACGGATTTTATGAAATTTGCATGATCCGTTTTATGACGCTAGGAAATGTTCATGTTTTTCCTAGATAACAATTCTTAGTTTAATAAAAATAAGTAAAGAAATTTATCTTTTTATTATTTGAAAATACGAATCCCATCAACATTCAAACAACTTGAAGCCAACAGACTCTTCGTCATCTGATTTCAGCAATACTAGTCTGACCTGTCCCTCGCTATTATATCTCGTATAGATCTTGTCTACCTGCAAATCATTCTTTTTGAATGATTGTCAGACGATTTAAGCTCCAATCTCGTCTCATGCTATTTGACCCCACTTCAAGTTGTCGAACCGTTTGACATTTCAATAATAGTTTTCTAGACTTGTGCACATACACGTTTTCCAGAGCTCCAGAAACCATACTTAAATGACATGATTATTGACACATCTAACAGTTGCAGGATTCACCTCAGGCCTGTGAGCATAACGTCCTGTGTCTTGTAGCTAACTATTTAGTTAAAATTTTAACTTACATGAGTATAAGAACTAAATGTAATGGAAAAGATGTAAAAATTAAGGCCTTTCAACATAATGATCACTCAACGATGCCATCCTAGCACTCAACTTGTCTTCATTCCGATTTCAACATTTGGTTCAAAATGGTTTCAACATTTGTTTCCCACGTGAAAAACCGCATTGGTTTTCGATCAAATTATTATTCACCAAATGTTCGATGTATTTGTGTGTGAAGACACTTCTAAATTATACGTCTGTTGTATTTTTTCTTAAAGCCAAGTCTTTTTTTATCTATTTCACAGCGTATAGGGAGGAGTAAGAGGTTGACATGATTTCAAAATTTTAATACGCGAATCATAATACAACTCATTTTTTCAAATATTTGGATCCAGGCCCGTAAACAGACGGGGGCATTAGACCCCTCACTAAATTTTTTAGATTAATAAAATATGAAAACATATATAGATTATTATAATAAATCTAATAAAATTTCTAGGATATTTTCAATTTGATTATTTTATCAATTTAAAGATGAAAACATGGGATAGATCTTTTTGGATTTAGCTGCTCCTAAAAATAAGATGTTTGGATTATTTGTTTGAGTTGATTTTGACATTTATTTTAAAAAAAATTATTCTATTAAATTTATCTTTCACAGTCGTACAAACAAATTATAGATTTAATAATTTTTATTTTCTCTCACTTGTCCTTGTTTATTCCCTGATTTTAATGCAATCAAATTTCTTAAATCTCCACTTTCGATTCCACCCAAATACTTTCCTTATATTTAAAACATGAATTAAATGAGCACATGTTCACAAAGCATCGTTACAATTTAGCTTCTGTCGTCTTAATCCCTCCACTTTTAGGGTTTCTTCCTTAAAGAAATTTCCAATTTATTTGGAAAGTTTAAACAATAAAAACTATGAAATCATCCTTATTTCGAACTCATATTGCATTCCTGACGTTTTTAATCGTTTTTATGGTATGTTCGGGGTTTGAACCAAATCCCTTACCACTACACAGTTCTGCATTCTATCGAATCAATAGGGGTGCAAAAATAAAGATAACTCTCTTTCACCTTGTTTCCTAAGACTAATTTATTGGCTGATGCATTCATTTTACTTTCTTTCTTCAAGTTAGTTCTTTAATTTTGAAATGTAATTTTTGAGATTTATTTAAAATTCAAGAAGTGTATTGACTGCAGCGCACAAAGCAATTCATCTTCATTCTCTACTTTCTATACCTGATGAATAAGTTGTGAAACAATCAATCTTCTATTCTCACTGACATTACGCATGACTTCAAAATCAATTCAAAAGTTTTTTTGTCTGTTTAGATTCGATGGAAACGAACACAATACGAGGTATAGATAGCTTTTAAACATAAAGGCACACTTTGAACCGCTTGTATCGGAAGTAAAGTGGCGCCATGCTGGGATTCGAATCTGAGAATCAAAACCAGATTCTGGATTTCACTATTACTTTGCCAGTATGCAATGTCGGCACCATCTGAGAGCGTGTTTAGTAAAGTCTGCAACTTTTACACTCGCTTTGGAAAACTTAGAGGCATTAATGAGGCTTTTTCGAGGTATAAAATGAAAAACCGGGATTCTAAAGCCCTGGACTCATCTAAAAAGCATTTGGTAAAACCGAGACAATTCTAGACCAACTTTTGCTGATTATTTCACCTATCAGTAAATTAGCTTTCACAGGTGACTAACGCCAAGTACTTTTCTCATTATTTTTAAATAAACTTGCCCATGAACCGCAAATCGAGCATGCTCAATTTGATTTTGAAAATATTTTGTCACTAGATTTAAATTGCAGTTACTGTTTAAGTTTGGTTAATTTGTGGTCAGATATTTTTTATAATTTTTGTCTCATTTATCAGATCGACCTTCTATTTCATCATGACATTATTTTTTGTCAATATATACACATGTAATGAATACTACATTTCAATGTGGTTAAAATGGTTATATATTTACTTAGTTCAACACTAAATAGAATTTTATATATTTAAGCCCAATCGATAAAATAATTTTCTTTATTGATATAACAATGATTTTATCCATCTCATAATGGACCAAATTTCTAATCAAGGCGAGTTGAGATCATGTTTGTTAAAACTCACTGTACTTCATTTCTTCTATACTTTAAATGGTATCTAATTTTGCTTTTCATTCTAAACTGATCCTTCCTTGGTAGCTCTACGTTTATCAGAAATTCATTTTGTGCATTCTATTTTAGAGAAAACCTTTTTCAGAGATTTATTTAGGTCAGAATTTAAGCGATTTTAGCTTTTCTATTGAAGAGAATCTCTTTTTTGATCTTGGCTTTTTCTTTATCAATATCATGTGTTGTAGTATCAGGTGATATGAACAGATATTACTCTTGATATTTGCTAACCAATCCTTTTCAAAGTTAGTGTTCTTCAGGAAATCATTCATAATCCTCTTTCTTCAATTACAAATAGTTTTCCACTTTTATCTTCTAAAAGATTTCACACCGAAAAAAAAAAATTTGTGAACTTCGATTCACTTTTATAAAAAAATTTGAGAATAGCCTTATCTTCAAATATTGGTATGTCATAGTTATGGCAACTCTAACTCTAAGTGTTTGTCTAACTAGTTATGGTAACTCTAATTGTTTGAAAATTTTTATATCACTTTTTTAATTAATTGATGTTTCAAATATTAACTAATAAGATAAAGCTTTAAAGATCTTTGATTCACAATGAAGGAGCTTCTTCACGGTCAGGATGTTTTTTGAAAATCTCAATACTATATTATTACACCATCTCCTAGTTCATTGGAAAACGGCATACCTTCCGTATAGAGAAGTTATATAATTGTTTCTCAAAACTGTATATTTCATCAAAGGACAATTAATTCCCTTACAAATTAAACATAAACACTTGTTATTGTTCACAGTTGTTAAAACCTCAATGATGTGCGGAAGAAGATGTTTACATTTTTGCGGATATGCGATACATCTCAATACCATATAGACAATAAATAAATAACGATTTTTGAAAAAAAAACGGATTTTTACCAATTCGATTCTATTAGCCAAAAAGGAGTATAGAAATGAAAAACATGGACGATATTGTATTAAAAAATTATCTTAAATTTGAAGGATTTGGTGAGAATTTTATTCTCAACCAAATTTTATTTGTGATTTTCAATCAAAAATGAGCTTTTTGATTTGAGTTTTTATAGAAAATTGAGTTCTTTTCAGAATTTGTTTTTTTCTGAAATGTCAAACTTGATTGATAATTCCACACCTTCTTCGACACTAATTCACGCTAAATTAACAAATTTGATTGACATTTTCACATCCTAATTACGAAAACTGAGTTCAAAAATGAAATCAGGATGGTGAACTAGTATTGAAAATATAAATAATATGCTTGAAAATAATTTTTAATCTTTAACCATAAATATGATTGACAATTTCACACTCCAATTGCAAAAAATGAATCGAGAAATAAAATCAGCATGTTCGATTTATTTAAAACATGGATAAATAATTATTAAGACATTTTTTCAGACGCAAACCGTAAATTTGGAAACTTTCAGACATTTTCACATCTTAATTGCTAAAACTGGGTTGAGAAATGAAATCAACATGGTCGATTTGATGTAAAAAAGAATACGCCTTGTTTAAAATTTAAATATTTTTGGAGAAAATTTTCAGATGTAAACCACAAAATTTCCATTTTCAGATATTTTAACAACCTAATTTCCAAAAATGATACTGGAATTTAAATCGACATCATTAATTTACTATAAAAATATGCATTTTTTTATTTGAATTCTTGGACACAATTTTCAGGCGAAAACCGTAAAGTTGATTGCTACTTTCAGAATTTTTCTCACCCTTATTGCGAAAATTGAGTATGGAAATAAATTCAGCATGATTGATTTAGTATAAAAATTTCAGACATAAACCGCAAAATTGATCGATACCTCCATACATTTTGACACCCTAATTGCAAAAATTTAATACGAATATGAAATCAGTATGATTGATTTAGTATAAAAAATATATTTTACTTAAAATTTGAATAATATTCTTGGACACATTTTTCAGGCTTAAATCGCAAATTTGATTGACACTTTTAGAAATTTTCACACCCTATTTGCGAAAAATGAGCCAATTGTTTTGCTTACAAATTCGCTATCACCTTGGAGTCTGTACTTCATTTCTCCTATACTTTATATATGGTATCTAATTCTGCTTTTCATTCAAAACGAGTCCTATACATTACGTTGTGATGGTGAACGGGCATGATTGACCAATAGAAGCGTCTCTGTGTAGTGTGTGGTAAAGTGTAGTAGTTCTAGTACAGGGATGTCCAACTAAAACAAGCAGCGGGCCATTTAGAAAAGTTATTGGACACGGTCGGGCCGCACCTATTTAAAAAAATAACTTAATACGTACTCCCAAACATACAAACTATTTTTTTTGACCAAATGAATCAGCTTTGCAAATTGAAGATCAACTATTTCTATTTGAATATATTCATTCAATTTGGAAGAACGCAATTGAAAAAAAACAAAAAATCATTTTTATTTTTTTTTTTTTTTTTTTTTTTTTTAAAATTTTTTAAAAAAAAAAAAAAAAAAAACCACACACTTTCAAAAACCTCCTCATTTTTTTTTATAAATAATTATAAAAAAAAAAAAAAGGATCATATTTTTTTTTTTTTTATTCTTTTCTCAATTTTTTTTTTATATTTTTAAAAGAATTTTAATAAAACCTTTAAAAAAAAAATAGAAAAAAATTTTTTAAAACTCAAAAATATTTAAAAAAAATTAACCATATATATTTTTTAAAAAAAATAAAAATTTTTAAAAAAAATTTTTTTAAATTTTTAAAAAATAATATCTATATAAATTAACAACCACATTATCTCATTTTCTTAGAGGGCCGCAAAAATTTGCCTTGCGGGTCGCGTGTTGGACAATTCTACCTAACAAAGTGAAAGCTAAAATAATTATTACACATACTACATTTTATAAAGAGGTTGGAAGAAGTACATCGAACATATAGAACGGTATTACTATCGAACATCGAAAGACAAAATGTAGATGGCTTTCATTCTTTATTCGTGTCCGTTATAAGATAGGCAGCTAAAAGGAGATTAAAAAAAACTAGCCATAGGTTAGTAAATTTAACCTTAGTAAGCAAAGGCACAGTTTTTATTTAATTAGGATTTGTTGTTAAGGAGAAGTGGATAAGTCTTTGCTTGTAATAATTAATTAATTAAAGGATTTAAGTGTTAGGCGTGCAATATACATAATATTGAGTATGGGAGGAGTGTATACGGTTTAGGTAGCTTTATTTCTTCGCTCCATTATATTTTGGAATATGGGGCTGGAAGCTAGGGGTGGATGTTCTTCAATAGATGAAATAAAGGGTGGTAGTACTTCAGGAGAATAATTATAAGGTATATCGATCATATTGATGGAACTTATGTGGCATGACAGGTTTTCAAAAAATGTTTTTTTAGTTTATATTATCATATAAGTCAGGAGTTCCATGTGTGAATAATTCCATCTTTACGATTCGAAGGAGAGCACAGTGCTAAAAATTTTACAATAAACAAATAAATTTTGCATAAAATTATTTTTTATATTAAATATATAATGCATAATAAGCTCAAAGGTGGTTGTTCTTCTTGAGAATCTATCAGGCGTGGTTGTTCTTAAGTAGGTGACTGGAACTGTTCGTAGATTCTAAGGAATAAAGGCCTGTCGCCTTTGACAATGCTTCTTAACTTTTGTAAATGTTGTCATCTTTTTTTGAATGAATCCATCGACTGTAAGTATGTGGTTCAATTGGTACTTAAGATAGTTGTTTGGTTTTTGTAGGGTTGAAACGTTTTAGATTTTAAATGCTCTCAAAAGAGAATTACAAACTGAGAGTTTGTGATTTGATGCGAAATCAGTGTAGGCTTTTAAAACGCTTTAGCCACAAAATAATTGTTTCTACGTGAGATGGAGCAATCTTAAAAATAGATAAGTTATTAATAAGAGCAAAAATATCATCCATATAACGGGTGTAAAATTTTGGAAAATGATTTGGCGATTTTGGAAAGATTCTAGTAAAAGGTCCGCTAGAACAGGGGTTCTCAACCTTTTTTTCACCAAGCCCCCTATTAGTGCAAAAAATATTGTATGACATCCATGGAAATTTTTTATTTTATCGAGCTAGCGAAAAAAAAACAATAATTATAATTTAACACCAAAACCTAGACCAAGTATTTATTATTAACTCAACTTAACATTTAAGCACAATTGAAGTGATATCAGTGAAAGAGGTGATTTATATGTAATTAGAAAAATTGAGGTGTAAATTTTACTACAAATTTGATCATTCCTCTTTATTTGAAAATTAATTTTTTTGCGCAAAGAAACGAAAGACCTTTTCCCATCATATTCCAAATTAAACAAAATATGTTAAATTTCAAAATTTTGTAAAAATAACCTGATATTTTTTTCATACCCAAGGTGAACGACTAAATCTTGACTACACTTTTTCAAAATTCGACCACATGTAGGGGGAGAATTTTAAAAGCTATGGATTTGTTAAAATTATTTTTCTTAAAATTTTAATTATATAAAACTTTCTATAAAGCATTAAATTTAAATTTGTTGACAAATACCCCCTTCTTACTTTATTTGGGCATATATAGGATAATAAAATAGTTACAACAAAATTTCAATATGACCCTTGTGATGCCTGAAGGTCTACCAATTTGTCAATGTTTGATGTCTAAGTTATTAGGGAAGGACATAAAACAACTCTCTTCTCTACATCAAGACGATTTTTACTTTTTGATAAAAAGAAAATGCATCACTCGTCTGAAACCTGATTCTACTAAATTCAATGTGGGGGAATGCAATTTAACTTTTTTCCACAGTAGTGGACACTTTTCATCATTCATCCAAAGCTTCTGGTATCCTCTGAGCTTAAATCTTGAGTTTGCTGCTATCTTGTTCTGAAGTTCAACAAAGCTTTCTTGTATATCAATATCTACTTCAAATGGATCAACAAACCAATGAGGTAAATCGATAAGCGGTGCAGATATACCAGCTAAAAAGGAAGCTGTGTAAAGTCTCGTCTTGCAAGATTTGACCAGAAAATCTTCAGTTTTCATTGAATGCCTTAATTGCTTCTCTGCAAGAAAACAAAGTGGAATTACTGCACTTTTTTAATCAGTTAAAGATTGACATAATTTTGGGGATTGCAAAAGTCAGACCCATAATATAAAGCATATCTTCGTAAACTCATGCAATAGTTTTTAGGATTTCTCTGACCTCCACGTAACTTTCTGTAGGCTCTTAAAATTGAAATTTATTTCTGTGGCCCTCTGGAATATTTTAGGCGCCATATGGCCCCGTTGAGAAACGCTGCGCTATATAAAAAAAACAGAACGAAAGAAAAGGTTAATCAATAATTTCATCTAAAACATTGTTGTAACCCTATCAATTAAACTACAAAAAACATTTGCTCAACATCGAAAACATTACTTGCTGAAGTAAATAAAAAATGCTAATGTCAATTAAAAAATCGTTAAAGAACAGTTCAGATCTTTTTTTTGTTTTAATTTTTCAAACATCATATATGACTCAAGGCTTAGATAAGTGATTTAAATTGGAAAACAATTTTTTTATTCCATGATAAGAAATCCTTTTTAGAAAAATTATTGTGTTTTAGTTTCATCCATAATTTTGCGAAGACTATTTCAAGACTTTTGAAAAAGTTAAATTAGGTTCCAGTGTTTCTGTATATTGTTTTTATAAAATGCAAAGTGTTTAAAAACTAAATGTTCGGTTGACTATTCGGTTTCATTAATTATCTTTTATTTCATTAATTATAAATTATTTCATTATTTATCAATGAAAATAAATTTATTGAGTATCTATTTTCACTTTCTTCAAGAATAAGGCCTCCAAAATTTTCAAAAAAATTTTTGCATCTATTATCATATAAAAATTTATATTTACAACAGAACATAGCGTAACTTTAATATATAGGCAATTAAATATAATATAATTTTTGATACTTTTTTTGAGAAAAAAGTTCGGTTTTCGGTATTCTGGATAATATAATATAATATAATTTTAAATACTTTTTTTGAAAAAAAAGTTCGGTTTTCGGTATTCTGGAAAATTCGGTTTCTGTTCAACGATTTAATAGGAGTTTGTTGAATTTATGTTTGGACTCAAAAAAAATTTCGGTTTCTAGGAAAGTTCGGTTTTCAGAGCGTTCGGTTTAAAGAGAGTTCACTGTATTACCCATTAGAGTGTAGAGAAAATGTGTCTATACTTATTCTATAAACATTATTTATCTTTACTAATATATGTTATACTATATATATTAGGAATGCCCAAAACGGTGACCGAAGTAAAAAATGTGCACTAAGGGAATTAAGATTTTGCCCGCAAAACAGTTCAAACAATTTCGCAGATTCCTTTTTAGGGCAAATAGTTATGCACTTCACCAAAACCTTAGCTAAAATACTACAAATTAAAGAATGTTCCTTTGAGCTTGAAGTATTAAAAATCAAAACTATTTAGAAATAAAAGCAAACTTTTTGAATCAAGTTCTTGGTTTCTTTTGTCTGAAGAATATCCACTTCTTTAAAAATGTGTCTTATTTTAAACATCAATTTTTTCTCAAATAAAAAAAAAGTTTAGGGGCTGGCAAAACTTTTTAAATAATTTTTAAGATATATTATGTAGAGGAACTTTTAATATAAAAAGATATTTAACGAAAATGAAAAATTTCGTTACAGTCCCTAAGACAGAGGAGAAAAAACATTTATAAAAAGTGCTTTTATAAAAATGAGAATTAGCTATTCCATTGACAAAGTCATAAGCGATCATTACACCATAATGAAATTGTTTGTACAGAAAATAATACATAAATTTGCAAATAAACCCCCAAAAAATTATGCCATTAAATCTCAAGAAATGCAGACACTGATTCAAGTATAGAAGATAACCCAGGAAACTTTAATTTTTTTGCAAATGAGTTAGAACCAAGCTTACTTAAAGGCGAGCCTAAAATATACCATTATCAACAATACCACAAAAGATATACCTTTTACAAATAACTTTTATTAATAAAAGATAAATCATTTACTTAAAAGGTAAAGGTACTGTGGTGTGTTTTCATCGAGAAGGCACAATTGCGCCGCTGTATCGAACTATGGGAAAGTAGGCTTGATACGGAATCGAACCCAAGACCTAGAGTTATCGAAACCTAGTATGTAATCAACCTTACTCACGCCTCCTTATTAACTTCTTACTTATTAACAAAAATTTAAGGGACAATGTTAAAACATTGACGACTATTCACGGCAGTTTTGATAAAAAATGAAAATAATAAAATCAGTTTAAATTACTATTTAATTCTAAAGTAAAATCTAAAATCTAGTCACAAGCGAAGCAAGTCTTTTAAATAATTGAAATAAAGATATCAATTGATTCCACGATTAAAAAAAAGAAAAATAAAACACACCAGTGTCGGATTTAGAAGAAATGGGGGTGATGGGGTATTTGTCCCTACCCCTTCCCTCTGAATTAGTGTATAATTCAATCAAATGTTGATTGCTTTTGTAAAAGAGGGGTTGTACAATGTAGTTTAGAAGCGTAAGATGATATGGATTAATATTCTTTGAGGTATTACTCTAGATCAAGGGTTCTCAACCTTTTTTCTACTATGGCCCCCTTTTTGCGCAAATATTATTGTATGGCCCCAAAAAGTTGTTCATATATTTTTCTATTTTTTAGACGTCAAAAACGAAAATTCGTAACTTTTTCATGAGGTGTTGATGAGGTTAGCGAGGTACTAGGCTTCGATACCGCAAGGTGTCATCCTAGATCCAGCATTTAACCTTCATTACTCATAGTTCGATACATGCGCTACAAGTGTGCCTTCTCCATTAAAACACTCCAGGTACCTTTACGTTTAGCATATAGAATATTAATAAAAAAAAGTTGTGTCACTCATCCCCCCCCCCCCCCCCCCTCAGACGGATGTGCGCCCCTGATTGTAAAACAGATGGTGTCTAATCTCTGCTAACACATTTTGACTAATTCCTATCGAATTCCATTTATATATTTAAAATTTAAGAGGGGGAGGAAACTATACAAATACATTCTAAAATTATACCGTTATAAATATTTTAATATTGAATGCTTATATAAGTTTAATCTTATAAAAAATACTTGTTAAGAAGCTTGAAAAAAGAACATATATAAACTCTTAAACAAAATTCCAGTTCTATATTAAATTTAAAAAAGGCTAAATTATTTTTATTATTAAAAAAAGATATCGAAATAATAAAATTAATAAATATACCTTTAAGAATTTTGATTCATATTTATTGTAAAAACTAAAAAAGAATAATAAATTATGAAGGAAGAATATAAAATTTATGATTAAAAACTTTTGATGAAAACTTTTAGTAAATTTTTGTAGACTTGTTATCACAATTCGAATGTAGGAATAGGACGGGAATAAAAATTTCTAGATCGGTAATAAATATAGGATAAATGCAATGAATGATGATGGCATGACTAAGGAAAACAATTTTTAAATAATATTACACGTTGTCCAACAACAGTTGTAAGATTTACGAACAGGTTTATAACTCATTTCTCTTACAATTTCGGCAAATATTTCTTTGACATTATGAGTAGATTTAGCTGAGGCTTCAAGAAATGGGCAATTCCATGTTTCAGCTAAGGAAGCGCCTTCCGTAGGTAAAATAGTTCTAAAATGAGATAAATCTGATTTGTTACCTACCAAAATCATCGGAACATTTCCAACACCTTTAACCCTTACAATCTGTTCTTTCATATTTTGAATATCACGGAAAGTCTGTTGATTAGTTACACTATAAACAATAACAAAACCTTGTCCATTTTTAATATACAAATCTCTCATTGATGCAAATTGCTCCATTCCAGCAGTATCTAAAATTTCTAGTAAACAAGGAATATGATCTACTTCAATTTCTTTACGGTAAAAATCTTCTATTGTTGGATCATATTTTTCAATAAATGTACCAGAAACAAATTTAAGTGTTAATGCAGATTTTCCAACTCCACCGCTTCCTAGAACAACGACTTTATATTCTCTCATTGTAGTTACTTTAAATTAGTATTAAATAAAACCGTTTCGAAAAAAACAATAATTCTGGGAATTTTTTAAATGGGGTAATTATAAATAAAAATGTAAAATTTATAAAAAAAGAAATTTGCAAATATTTTTCTAATTACATCCTTCATTGCTTTCAGACCAAAAATCTTAATAGAATTCTTTTTTCTACATTTGCTTCTTCCTTCAATGATCAAATGAAGTTATATTGAAAGTATTTTTTAATTCTCTTAACCAAGTTAATTTTTCAATGGGTGAGACTTTTTACCCAAATATACCCAAATAGATGAAAAATATTCACATAATATGTTAATAAATTCATAATATAATAATAATAATAATAATAAATTTATTAATAAAAATTGGAAAAAAAAGATAAACATTGAATAGTGTATCGATCAAAAGTAGCATTGCATAAATTCATTTCTGAAAGAGATCAAAGGAAGATGGATCTTCATCGGGATGACTCCAACAGAGGTTATAAAAAAAGAGAAATGAAAGGTCAAAGGAAATAAAATGCTCATCGAGATGCACTCCAGCAGAATTTGGAAGAAGAGTAAAGGCAAAAACAAACATGTACAAGAATATCATTCATAAGATATACACACAAATATAAAAGAAGTATTTATGTAACATAAGTCAAGATATACATAAGCATAAACACGTATTCTCATGTATACATAGATAAACATATAATACATACATAGACAAAATAATACACATATATGTATAAACATAATGAATACAAACATTAATATATAAAAGAATAAAAAATATATATATATATATGTGATATATTAAAAAAATATTGTCCATGAATAGAAATGACCAGAAAGAACAATATTTTTGACAGATTTTTTAAAACGATCATAGCAAAAAAAGTCAAGGTAGTCGCAAAAACAATTAATATGCTTAGTAGTCTTTAGGATTAGAGACCTTAGTTGAGGGTGGCAATTTAATGAGTCATAATGAAAGGAATTACTAGTTCTGGTAAAATACGAGTGATAACTATTATTTAAGGCGAAAAAAATAGAGAAGTCAGAAAAATAGAAAAGAACGTTGTAAAAGAAAATACAATGCATCATAGAGTTGATCTGAAAAATATCCAGTTCAGTATCCGAAGGGGAACACATAAAATTATGATACCTACAAATCAATTTATTTAATTTGTTGAGTAAAACCTTATTTGAAGAACCCCAAATAATATTAGCATATTTTAGATGGATAAATATGTGAATAATAGAGGATCCTCCTAACTGAAGGAGGGAGCAAATTTTTATATTTGTAGAAAATGCCAGAAAAGCGGGACACCTTAGTTAGAACATTCTTGATATGCACAGACCAGGAGCGATTTTCCACGAAAAATAAACCCAAGTAATTGAATTGACTAACCCGTTCGATGGATTTATCATTAAATATAACATTAAGATTGGCAAACGCCTTGCTCCTAGTAAAAATTAAATATTTGCATTTGTCAAAATTCAAATGAATGTGATTATAATGAGACCACTGAAAAATATTAGATAAACACAAGTTAACATTGTTAATATCAGATATAGAAGACAAGTTAAAGGTTAGAGCCACATCATCAGCATAGATAACTGAAGAGCAGAAATGAGGCAAAATTTTCACAATATCATTTATAAATATAATAAATAAAAACGGCCCTAATATTGAACCCTGAGGTACACCAGATTTGATAAAATGTACATTAGAATTGATAATGTTATACGATACATAAAAATATCTGTCAGAGAGGTAAGATTTAAGCCAATCATTGATATATGATCTAAAGCCCATGCGAAATAACTTATATAATAGAAGAGAGTGAGATACTGTACCAAAAGCATTAGAAAAATCAATGAAAGTATAAATAGATGAATGAGAAATATTAGAAGAAATATCAAGAAAAAATCTAAGAAGGGCTAATTCAGTAGACCTACCCTTGGTGAAAGCAAACTGTCGTTCCTTAATCAAGAAATATTTTTCAGCAAAACTAATCATCTTGGTAAGTATGATTTTCTCAAATACTTTGGAAAAACTAGATATAATAGAAATAGGACGATAATCCTTTAAACAAGAGCCTTTTTTTATTAGATTTAAGTATAGGGACTACTTTAGTATATTTCAAAATGTTAGGAAAAGTGCCAGAAAAAAAGGAAGAGTTATAAAGAAATAGCAAAACATCTTCAATTATAGGTAAAGATAAGACTAAGATATGCATATCAATGTCATCAAAACCACAGGACTTTTTATTTTTAATGGAAGAAATCGCTACAGTTAAATCATGTTGAGTGAATGAAGTAGAAAAAAAAGTTTTTTCATTCAGAAAGTAAAAAAATCAAAAATGGCTTAATTCTCTTTGCTAGCATTTTTATTCATATTTTTTAATTTACTTTTAAAATTTTTCTAGTAATAAAATAAATTATAGACGTTGTTTAAAGAGTAGTCGTATACAATACAGTGTTTGGTTTTGTTTTTTCTCAAATTCGAACAGGATTTAAATCATGCGTGTCAAATTTTTTATATTTATTTAACATTTTAATCTAAACCTTTTTTTATATGTATTATTTTAGTAAACCTAGTGATTTGACTTTGTAAGATGTTAGATTCAAATAGTTCTGTTTTTGATACCTCTTCCCCCAAGAAAAAATCACGCCGAGAAAAAAAATATGAGCAATCTTATAAAAGTGAGTGGGAGAAAAAGTTAAGCTGGCTGAAAAGTGGTGGATCAGAAGGTACATCCTTTTGTAAATTATGCTCTAAAAAGCTATTGGTTGGTAAGGGTGGAATTAAAGACCTCGAAAAACATGCTAAAACTACAATCCATGTTAAAAACGAAAAAATTATAAGGGAAACAGAAAAAAAGTTTTCAAGTCTTTTACTAAAAAAATGTCAAGATCCAGTCAATAAATCGGAAGTTATTTTTTGCAATTCGATGGTGGGGCACAACTTATCTTTTCTTCTTGCTGATCATTTTTCCAAATATTTACCGAAATTGGGCCCTGATTCGGAAATTGCAAAAAAATTCAATGCAATCGAAATAAAGCAACATGTATTATTAAGTCTGTGATGGCTCCCTACTTTGAAAATCAAACCATAATTTTCATGAGAAGCAATTATCATAGTCTAATGATGGATGAGAGTACAGATAGAGGAGATTGTAGCATGCAGCAATTTTATGTAGAGTGTACTTCTTATTCTGTCAAAGTGAGGTTTTATGCTCTACTACCATGCCCTAATGTCACCGGTGAAGAATTATTTCGTATCATGGATGAGAAACTGAAAAAGGATCGTGTGGGATATGAAAAGCTTATTGGCTGGAATTCAGATTGAGCGGCCGCAATGTTGGGAAAAAGAAACTCTGTTATTTCACGTCTGAAAAATCGACAGCTAGCACTCTTTGTTTTACATTGTGTTTGCCATGTTGCGCATCTTTGTGCTTGCCACGCATCCAAGGCATTTCCAAATCACCTTGAAGAATTGCTCGTCGACATCTATTACTTTTTTCACCGTAGTGGCAAACGTATTAGTAAGTAATTGCTACTCTAAGAGAATTAATATTTTTGTTTTATCATTTTGTAACTTTGTTTTTCAGCTCAGTATGAGGAATTTCAGCAATTTTTAGAAGTACAACCTCACACTTTTCTAAAACCAGCAGAAACAAGATGGTTGTCGCTCGAAATGTGTTGGTGAACAATGGTCAGCTGTTCTTTCTTTTTTCTGCTCTCACGAAGAACATCAAACGAATAAAAAAATTAAAAACATAATTGAGCATGTTAAAAATCCTATCAATAAAGCATGTTTCATGTTTTTGAAGGCAATTTTACCGATATTCAATCGCTTCACTGTTTTGTTCTAGGTAATACCTTTTTTCTAAGCTTTAATATTGTAGTCTAGCATATTGAAATATTTTTTAAGTCCACAAAGCCAAATATACTTACACTATTGCCTGAAATGCAGATCACATTCAAGTCGTTTTTAGAAGATCCAACGACTGTTTGAATTGATATGGAATTTTAGTTACCTGATGAGGCTATTTTTAAAGGTTATCAAAGGCGTGCTTTTTTAAAAGATAATGAGGATGAGATTGACAGATATTAAATGAAAGAATTCATGAGGTTATTTTGTTTTTTTTTCTTACACCTTTGAAAATGTTCTCAAAAAAATTGTTTTTCTAGTAATATAAGAAATTATTATGTTCGAGCTGTTAATAGATTCAAAGCAAGCTTACCTTTGGAGATCCCATTTTAGGCCATCTTCGTATTTTGGATTCAAAATAAAGGACTAAAATTACGGCTTTATCAGGCATTTTTTAACATAATTTAGTTAACATCAAATTATGAAATTTATATTTTTAGTTAATGATTTAGTAGAAAGGTTTTCGCACATTGTCCATCTGGATAGATTGGATCAATTGACAGACGAGTTTTTAGATTATCAATTTATGAAAATCCCATCTGATTTGGAAAATTGTGAGTTTGACGCTTTTTGGGGAAAACTTTGCAAATTAGAAACCTTAGAAGGAAAAATAAGATTCCCATTACTTTGTGAACTAATGATAGCATTGTTAGTTTTACCTCATTCAAATGCAGAGTGTGAGCGTCTTTTCAGGTAATATTTGAGTAATATTTTTTCTTATGAATAAATAATGTTTTTTTCTTCTTTAGCATGATCAACAATATTAAAAATCTTTCAATGTCAAAACTAACCACCCAGGTGTACTTTGTTACAACTACAATTCGCCAGAAAGTGTCGTTAAAAATTCGTCGTCCGTTAGTGCAAAAGCATCATATAATTAAATATTTAAAAGTTGATTATTATTTAAATAGATTTTTTCAAATAAATTTAATTTTCAATCAAAAATAGTATGGAAGAATCGCCGTTCAAAATTTGAATCTATGGATTTCTACTGATATTTAGGACATGTTTTACGGATTTTTGATAAATTTTGCCAGGCAACACTGAGTCTATATGCTCGCATTATGCTTGAGATTGTTAATCACAGATTTGTGATTTTGTTTTTAAGAGTTGGAAGCCTTGGAGGTAGAACCCCTGACCTTCAACTGTTAAGTTGAGACGTACACCCTAATAACCATTGAGGCTCGGCGAAACATTTTAATTCAAAAAAATAAATAATTAACTAAATATCAAGCTACGTTGGGAAATGCTTAGATATCTACTATCTACCTAACTAATAAACATTTTTGTTTAATTTTTTCTATAAAATATAGCTATCTGTTTAGACAATCAGATTTTTTTAAAATAAATATCTTAATTATTTTTATTTTTTTTTTTCATTATATTATCGCCTAAATTTTACAAATTCTTTCTAACATTTGTAAGTTTTATTATAAATACCCATGGTATAGCCTACTTTGTTAAATGTGACATTTTACTTTGTTAAGTGCAATGCTGTATTTGTATTGTAGTTATATTATATATAACAAGAAAAAATTTTATAGTCAAAATTTTTATCTACATTATGGTGGTAAATATTTTCAATTCAAAAGAATAAAAATCCAAGTGTAAACGAACATTTTAAATAAACATTTTTTTTAGCCTATAAAATGTAACCAACTAATTGATAAATATGTTTAAACAATCCCATTTTTAAAAAATAGAAACTATGCAATTAAGCATTTATGCAAAAAGTAAAATTCCCATGTGAAATATATATTAAAAAAAGATTTAATACTATATTTACTCAAAAACAATAGAATTTATGCCGACTTATTGTTAAAAATTTAAGTGCAAAATGATTTTTATTTATACATATGATCTTAGCGGGCTAGGCCCTTTTTCAACATCTTATATTTCGGACACGTGTATCCTATTTTGGCCAGTGATGGCTTACGATACGAAAAAAAATTTCGTATTTCTAAATTAAATTTTCTTTTTGAAACGTAAAATTGTGTCGAAAATAGCATATTTAAAAAACCTATCGAAATGTAATAACGAAATTTAAATAGGCAAGAAATATTTAATGTTAACTTAGTTTTTTAACTTAGTCAAATTACGTTGTTTGTAATTCATATTGCATCAACTTTGTAGCTCAGTGGTTTTCAAACTGGAGTCGACTGTGTCTCGAAGAAGTTCCATGGGGATCGAGAAGGGACACTGAGTGAATCGTTTTTTACAAAATATTGCACCCATATTGGGTCATTGGCCATTTTGCCAATAAATCACATTTAAAAAGAATAAATAAGTTAGTCTTTGAATTGAATACTATTTTTTTCTTTTATTGCTTTTCAGGCCTTTGTAAATGTACATTTTTGTTAATGGCTAAAAATGAAATATGGTGACTCAAACTTAAAATTTCGTTTTACTACTAAATTCTTCTAGAACTTTCTAGAAAATTCTTCTTACTAGAAAATTAAGTTTTGTAATTAATAGGGATAAACATTTATAACAGTGTTTCCCAAAGTGGGCAGTAGCGCCCCCTAGGGGCGTTATCAAGGCACAAGGGGCGTCAAATGTTTTGCTCGAGATAGGAGGCGTTAGAGTCGCGCAACGGGGCGCTGTAGAATTTTCCATATAATTATTTTTTAAGCTCACGAGAACATTGAAACTCGTGATAACTTGGAATAATACATTCAACATTTGTAAATAAAAGCTTTCACAAAAGCTTATGTATGATGTGTACTCCTCGCCACATGTTTCTGATATTTTTCTCTGACCTTTTTATTCGCCTCACGTGCACAGCTTGCACCTTATTCACAGATACAGACGTCAAAGCAAATTACTCATAATCTGCATTACTCTTTTGAAAGCTAAAACAAAGTATTTTCTGTGTGATTGATGTTAAAAAGCATGATTCAAATCAATTAAAGAACAACAGCGTTTGAGCTCTAATCATTCATCTTTTTTTTTACTTCTTTTGTGTCAATCTATTTGCTTTATTCATAGCTATAACTTTGTTTTTCTCATTTTGAAATGGCAGAAAGTTCAAAGAAAAAAGCCAGTATAGCGTTGAGTATCCTAAGTTTGGGTTTATTCCATTTTTTAAAAATGGACATCAGCCGATGTGTCTCCTTTGCGAAAAGATATTTTCAAATAAAGCAATGAAACCATCCAGGCTTTCCGAACATTTGACCAAAATGCATTCAAACAAAGCAAATGAAAAAATTTCATATTTCAAAACTTCTTGATAAATTTAATAACCGGAATCGAATTTCATCGTCTATGACAAATCAATCACAAAATCTCGATGGGCTTGTTTGTTCATACAATATTTCAAAATTGATTGCTAAATCAGGGAAACCTCACACAATTGGAGAACAACATTTTACCAACTATAGAAGAAGTTCTCAGTACTGTTGTAGTCCATCATCCTTTTTCCAAAACTATTTTGAATTCAATTCTACTTACTAATAATTCAGTACAAAGAAGAATTGATGAGATGGCGTGCAATATTGAAGAAACTTTATATGAGACGCTCAAAAGTCAGCAATTGAGTTTGCAGTTGGACGAATCTACTCTTCCAAGTAATGAAGCATTGCTTTTGGCGTATCTCCGTTTCATTAAAGATGGAAAAGTTTCACAAGAGTTTTTTTTGCTGATGAACTTGAAACTGACACTAAAGGCGAATCAATTTTCAATAAAATTTATGCGTTTTTCAAAGAGAAGGAAATTCCTTTGAGTAATATCGTTGCTTGTTCAACTGATGGAGCTCCAGCCTTAATGGGAAGACAAAGGTTTCTTTGCTTTTTTAAAAAACATGCGCCCAATTGTCTCATGGTTCACTGTGTTATTCATCGCCAGCACTTAGTTGCAAAAAACTTGATCATTTTCATAAATCTTTTGATAGCATTATATCAGCAGTCAACAAAATAAAATGTAATTCTCTTAACTCGCGATTATTTCGTCAAATTTGCAAAGACACCAATGAAGAATTTGATCGCCTGCTTTTACACACCGAAGTACGGTGGTTATCAAGAGGAAATTCGTTGAAGCGTGTTTACTCTCTATGAGCTCATAGTTTTTCAAAAGTGATGTGGCCTACTTGACCAACCTGTTCACCATATTTAACGAGCTAAATCTGCAAGAATCTGAGGTAAATCTCATCAAGAAAAAATCTGTTATTTGTGCATTCATTGAAAAACTCTCACTTTTCAGACAAAATATTGGTCGTGAAGAGCTATCCTAATTTTCAAATTTGAATATGCTCAAAAAAGACTTGACGTTTGATTGTCCTACAATAGATGATCTCCTTGTTTATCAATATATCATAATTATGTATCTGTTTTGATAAAAAAACATTTCAATAAACTTTTAAATCTAATTTGTAATATTTTAGTGATATCTGTAGCAGATAAATTGTGTTATAATGAATGATTTAAGTAACCGGCAAAATATTTATTTTTTGATTGAGATATGTTATTTCTCAACGAAAAGTTTTTTTAACTTCTACAAATCATCATTTTTCAGCAACTTCGATTTGCCATAAAACTGATCATAAATTTTAATCGGTTTCTAACTTTTAGCCATTGGCCCAAAAATCATTGATATAGACCGTGCAACGCCTTTAATGAATATTTTTATGAATTTTTATTTGAAGTATTACTGCCAAGAATTTTGTGTAGGTAAAGGGGGTTCTTTAAAACAAAAACACTATTATAGAATAAAGAGTAAGATGTAGAAGGGAGATTCCCAAGGTACTAACTTGCGTATGAGGAAGAGAATTTACAACAACGCCTGCGCTCTCAAGAATTTCACGATTTTTACTGATGAAATTTTCAAAATTGAAATTTGAAGATCGTTTGTTTTCATGAATTTTGTCTAGCGAATTTAAAAATCTAACTAAAAATTTGCTCTCACAACTACAACTTTCAAATTTTCTATTTCAAACCTAGTAGTTTCGAGACAGTGTTTCTTTAATCTTTACACTTGCATATCCAGAATTTTTTCAGTCATCTTCAGTATCTGAGTTTCAGCTGGATACAAAAACAGGGTTAGGGTTAGGATCGAAATTCACTCGTTCTCAAAGTGGGCGGTAGCGCCCCAATAGCACGTTAACTTTGCCAAGTTCCGATGCACTTTTCTTAAGCTGACTTGTATAGAACCGCCACCTGTCTAACGTCCCCAGCTACCATTCTTTTGTAGTCCCAAACCGGCAGAAAGCCCGGTGTATCACCGCCATTAGATCGTTATTTTCAGGCTCGATTTAAATGATATAGGCAATTCGCCCTGACATGTGCAAACAGCAATCAAGAGACGGCATGCTATAATCGCAATTCATTGAAAATCATTTTCAAAAAATGTTTTACGATCATCACAAAACTGATTTCATTAATACCACAAGCATTTTTGTAAAGTTTCTAATAGTCATGGATTAGTCTAGGTTGGTTTAAGTGCCAGCCTTCTCAACGCATTTATGACGTGGTAAACATTATCGCATTATCAACTTATGAAGTTTCATATGCATAGATAAGCTGTATCCATTTGTACGATGTACACATAAACATCACTCACTCACTATATTGCTGCTTGATATAATGTCAATTGTTTTTTTGTCAAAGTAAGAATCTACTTTCCATGCGCTACCTCCATATAGGCTATATAGTTTTACTGTATTAGGTGTGAAATTTTTTCTTGATTGAAGCAAAGAAATATTTTGCATAATTTATGATGATATTTATATTCTTCTATACACGTATAAGTAGCTATATATTTATATGTTGTCACGCCCCTCAATGAGGAGGGCAATTCAATGATAAACACCTGTCAGCTACAATCAAATCCTAAGGATTTATTGTGTATCTGCTTATTTAATATTATTTAAAGATTTATTCGTAGTAAATAAGAAAAAGAAGAATTGTGCAATTTTCATGCATTTTTAAACATGCGTGCACTTGTTATTTTTTCCTTAGAATAAATGAGTGATGATCCTCCATTTTTGTTGATTGGAACAGAAATAAGCGCCAAATTTAATGGAGCTTTTTGTGAAGCACGTATCAAAAAAGCAAATATTGGGGTTAAGTGTAAAGTGCAGTACACCTCTGATACTCCACTTCCACAAACGCTGCATACCATTGTTAGTCACAAGGAAATCAATGGAGATTTGGTTTTAGGTTCTTCTGTTAAACTAAACAATGGAATTGTGGGCAAACTTGTTAAGCTAACTGATTGCAGCAGTTACACCGTTGAATTCAATGATGGGGATATTCGCTTCCTAAAAAGAACGGGAATAAATATAAAGGGAGAAAAGCACTTTGAAACATCGCACACTCTAAACAAACTTCCTCTGACAAACCCCGAGTCATTCAGCTCTCCAGTGGTGGACAAGAGGCATGGGGGTGGTGGAAGCAAGAGGAAAAAAGTTTTAAGAGGAGACACCAGAAAACTAGGCGGGAGGGATAGCGTTGCCATGGAAACCATGACAGCGGACTCCACCCCTGACTCACAAGAGGAGGAGGAGACGTACGAAGAGAAAGATCACTTTTTAGCGAGAGTGTACACGTACATGGACGATCGAGGAACTCCTTTGAATAAGTTACCGTGTATAGGCGGCGTGGATGTGAATTTGTACAAGTTGTTCAAAGTAGTCTCCGACATGGGCTCCTTCAACAAAGTCGCCAACAATGAAAAGTGGAGCAAAGTTAATGAAAAGATGAAAATCGCTTCTAAATCCTCTCTTCCCAGTTCCATTGTTTCCAAGCGCTTGCAAATGATTTATAAGAAGTATCTGTTGGATTTTGAGGAATTTCATCGAAAACTCGGAGTTTCCTCTGCTGAACTCACACAATCCCTTTCATCTCACAACCCTTCATCCATTTCGTCGAATAGAAGTCTGATTAGGAAGAAGCGGTTTGCTTATAGCAAGGACAAAAAAGCTAAGTCGATAGGCGGTAGTGCTGGTCTTCAAAAGAATGAAGAAAAGTCGGCCACTGCTTCTACCTCAACGCCACTGCCCCAACAAAGGAAAAGAAGAGATGAGGAAAAAGAGAAACGAGTGAAAATGCTTTCTAAGCAGCACGCCAGAGAAGTGGCTGCGAAGCGCCGGAAGAAGGCTGATGTTGTTGCTGATGCTGGCAATCAAGAAAAAGGGAAAGACGATGAAAAAAAGAAAGAAGAAAGCATTTTTACTCCTTGCACGTCTTTTTCGACACCATCTTCACCTTGTCATGATGAGTGGTGGCCAAGTCTTGGAGACAAAATTCAAGTGAGGTGCCCCACTTCTAAACGCGACTCACTACAAATCTACGACGCGAAGATCACAAAAGTGAAAAAGTCACGCCTTAACAATGTCAATCAAGAACTCTACTTCGTACATTACACCGGATGGAACACCCGCCATGATGAGTGGGTTAAAAGGGAAAATGTGCTAGGTCTTGCCCTCGGAAACAACAAGTCAAAGCAAACGCCGTCTTCATCGCAAAACTCTTCGGTCGAAACTCTTAAAAACTGCTTTTGTAGTAATAAACTGCGAAGCACTTTCGGTCCTGTAACTCGCTCCTCTTCTCCTTATTTAAACGCAAAAATGAAACAGCAAAATCCACCGCTGGAAAAAGAGCTGCTACCAGAAACCAAAATTACGAGGTCTGCTTCGGCCTCTAGTTTATTATTTTATTCGGATCACGAGGAAGCAAAAATGTTGCCGTCATCATCGGCATCCTCCCCTGTTCAACCCACGCCTCTTCCCGATAAATGTGAAGATGCAGAAGAAAAAGAAATCGCTCCTGACACAGAGTTGGCGACGCCTTCACTTGATGTGAAGAAGGAAGAAGATGATGTGTTGATTGAGACCAAGGATTTAGATCTCCTTTCAAGTGCAATAGAGCTGAAAGAAAAGGACGAAAACACTGAGGAAATAGAAGCAGACGATCCCGTTTGTTCGCCCGTGATTCCCGTTCCTTACGAAAACTTAGGCTTGTCACCATCTCACCCCTTTACAGCGAATGGCAGAGAAGGATTTGATGAATCCTTGTTGTTCAAGCCAAGTCCTGCCTACAGTGACATCTCTGAAGTTAATTTGGTAGAGGGGACAGGCGGCAGTTTAACCTCGTCCCCTAACCCCTACTTCGAACATAGCAAAGGAAGTCGAAGAGTAAAGCAACACCAAACTCGCAAAAAGTTCAAAGTGAGCGGGGCGACTCCTGGGAGGGTTACTGAGAATGCTACTGCGGACTCGTCTTCATCATCTCTATTTTCTTCGGAGATCCACAGGAAGAAAATGATTTTGCCGGATTTGCCGCAGAACTACTCACACAAGTACGTTTTCGAAGTTGTGGATGGGAAGAATGGAGAGTTGAGTCTCGCTGATCAGATCCTCCAAAATGAAGAAAATCTTAAGAGGATAAAGCGTCTCTTTCAAAAGTACAAGTGCTACATCCTTGAGATTGAAAAGCATATGAGGAGTCTGCTCAAAGTTGAAATGGAATTAAGCAACAATGGAAGCAGTGGCGGCAATTCCTTTACCTGCCCTAACGAGAAGAACAGCGAGGAAATGAAACTTTTGTTTGAACAAATCGACCATATCCTCATCTCCAAATCTCCTGTATACAACACTTCATCAGAGAATTCCGACTAGGTATTCATGCATCTAGCGCTTAATCATCAATCCATCATAACTCATTATTATTCAAATCATATCTCCCCGTAGCTCTCTTTTAATTTGGTTGACCTTGAAAGGAAAAAGTTGCGATAGCGTTGTAATTCATTTTTTTATGCTGAGAAAGAGAAATGTTTTCGTTTGGAAAGTCCAGTAGTGATGAATACGATTCGTTGAGTTCTTTTTTCAAGGGCTTTCTTTCCTTTGTCACTGTGATTTTGGGGCTGCTGTTCGGATACGCCGCTTTGTATGTCGTTCTGAAGGAAGACGTTTTGTATGGCACTAATTTTTTCTCTCTCTATCTCCTCTTTTCACTCTGCTTTTTATCTGGGAAAGTTTGCTCTCGCATAAACACGCCTCCGTTGTTTGGCATGCTTGTCATGGGCATTATCTTAGGAAATATCCCCAACGTAAAGCTCACTTCCCAAATAGAAGCTTCATGGAGTTCCGGCTTTCGCTCCGTTGCTCTCGCTGTCATCTTGATTCGTGGCGGCATGTCCTTGAAGGTGGAGAAGTTGTTCCTCCTTAAAAGGCTGGCCCTCTGCCTCTCCATCTTTCCGTGTGTCTTGGAGAGTTTGGTTGTGGGCCTGCTCTCTTACTTCTTACTGCGCCTTCCCTGGTCCTGGTCCTTCATGCTCGGCTTCTTGCTTTCAGCCGTCTCCACTGCAGTCATAGTTCCTCTCCTCATCCTCACTCAGCGAGAAGGTCTCGGAACCAGGAAGGGCATACCCACGCTCATCATGGCTTCCGCATCCGTAGACAATGTGATTTGCATCATCGTCTACACCCTGATCATCAACGTCGTTTTCATTCCTTCGCCGAATGTTGTTTTTCTCGTTTTCCAAGCTCCTCTTGAAGTTGTGCTGGGTTGTGCGTATGCCTTTCTCATTGGCGCTCTTCTTTGGTACTTTCCTCACCCCAAATCAAAGCATGTGAATCTCTTGCGCTTTTTTTTCCTGCTTTCCTCTTCTATCTTCTGCATTTTTGGAAGCGCGATGATAAACTTTGGTGGCGCTGGAGCTCTAGGCTGCATCATTCTCTCGATCGTCGCGTTTTATGGGTGGAGGAGGCAGGGTTGGCTGCACGAGACACCTCTCACAAATCCATTCACCATCACTTGGAATGTTTTTGAGCCGATGCTTTTCGGCTTGATCGGAAGTGACATCAATCTTCTCCACTTGAATAACGTCATCGTCTTGTGGGCACTTCTTGTCATCGTGATTGGCGTCCTTATTCGCTCGAGTGTCACTTTTTTAGCCGTTAGCCATGCAGGCTTTACTGCTAGGGAGAAGGCCTTTGTTGCGCTTGCCTGGATTCCAAAGGCGACTGTGCAGGCGGCCTACGCTCCTTTGGCCATGGAAATGACGCTGCGTTACAAGATGGGCGGGGAAGACGAGTCTGCATACAAGTACTACAGCGAACTCGTTCTCATTGTTGCTGTACTCGCCATCATACTCACAGCTCCCACGGGTGCCTTTGCTATCTCCCATTTTAGAAGGGCCTGTCTCTCTGAAAAAAATTCGCATGTTGTTGTCACATCAGTTTTCGGATAGCGTAAATAACGCTACAACCCAAGCTTTCTTATAATTCAATAAAAATATTTTAACCTTTTTCAATAATATTTTTATGCTTATTTTCACCAAGGGTAAGCGCGGCCTTTCCCCTAATCTCATTGCTAATGCCTTTTGGCGAGCATAATATAATTTGAGCTCCTAATTCTTTTTTTTCTCATCCACTATCGAAAACAGATAAAACTCATAAAAAAACTGTACATTGCTCGAAAAATTTTGAGTTGAAATCATTATAAAAAATTCGCCCAAAAAATGCCAACCGTGAAATGAGCTTGGCCTCGTATTTTATGAAACACGTTATTCATGTGAGCGAGAAAAAAATTAGATTGCAATAAATCATTCATCAATTTTCAGCACAGTTGTCATCAGGGTTGCGAATACGGGGATTTTAAGCGATTGGCAGAGACGATAATTTAGGAGTTGGATTTATTATGTATTAAAAAATAATTTTTTAAATATTTTGAAACATGCAAAAAATAAGTTTATTTGTGTAAGCATATGGAGTGGTCTTTCTTTAATTATGGAAGCGCGAAGTCATTCAAATGTGTTGTTTACTTCTAAGAAGTGTCTTCAAAAGTATTTTCAAAATTTCTAATAAAATATCTATTTTCATACCAAATTGATTATGCTTATTTTATTTCTGTACTCCATTCTGGCTAATAGGGTTAAAAATATCGTGAAGTCTCAATTGAATAGAGAGATGTATGTCTGAAAATCCGCTTTTTTCAAAAAAAATCATTATATAGTAAAAATATCTTTTTTTTTTATATAATTGGCTTATAATACTTTCTTCAATCATGTTGAGTATGAAATATTTATTTAAAAAAACGTATTATAAAATCTTTTGAAGATTAGTATGAGAGAAGGAAGCAACTTGAAAACTAACTGAAAAAAGAACGTGTCATCAAAAGAAATAATTTTATTAAGAAGTATGCTCTTGATTAAATGGAAGATCTACCATGTTCAAATGAACCAAGAAGTGGTGTAAAAAACTTTATATAATTATTTAGGTAAAAAGTTTCTTTTTGAGATGAGCTGTCACATATAAATATATTTTTTGACAGGTTTGATTGATTTTGATAAAAAATGAATATCACCACTAAATTCAGTATGCTTGAAAATGGGTATATATGCGTAAAAAACTTTATTTAATTATTTAGATAAAAAGTTTCTTTTTTTTGACAGGTTTCATTGATTTTCATAAAAAATGAATATCACCACTGAATTCAGCATGTTAGAAAATTGGTATGTGTGTGTAAAAAACTTTATATAATTATTTAGATAAAAAGTGAAAGGACCGATTTAGTCCAGCACTATTAGGGTTAAAGGAATTGACAAATTTTCGATTTGACAAATAGTAAGCCATGAATGAAACTCGAGGAAAAACCAAGTTTATAAAGATCTTTCAATTCCTAAAGATGAGTCTTGTTTATAGCAAGATTCGAAAAACTTTAAAACAAAAAGAAGTAAAGAAAAGTAGAGGCTGAATTGTTGAGGAGCCAAATTGTCTTGCTTCCTCGTGGGAGTTTGTTTTGTGAAAAGACTTTTCCAATTCTCATTTTGTGAGATGGCAAGTGTGTAGAATAGTGTGTCCACTTTAAGGTCTTTTTTTCATTCCCCGGGGAACGAGGACATCGTAATTTTTGAAAATTTCCCCGGGGAAGAAAAAGCGATTTTTTTACAGTAAAAACTGTTCAGAAAAGAAAATTTAAAAGTCTCATATAAGATTTTTATTGAAAAAAATTTAAATGCATAAAAGATTTATGTTTTAAAAAAATATCTAAGAAAAATTAGAGCGTTCAAAGTTTCATCATTCAACTAGTTTCTTATTTTTGTAGAAAAATAACCCATTGACGAAAACACTCTTTCGGCATCCACAGAAGTTGGTTTTATGCTCTTTAAATTTTTGAATAAAGTTTCTAAAACTTCGGGCCTCCTATTTGTTTCTAAATGAAGGTCAAATGTTTTTTTCATTATTTCCTCTATGCTTGAAATCTTGCTTTTAGTTTCACGTTCTTCATTTTCATTAATCTTCAGAAATTCGTCCAATTCCTCCTTCACGCTTTTCTTCTCTGTTTTTTGGTTGCTAACGATTAATGTTTCATCTTTCTTCTCCGTTACTTCGATATTTTTGTCTTCCGATTCGACAAAATTTTTTTTTCAAAAATTCCCCGAGGAAATTTAAACATTTTTTTCGAGGACGAGGATTTTGAAATTTCACGATTCCCCGGGGACTCGAGGACGAGGAATCCCGGGATGGACACCCTAGTGTAGAAGCCTCAAATGCGAAGAGTGAAAAGGAAAATCAATAGAGAGAGAAGAATACTAACTGGGATTTGATTGATTTCTAGAAGAGAGAGAGAGATCAAAGAATGTAAATGTCAAAGGTTTGAGTAATGGGTTCATCATACATGGGCCTAGAACCATAAATTTAACGCCAACTCTTCGCTTCCAGATAATAGCTTGATGATGCAAAGCTAGAAATTAGAGATGTTTCTTGTTGAAAAAGAATCTGAAATCGTATTTACTTTTATTGCTATATCTCATCTAAGCTGTTATTAAAAAATGATTTCCTTAACTGTAACTAGTGCTTCTGTTTTTTCGTCATTATTTTTGTCCTGGGAATTAACGGAAATAATATTAATCCAGAAATTGAATTTTGTGGAATTTTTTTTCAAATAGTCAAATAATTTTTTTGATTCAATCAAATAACTAAATATAATTTAAATTTTGTTTTGCCGTGAATTTATATAGATTTTGAAAATTCTCAAAGCTTTATTTTTATTCCAAACAAAAAATTATATTTGCTTGTAAAAAAAAAATTCTTTTTCCACATATTACGAGTCCTTATTTTTGTTATGAACAAACTGTCTGCTTGAAAAGTTCTTTCAGATTCAACCAAAGTGGGAGGGATGGTTAAAGCATTTTCTAGCTAGTTAAAAGATTGACTTCCTATTGCTTCGAACTTATTTATTTTCTTTCAAACTTTTTCTGGAAAAAAATAATTGAGCATTGATATGTGGTGCTTTCACTTTCTTAAATTTTACTTTGAATTGTCTTTTCTTTCAAAACCAAAGATTGGCAATCAATAAAGCCATTTTCTTCATCTGATTGTGAAGATTCATCATTTGAATTAATTTGGGTAAAAAAATTTTTTTTAATTCTTTTATATTATTATATTATGTTTTTTTTGTGTTTTTGTTTTTGTTTGTTGGGGGCTTTTTTTTTTTTTTTAATTATTTTTTTTTTTTTTTTTTTTTTTTTTTTTTTTGTTTGTGAGTTTGTGTGTGTGTTTGTTTTTTTTTTTTTTTTTTTTTTTTTTTTTTTTTTTTTTTTTTTTTTTTTTTTTTTTTTTTTTTTTTTTTTTTTTTTTTTTTTTTTTTTTTTTTTTTTTTTTTTTTTTTTAATATTTTTTTTTTTTTTTTGTAGAAGAAGAAAAAAAAAAAAAAAAAAAAAAATATAAAAAACACCAACCACCCCAAAAAACACAACTAACAACAAAAAAAAACACACACCCCAAAAACAACTCTCCGGGGGGGGCGAAAAAAAAAAAAAACAAGCGGGCCCGCCGGGGGGGGGGGGGGGGAAGGGAAAAGAAGAGAACCCACAAAAACACCCCCACCCCCAAACCTCCTGTTTCGGGGGCGGGGAAAACCCCCTTTTCGAGGGAAGCGAGAAACGACAACGGGACCGGCTAGTTAGATCATATTCAAATATAAGTTTTTATCTGGTCATTACTGAAACTTTCATTTTTTTTTATTTAAATATTGTAGTAAGCCAATTAATTTCGGTTTTCGTCTTTGAACAACTCTTTTAGTAAATGCTTTTTTAGATCCAATACAAATAGTCAGGGCTCGCGCACCCTATATATTTTGGGGGCTTGAGCCCCCCCCCTCACCCCACTCAATTTTCCAAGCTTCTTCACTCAATTTTTTAAGCTTAAATAAGTTTTAAATGAATTACGTTCGACAAAGTGCGCTTGTGAAGAAGTCTTTCTCTGTACATTGGTAGTTTCAATAAATATATTATAAAATTGTCTAGAGTATTTTTTGAATATACAATGAATATTTATTCAAGCTGCTCTAACAATAGGAATCAGCACTGCATCCTATGAGAGAAGTTTTTCGACCCAAAAGAGTTTTCAAGTTTTTGAACTATTTCAACGAAAAGACAAGAAGGCTGAATGTTTGACATGTAAATTGCTTTATTACTCTAAAAATGATATATTGTTAATAAAATGATTAACTTTTGTTTTATAATAGTTAATTATACTCCTCAATCTACTTACCTTACTTTTATGACCTTCTTTAGCTCTTGTTTCCGATGTTGATCGAATTTGCTTGTAGAAAGGAAAATTTTAGTGTGTATTTTCATAATGTATAGTTTGAGCCCCCGCAAAAAAATTTTGGTTAGCGCGGGCTCTGCAAATAGTGAATTTTGTTTGCTCTTAAAATTATAAGCATAATTTCAGGCATATTTTTATTGCTACCTTTGAAAGCTAAAAAAACAGTTTTTGTATTTTTATTGCTTGAATCAGTAATTGTATTGTACTTCTACATTCAAGATGAAAAGAAACAAACCTCTATTGAGAAGTTTTATCGTGATTGGAGCTGATATTTCTTATTTACAATATTTTCTAAAAAAATGCATGGATGAAATCAAAAATTTGCTAGTTTATTTACCAGAAAACAAAATATTGGTATTTTTTTATAATATTTTTCACGTATCTTTTACTCTTTAATCATTTTCAACACAATAATTAAGAAGCATTCATTATATTTATAGTTTTTTAGATTTCTTTGGACCTTTTGGTTTAGGTTTCATAAACGCAACGCAAAACAAACGTAAAAAATTTTTTCCTGTTACGTTTTCTCAACGCTGACAGAGCATGAAAAAGTTAAATTTACATTTGAAACTAAATCCCTTTTTAAAATTGCTCTTTTTAGGCATTAGTTATAAGAAACAAAAATAAATTGAAATTTAGAACTTATTACAAGCCTACACATATATAATATAAATATTTGTATTTCTTATCGAATCATGAGTGCAACCATAAAATATCCGTGGGAACTGGATTATACAGAAGGGCTTATAATTTAATCACAGGCGTGCCTGATCAACATTAATTAAACTTGATAACATACATTCAGACTTTAAAATATAATAATTTTAATGAGAAATCAATAAAAAAATTTCAAAAGATTGTTCTGGATTCAATTTTTCGGAAGCAAAATTGTTAAAGGATTTTTATAACACTTTCTTATGAATAATCCAAAAAAATTAAAGGTAAGTTGACCATGTGTGTTCAATATTTTTACAAGAAATTACAAAGTATTTTATTGTCTTACTATATCACTGTAATTCCAAAACCCAATAAGTCCTGGAAAACTTTTTTGCCAATAATAATAATAATGAGAAGGGGTAAATTAAATTCGAGAAATGTAATTTATAAAGTCAAATGTAAACACTGTGAAGTAGTTTATGTACAACATAATTTTTAAAGCAAAGAATACAAGAATATAATAGCAAATTCAATTCTTATAGAAAAATGTGGAAGAGTATTAAACATTTTAGAATAAAATGATCGAACATATAAACAAAACTAGTATTCAGGGCCCGCGCCCCCTATTTATTTTGGGGGCTTAAGTTTGATATATTGTTATCAAATTTAACCCCCCCCCCCTCCATTTTTGACCTGAGCCCCCCCCCCCCACTCAATTTTCCAAGCCTCTCCACTCAATTTTCCAAGCCTCTCTACTCAATTTTTCAAGCTTAAATAAGTTTTAAATGAATTACGTCCGATAAAGTGCGCTTGTGAAGAAGTCTTTTCTCTGTACATTGGTAGTTTCAATAAATATATTATAAAATTGTCTAGAGTATTTTTTGAATATACAATGAATATTTATTCAAGCTGCTCTAACAATAGGAATCAGCACTGCATCCTGTGAGAGAAGTTTTTCGACCCAAAAGAGTTTTTGAACTATTTCAACGAAAAGTTAAGAAGGCTGAATGCTTGACATGTAAATTGCTTTATTACTCTAAAAATGTTATATTGTTAATAAAATGATTTTCTTCTTTCACTTTTGTTTTATAATAGTTAATTATACTCCTCAATCCTCATCACCTTACTTTTATGACCTTCTTTAGCTCTTGTTTCCGATGTTGATCAAATTTGCTTCTAGAAAGGAAAATTTTATAGTGTGTATTTTCATAATGTATAGTTTCCCCCCCCCCCCCCCCCCCCCCATTTGGTTAGCGCGGGCTCTGCTAGTATATTCTATAAAAGTGTGAATTTTATAAAGCTGTCTTTTCACTCAAAAATAAAAATTCAATCAAAGAACATCGAAATTTCACCGATCGTCCATCATATCATTATGAAGTAATCCTATTCGGAACACAATCTAGATATTCTGTTTCTAACTCACAAACCAAGCATTCTTAACACTTCCTAATATTATTATGCTTTTACGCACTTTTAGAACAGCGTCTATATTTAACTATAAAATCAATATTTAGGGTAGGTCGATTTTAACACCGCAACAAGATCCTATAAAAGGTAGTTTCATTTTGATGCATACAATGGAAAAATAAAGAAAAAAATCTCCAAATTAGTTTATATTTTTGCGGAAATGAGTTTGTTACAGATAATTGTTTCTATACGTATATACCTTTTAAATTTTTTTTCTTAGATTTTTTTTCGTATATAACATAGTTTCAAAATGGCTAAAATAAAGAAACCTGTTACTAGGAAGAAAAGTGAAGATAAATTTGGAGGTGGTCCATGTGACATTTCGCTTACACATCCAAGCACTCATTTGGAAGTTATTCAATATTATTATTTTCTCATTAACTCATTTCCTGATTTAAACTTTTGTTCAATAGTGGATAAAATTTGTTCTGTGCTTAAGTATATTTGGGGTACAGTGAATCCAAACTTGCCTTTGATTAATGATAAATCTATAATAAGAAAAGTAAAGAATTTATTGGTAAATGTGAAAGAAATAAACAGAAAGCATGCAAAGATAAAGGTGAAGAAAAATTTAAATAAAAAATAAATAGTCTCTTTGATTTATCATCGTGTTCTTGTTCTTTAAACACTGTACCATGTTCTGATTCTCGAGTCAAATGTAAAAAAGCAAATTATACTAAAGAACACATTTTATGCACATGTTCTTCTAATTCAAAAGTTCCAATTGAAGAAAGATTGTACCTCCGTGATCAAAGAAACAAAGTGGGACCAATGGGGAATTTTCAAATGTCTACTGTTGATAAAAATGCTGTAAGGAAAAGTAAAAAGATGAAACCTAATGTTATTTCGGAAAATTTGAAAGTGAATATTGAATCAAGAAGATCATCAAGTTCTTCGTTTGTGTCTCAGGTAGTATTAATTTAAGTTGTTAGTGATATATTTCGTTTTACTATTTTTTAGGAAGAAGAAGAGTGGAATAATCATACATATATCAAAGAAAGTTACAATCTTACAAAGTTACCAAGATATGCAGTGGAGCTAGTAAGACACGATTGTTCTTCTAACTTAGGAGCAGCTTTGGCTAATGCCTTGTTTAATGACAAAACATTTATTCAAAGAAGAAGTCAATGTCAAAGACATTTTGGTAGATAAAAGCAAAATAGATAGAGCCAAGGCTAAAGTAAATATTATTAGTGATCAAGAAATGAGGCCAAACAACAAATTTTTTTGCATTGGCGTTGATGGAAAAATTGACGCTAAAACTTTAACGTTCATAGAGAAGTCTGTAGATGAAAAAGTGGTATTAAAAAGAGATGTTTTGAAAGAGCATCATTTAACATTTACAGTTGAAGATGGAGAAACTCAAGGAAAGTATCTCACGCACAAGACTGTTCCTTTGATTGGCGCGACTGGTGAAGTGCTTGCTAACGAAACATTTAGAGTCTTAGAAGAATATAAAAGTATGAGAGTATATTCGCCCTTCTTTTGGACAATACTGCAGCAAACACAGGATGGAAGAATGGCTTAGTCGTCACCCTTGAAAAAATGATAGGAAGAAATCTTCACACTATCGGATGCAGTCTTCATCAAAATGAACTTCCATTTAGAGCGTTATTCAAGTACATTGATGGCGTAACAGTTAGTCCAGGAAAATATATGGAGGAGCTGGGTCAAAAGTGTTGTGAAAATATACAACATCAAGCACAAGTAAGTTTTGAAATTATAGATTCTCCTTTGACTAGAGAAATCTTCCACAGAAATGATCTCAGCCACGATCAACGTCTTTTGTTTGAGTACAGTAAAGGCATTGGTCTAGGAAAAGTAGATAAAAGATGGATAGAATGTAAAATAGGTCCTGTGAATCATTCAAGGTGGCTAACACTTGCAATAAGACTTCTTGCAATATACACAAGAGAAGTATCACCAAGTGAAAATCTGAAAAAACTTGTTCAATATATTGTACAGATTTACGCTCCAGCATGGTTCAAAATAAAAGTTTCATCAAAACTTCAAGACAGCCCATTAATACTTTTTTCCACCATTAAAGCTGTGAAGCTACTTCCTTATGATGATGTCATACGTATCGTAAAAAATAATTTACAAAAAAATGCTTTCTGTTTACTTCCTGAAAACTTTCTTTATTCAATGATAAAAAGTGATGATAAAAGAATTAGAAATACTGCACTTAGTAAAATTTTAGAATTAAGAGAAAGGTAATATTAAACTTTAACTTTTTTAAGTGTTTCAGACTTTTGTTTTAGAGAATCAAATGGAGTCAAAGTAGCAAAGAAAATTCCTAAAATAAACTGGGAAGCTGAAACTTGGAGTGAATTGATAGATATTACTCATACTCAGTTAATAGAGACGCCTATGTTGAAGAACGTATCAAATAACGAAATAAAAGACTTGATTCGAAATGAAAACAAGCCAAATATTCCAAATCTACCATCTCATTCTCAAGGTGTTGAAAGAAGCGTGAAATTAGTTTCAGGGGCCTCACATTTGGTTTTTGGATACGAGAATCGTCATAAATCAATTTTCACGAAACTATTGAGTCGGTCAAAACGCTCTTCTTTCATATCAAAAGGCTATTATCAAACTTATGATAGTTTGTATGAATGAAAACAGATTAAATGAAAATAAATGTTTTTTCAATTGTTTTTTATATATTTTTTTAGAAGAAAACACATTTAAAAACTACAAGTGAATACTAAAATTCAAATCAATTTCCGCAAAAGATACTTCAATATTTTTTCTTAATTTTTGTTTTAAGTAATGTCTGAAGGCTAATATTATCTACCAATGATAGGATCCTACTGCTGTTTTGAAAAAAATATTAAATCGACCACATATAGTGTTTAAGTCATTTACTCTCTACCATAGCTATTTTATGCAGACATCATACACATATTCTTATTGTTACCATTCTACAGTAACAGTTCATTTACACTCTATTTTTCTAAAGTGTCAAGAAAAAGAAATTTATTCAAGCAATAGGTTACATGCAGTGACGGATGCCCCCCCCCCCCCCCCCACCCCTAGTTTTTTCGCTGGACCCCATGTTGGCCCCTCCACATCAAATACCTATTTTACTGGATTTAAAATTTACTCGAAACTTTTTATAATTTAATTTTTTTGAGTGGGTTTTGCATCTAGGGGAAGAAATATCTCTCTTATCTGGACGGGTGAATCTTAGACCAAGAGCACTCTTAATTTGATTTTCATTCATTGGAATAATTCAAAGAAAAAAAAGTAAAACATATGTATTTGGTAAATTGCAAAATTTATAAAAAAAATTATCGATTTAAACACTTGGCCCCCTCACTTTTGATAATCTAGAACCGCCACTAGTTACATGTATAGAGAAAAGGCGCACAATCTTCCAATTGTAGCTTCATATATAGAAACAATTTTAAAGCATTATAAAAAATAATTGATAAAGAACGAAAATATTTTTTATTACATATAGAAAAGTTTCTTAAAAATTTTTTATTTGTAAACCTAAAGAGGTTGATTTTTTGAAAAGAGTTCTTGAATGAATTGAAAGCGAAGAATGATAACACGCCAAATGATAAAACGCCATACCAAGAGAAGAATGAGCAAGAAAAGAAAGATAAGGAAAGAAGAGATAGAGAAAGCTAAAAATGTCGTTGTCGAAAACATCAATTCATACCAAAAATAAAAGTATGTCGCTTTCAAGGTTTGAATCGACTTCTACATCCTACACAGGAAAACTTTATGAATAAAAGAACAGTATTGTAATACGGGGAGGCAAATATTTAAATAAAGCAGTAAGAATTAAATGCCTTAGTGAATCAAGGAATATTTATTTTTAAATTAGAAAAGTGACTTCATTTTAAAAACAAGCTTGTTTAACAATTAGCATCAAAAAATTTCAAGATTAAGTTTCCTTCTTCTTGTACCTCAAAATCTTTCAAACAGGCACAAACATATTTTTTTGACAAGAATGAAAAATATCTATCAGATCTTCCAAAATTCAAAATTTATCGAAATGGAAGGCACCAGTGCTCTACCTATCGTTAATGCACCGGGACTGATGCTAATTTTGTCGCACCTCAAAATTTCAAATAATACTTCTAAGCGCCAAAAACTTAATTTAGGTATACATGTATAGTAAATCATTAACAGATTACTATTTAAGTCTAACAATGTTTCAATTGATATATTAATCCATATAAATTCTGCCCACTGAGCGGATCGCATCTTCTGCCCCTCTTGGTACATCATTAGATGGTGCATCAAACAATCCCCAAACTAAAAACCTTATTTTTACTTATGATATATCATAAACCCATTGCCAAAATTTTTAGGGATTTGTTATTTCTTTCTCAAAAAAATTTCTAACTTAATTTTAACTAGAAGAAGAAAGATTTATTCATACAATCTAACAGACTTTTTAACTAATGATAAAATAATTTGATATAGGTGCACTTCTAATATTTTCAGGTATAGAATCTACTATACATAGCTTAAAATTAATTGATTACTTGAAAAAATCAAAGATATGGAGTACATAGATCTAAAAATCTGTATTGTTGGGTATTATATCGTGGCTTTTAGAGAAGAAATTATATAAGGAAGTTAGACATGATGGTTATTTTTTGCTAGAAATTTTAAAAAAGTTTTATTTGTGATTTAATTTGTAAAAAGGTTAGCAATGCTTGTTTTTAAGAGTATTGATTTTATTAATTGATCAAACCTAATAATAACGCTAATTCTCTATGATCTATAACAGCGGCGTAGCCAGAAATAAGTTAATGGGGGGGGGGGGGGGAGGGGCTTGGCGGCACCTATTGAAGATTTTTGATAAAACATTGGTAACAGAAAATGTATGGTTTGACCATTTTGTTGTCATGGCACCCATCCGTATATGTGACGACGTCAAACTATGAAGAGTTCTAATATAACTAATAGAAAAAGCATGGAGATAGTTATGTGGCACATGATTGGCGGCACCTATTGAAGATTTTTGATAAAACATTGGTAACAGAAAATGCATGGTTTGACCATTTTGTTGTCATGGCACCCATCCGTATATGTGACGACGTCAAACTATGAAGAGTTCTAATATAACTAATAGAAAAAGCATGGAGATAGTTATGTGGCACATGATATATTCCGAGAAAATCAAATATATATAAATGTAATTAAAAATATGTATTCACGACATTGCATAAGGTACATGAGGGGGCACCACAAGAAACATCGGATCTACCCAGGACAAAATAACTAGATTCAATTTCTAAATAAAAACATAATAAGGAGAAATTTATTGAAAAACAAGGTGATACGGGAGGCATAAATAACATAATTTTACTAGGAAAAGAGAAGGCAAAAAAAGCCTATAAAAATATTTGCATCATTTTTTATAGAAAAAAAAAAAATTTTACAGTTATCAAACATTTTCTCTTTCCAAAAATTATGGAGCCGGTTCTTGGAAATATTTAAAGACGGAAAATTAACAAAGAAATCATAGAAAGAATCTAATCATTTATCATACGTTGTGAAAAAAATCTTTTCAAAAATGATTTTTCGCAATGACTCTTTTTAAACTTGTAAGAGTGAAATCTTTGCAATCTTTACCAAAAAAAATTTTTCTTTGTAAAATTACCATTTTGCAATATTGAATACCGTAACCATATCATTTCTGTTGAATCTGTATATCATCGAAGGCAAATTCGACCTTTTTATTCTTTCCTAATCTTTTTAATGATTTTAATATTTATTTATTTTTCATTCTTAATGTTTTTCTTCATCTAGCGGGTAAAATGTCTTTATAATTTTTTGCCAAGCAACACAAAAGTTTAATTAAATTTTTCAATAAGATTTCTATATTATTAAAATCTTCTCCTTTTTTCAGCTTATACAATTTTTTTATGCATTTTCAAATTTTTCTATATTTAAACTCTGATTCATATTAAGTTTATTTTATGCGCTCAATTGTTTCCACTAAGTGGACAATAACGCCAGAAAAAAACCCATGAGTGGGTATCCTAAATCATGACCAATTTTTATTCATTATTATTTAAATTTTAATAAAATCGTTCCTTAAGTTGTAGCAATATTGATATTAAGAATACTATAGCA
Organism: Nectonema munidae; assembly: GCA_030549495.1. NCBI lineage: Eukaryota > Metazoa > Nematomorpha > Nectonematoida > Nectonematidae > Nectonema > Nectonema munidae. The sequence continues at coordinate 117,150 of JAUIRK010000974.1, read as the reverse complement.
AGGGGAGGTGGACGACGCCCCCATGTGATTTCAAAAGGGGGGGGGGGGAAAGCTTAGGGCATTTACTTGAATTAAATACAATGTTTTAATGACTTCATAGAGAACATTTTTCAACCTATCAAGTGTGGTTTTCATTATTTGTGCGACGAATAGCGAACTTTATACCAATTGCATCCTGAGATTTTTGTTCAAAATCTATTAGAACAAGAAGCACTGACAGTACACATTGCAAGTGGATGTTCTGGCTTAATAACATTAATACTGTAGAGTTTTGTAAAACATAACATCTTTACTAGGTGCTTGTCATATACGTATTGTACGTGCGATCCATCGTTTCAAGCTGAATTGCATAAAATTTGAATATCTAATTCCGAATTAATAAAACCACCTCTAATATGTCATCTGACATCCCTTCTATTTGCCTTCTAAGGATATAGTTTGAGAGGGATATATGTTCCAACTTTTCAAGTTCAAAACTTCTTCCCACATTTATTATGATATCTTTGCAGCAAGGTAATATCAAATGTTCTCCTCTTGGACTTTTTGAAACTTTTCAAACCATACTTAATATTTTGCAAAAACATTCCAATGTTATCTAGCCTGGATTTGTGCAATCTTTCAGCTTGACGTTTAAAATAGTCAATAGTTTTGTTTACCGAACTCTAGTGATTCACTTCCATTGCAAGCCTCGCTTGACGGGCTTTAGAAAAGTGGATGCTCTAACACTTCAGAACACAAAATGCTTAGGTTCCTCTTCTCCGCCAAACGTTAATGCAGTAAAACTAAATGTCAAGTATAACTCGTTGAAAATTAATAAAAAAAAATAAAAATAGTACTCAATTCAAATAATAACTTATTTATTCTTTTTAAATGTGATTTATTGGCAAAAATGGCAATTGACCCAATATGAGTGTAATATTTTGCGAAAAAAACGATTCTCTCAGTGTCCTCTTCTCGATCCCCATGGAAATTCTTCGCTGCATGCGGACTCCAGTTTGAAAACCACCGAGCTAGAAGGTTGATGCAATCAGAATAACAAAGAGCGCAATTTGTCTTGATAAAATCTGTGCAGTTGTTGTGGGACTGAGAGCATACAGTACAAGTATAATGTCGTATAATAATGGTTGTATGTTTATTGGACAAAAATTCTTTTATAAAAAATTTTGAATTTATATTTGGTGCATTAATCAAAATGATATGAACAAGAGGCAGTGAAGTTTTTTTCTTGTGTGCTTTGACCGTGAAACAGATGTGGTAGAAAGGCTGTTGAGAAATTCAGAAAATCAATCAGTGAACATTGTTGTCTGTGGGAGTCAAATTTGTTGATTATATTGTTGCACTCCTATATTGAAGATCAAAGGGGACAAAAATCTCCTTCTATGATTTTGCCTTGAACAGACCCGTCGATAAGGAGGGTTGGGTGAAAGGGCTGAGCAAATCGCCCCTCTAAAATTTATTTAGCCCTCACCCGTGCTTAGAGTCAGGTAGGTCTGGCCTTCACAGACCCCAAGAATTGAAAGTACAAATTTCATAGATTCTTTGAATCTAACTGACACTTCTTTGAGGAAAGCCATACATTCCAGCACTCATAGCTTCAGAAGTCAACTTAAATAAAATCTCTCTCTTTATTATATTGATACAGAGATCAAGAACAAAAGTTCAATCGCCAATAGTTCACAACATCAAGGATACGTTTAACTCCAATAATAATTCTTTGATTATACGTTTTAGCGCGAATAAAGAAGAATTGGCTTCCTATTGTTGTCTCAAGAAATAATCGTGAAAAACTCCTTGCAATTCCCAAGCTGCCACATAGAACTGGGATAGCCATTTGTGAGACCACTCTGAAAATGCAAGAGGATTCGCTCTTTTGTTCACTTTGGATTGTAGGATTATGTTTCGATTCAACTGCAAGTCTCAATAATTCGCAAAATAGCATGTTCAATAGGGTGATTCCTAAAAAAAAATTTTCGAAAATTTAAATGACACCCTCTGCATTCGATGAGAAAAGATATATGAAGACTAAATATAACAATAAAATTTATCCATGTTTAAAAAAGCTTCCGCTCCAAGTAAAATATAAATTTGATAAAAAACTTGTATTTTTTTTAGTTACAAGTATTGTAACCTTAGTGCTAAGACTACTAAAATAGTTATTAAGTGTTAAAATTTTAACAATAGATGGTGGTAATAAAAAAATATAAAAAAAATTATTGGAGTATCTTTTTGGTCACATTCAAAGCATCTGTAATTTTTTTAATTTTATCAATATTTTTAATAAAACATGTTTTTATTAAAATATTTCAATTAATAGTTTATATTTAAAAAAACTCTTATAGATAATTTTATATAAATTTATTTTTATAATTTTATTTTAGGATTGTTATTCAAGATTATTTTCATTTATTGTTTAAAAGTTCAAATCAATAAGAATACTTGGGAAAGAAATTTAAAGTTCAAATCAAAACAAAAAAGGGAAAGTAAAATTCCTTTAATAGAGTCTCTTTCTCATTTGAGTAGAATTCCGACTAACTGTCAAATTCTTGGTAATTTCAAATTTTTATATAACAAGACTAAGAACAAAGAAGAAAGAATCAAGTTTATATTGAGTGAGATTGAATACCTTTGGAAAGAAACACTTGATTTTCCACTACTTTCTAAATCCCTTATTAGAAAAAAACTTGGAATTCTCATACAATTAGAAAATAAGAATAGAAAAAGACAGTCCGAGAAATTTATATCAGATATTCTTCCAGGTTTGTTTGATGTTACAAATGTTAATGGTTTTTGGAAATGTAAGGAAGATAAAGAGTTCTATAAAAAACAAATTGAAAGCCTAGGAAGAGTGGGCTACTCAACATTAAAGGAGGCTCCTTCAAGCTCTATACATCCAAGTAAAAAAAAGTTAATAAAAAATCACATATCTGAAAGTTTAGTTCACGTTGATCACAACTCTTCCTCAAATTTAAGTTCGAACGATGAAGTCATCATCATCATCTCTTTGCAAAATCCGTGAGCCTAAATTCAAAAAAGGTTTGACAAAAACAGCGAGTATTCTGGTGAATAAAAACAATGTCTCGACACACAAAGCACATCAAATTCTTACAACATTCAAGAAAGAGTGTTTTGATATTTCAGTTCCTAGACAATCTTCGATATGGAAACAAGTGATCAAGGATGGAAGGGCCATGAAAGTTAAAATTTCCAATTTTCTTTCAAATTCTTTGGATTCATTTTGCTTACAATTTGACGGAAAAAAGTTAAAAGGTGAAGAATATCAAGCTGTGCTTTTAACAAATCAAAATTATGAAATTCTCGGGATTTTGAAATGTGAATCAGGCTCAGCAAAAGCCATTTTTAAAGAGATGGAAAAACTGATTAGCGACTACAACGCTTGGAAAAACATATCCATGATTATTTGCGATACAACTGCAACCAACACGCGTTGTCATGGCGGAGTAGTCAAAATGATAAAAGAGCATATTTGTAATTTGGGTCATGCTGAACCGCAATATATAGGCTATCAACATCACGTATTGGACTTGATATTGAAGCTTGTGCTGAATTTTTTCTTCAAAAAACAACAAAACCACAGCTAAATTAATTACTTCTTTGTTGAATCTATTTCAAAGAACTATGATAATTTGCGTAATTCCTATAGTTCTCTAGCTTTAATTGAAATGCCAGAATATGAAAATCGAGGATGGCGTGATGATTTTAAGTTTCTTTATGAGTTGTGTATGGCATTCAGATTCTACAAACAGACCTTAAAGCTTCCATTGATCAAGTGGAAAAAATTGCCAAATTTACACCAGGCAAGATGGAACTCACGGGCAATTTACACATTGATAGCATTTTTTCTTTTGCCTGATCAAAGGAATTCTTTTGAAATTGTCTGCGAGTTTATAGCAAATAATTGCGCAGATGCCTGGTTCCACTCTCAACATTATGATTCACTTATATATGAAAAATTGCTTGGAGGAATCCAAAAAATAAAGTGTAACACAGGATTAAAATGTTTGAATAAACACTGGAAGTGTGAGAAGTCTAGAATAGATATTGCAAGAAGTAATCAAAACACCTAAAGAGCAGTTAAATTAATGGAGGAGCTACACAAAAGTTAAAAAATAGAATACTTAAACATCAAGTTTGTTGGAAAAAAACACCTTCTGACAACTTTTCTTCATATTTTATATGTTTTTAAAATAAATTTTACTTAAAATTCTTTACAAATTTCAATTATATGTTGAGTTTTAAGTTTGAAATTTGGTAAAAAAATTTTATTTTCCATACAAGAGGAGCGGAAGGTTTTTGAATTTTCAGCCAAAAAAACAAAAAGAAACGTATTCTACACGTAAAAACTCATCTTTCTGACATGGTGTCAAAAAATTTTTTTTTAGGAATCACCCTAATGTTCAATCATTCAAAATAGCATTGATTGACGGCTGCTCTTTTTGGTATGCAGGCATATTCATGAGTTGTTGATTGCAAGATATCTTCTTTGTTTTCGGTGGTCTAGATTTTGATCTCTTTAGTCTAATATATAAAGAAAAAGGATTTGCCATTTTTGTGACTTCTTTTAATCATTATTATGAATTCCTACAATTATATCTAAAAGCCTAATTTACTTCTCCACATTCAGCGAATGATCCCTATCTTTTTTCTCCTGCACATTTTCAAAATGGCGAAGAAGCGATTGCAAAAACTACTTTCCTCTAATTAAAGAGACTTTTCTGGTACCTTGGCGAAGATCTATGCTCTCGTAGCTTTTTTTCCTCATTAACCCATTTACGGACAATGTTCCTATTTTGGAACATAGTAATTTCATCTTCGTCTGCTAATGGGTTAATTCATAAGAAAAAGATAATGCTTTATAATCTCCAAAATCTTTCTTTATTCAATTTTTACATGAAAAGAATATAAATCATTTTTCAAGTAGTAAAGTACCACAGAAAATTAGTTGTTTATCCAAATAAAACCACTTTTACGAAATTTCCATGATTATTATTTTTATATCAAAAATTATTTATAGTTTTTCCTTTGAAATTGAGTGTTATTAATTTAAGGAGTTCAAATTAAAATTAAAGTATTTCCCATTAAAATCTGATTTCTTGAAACTTTTAAGTGCTTTGAGGAATTGCAAGAAACTTGAAATTTTGCACAGTTGACTTTTTCTATAGGAGAACCGATTCAGCTAATGTGAGTTGTGGAATTAAAACAATTTTTTAATACACTCTAAATTATGCTATAAGGAATGCATTTTTTGTTTGATGCTTCCTCACATCCATAACACCAAATTGTAAACCTAGTCTTCAGGTCGATTCGATAGTAGCAAGACATAATTCATTAAAAAAGATGATGTCTTTGACGTAGCATTTGATCCATGTTGTATTAAATGCCTTTAGACTCGATGAAATTACTTCGCTCGCACATTGTCCATACCACAATGATCTATAATAAGATTATTATGTATTAAATATACAATAAATGTAGTCAATGGTAGTACCGTGCTTTTAGCCTTCCAAACCCCGCGCTTCGTGCGCCTTCATCCAAAACAGTACTTTGAGAGCAATAAACATCCTGTTTTAAGGAGACACGTATATTTGTATTTCTGTACATTAAGTTTATTTGAATATTTGTCATTCAAAGTTAACATTTTTGTAATGTTCTTTATAACAAAATATACAGACAATTTCGTACACACCCAAATCTTTATTATTTTAAAAATATGCTTTTCTATAAATTCATCGCGGAAAATTCATCGACATTAAATTATCTACACCTATTTTTGACACATATCAGAGACCAGTGGGGTCTCCAAATCTACCCTTATTCTACAATATATTTTAATGATCTTGTTTGCTAACATAAAATGAGATAATCGTAAATACCATCAATAATCGAAAAACAGTGCTATGCTACACTAGTTCTGTTTTTCTTTTCTTTTTTATACATTTTAAAAAAAAAAATAATTTTGATGATTTATGAAAATAGTATTAATAATTAAAAATACAAAAATAAGTGTCCGTGAATTTTCCGCGATGAATTCACCTGTCACGAAATATATTGAAAATTTGGTGGGGGGGGGGGGTGCTCAAAAGCAATAGGCACGGCACTGGGTATAAGTAATACAGTGTTATATTATTTATTTATTTCTTAGTGACTTGAGCATGTTTTATACTTTTTGATCTTTTTATTTATTTACGCGTATAAGGATAATTTGTATGCAATTATGAATTCGATTGTTTCCTTCAACTCTTGACTGCACTTCATATTTCCTATGTTTTAGATTTTATATTTCTGAAATAATTTTTAGATATGAGCAAAGAGAAAGCAAATCCTTTTAACAAATGGAGTCAATGTGGCGTCAAAACGGATAAAAACTCTCATCCTTACTTGAATATCCAGAAAGAAAAGAAAGCTGGTCAAAAATTGAGTGATTCAGATCTCTTCTTTTCCTTTACTAATATCAATGAATGTCTTGCAGAAATGAAAGATCTTCTGCCGAAAGAATCTCCCAGAGAAGATGCATTGATTCCAAGCCGAGCCAAAGAAAGCAAAGACCCATGCGCCTCAAAGTCAAATGGTGCCAGCGTCTCAGAGGATTCACTTAATTTGTACGAGCTCTCCGCATACTTTGAAGAACTGGTTCGTATTCCAAAGAAAATGTCTAAAATGGCTGAGTTGATGTATGCTTGAGAGAGAGAGAGAGAAGAGAGAAAGGAAGAAACATGGAAACTTGTCTGAATTTGCATGTTTACAAAGTGTCGTGTTATTTTCTATACCTGCACTAACATCAATAAAAGTTAATTTGTTAACTTCTTTCTTTGTGTTTTTACTTTTCTTGCTTATCGTTAATTGCTAGCGTCAAAACAACTTGACATCGGTATTGTACGGAAAGACCTCCCTGATACTATCAATAGATTGAAAATTAACGTAGGATCTTTTCTAGATAATGACCCCAACAATGCGTTGCGTCGTTATTTATGAAAGTAATATATTTGAGGTCATTATTTAAGAATGGTCTCCCAGTTAATTTTAGGCATCAGTATTTTTTTATTTAGGTTAATGTTCCTTATTTTACTGTTTTGTTAATTAGTAAGGCTAAGAGTATATTTTATGTATTCCATCAAGTTCTTATCAGGGATATATTTTCCTTAGTGGTGATTATATGGGAATGAATTCCATGAATCTTGTAATTTGGAGATGATGCGATTTTGACATCAGTGTGTTCTAAATGTTTATCTAAATTTCTCTCCTAATTTCCTAAAAAAGGATATAAGATAAAAGGAAGTATGTATTTGTCAGAAATAAGGTATTATAAATTTGTACCTAAAAATACACCCTAAATTGGATATTTTTCTAAAAATGAGAACCAATTAATTATTTTTGTCGAAATATTGAAAAGGATTATTTAAAAATATAAGCATTTTCAAAGAATACTCTCATTTGTTTCAGTTGATTTAACATGTCAAGCAATCTCCTTTTTTTTTTTTAATAAGTGTAAAGTTCTGTCAAATTTATCTCGCATATTCTGTATTACACATGTTTGGGAAGTTAAACACACGAGCTTTTAAAATTACTTTAGCCTTTTAGACTCCATAATTTTATTAGATACCGACTCCTATCTATGAAATCTTTAGTCCCGTAACCCTGGCATCATACAATAAATCTAGGCCTAGCTATTAGTCGTAAGAAATGGTTCCTCTACAACTTCATATAACCTGAATGCTAATGATCAAAAATCTGCAAGTGTAAAAGCAATAAATTTCATTATAATTTAAGAACTTTCTTTTTACTAAAAATTGTATGAATGCACTTTTGTCAACACATTTTCATTTTCGCCAAAACTAGTTAGAGTTTTTATTATATTCAACCATTATCTTTCATCGGTGAAACAACATCCAAAAAAGGATCTTAATTGCGCTTTATACATATGCTTCAATATACTGTGCGTAATATTTAATGTTATTTTATATTCGTCAACGATCTATCGATTCAACTCAGATTTTTTATTATAAATCATTTTTTTCAGAAAATTCATTTTTAAAATATCGGCAAAGTGAAAACAGAAGAAAAATGGAGGGTAGAAGAGTGTGGAAGTGTCATCCAGGCCATTTTGTGCTTTCAAAATTGGATAATCGTTGGCGAAGGATCTTTCCTTAAACTTTTGTCAACAAAAAATTTGCATCTGATCTTATTTTCACAGCAAATTCCTTCTAAGCAAACCTCATTCAACATACACAATCTCGCCAAGTGTCGTTATTTTGCGAAAGAAGGTAGTCAATGTTGTAATGCCTTTTTTCAAAATGACTCTTTTCTTTGCATAAGTGGAAGGGAATTTTCTTTGTGGAATGTTCGTTCCCAGAGATTTGAGAATTTGGAAGAGTGCATCGACTTAGGCTGTTGGATTTGGGATGCTATTTGGTTTTATCGTGGGAGTTGGAGAGATCTTAAAGATGTGAAGGATACCTTTTGTTTGCTGGTTACGGGGGAAAGAAATCTCCTTTTATGGGACTGCCAAAGAAAACAGCTGATTTACAATTTATCAGCAAACGTTTTTTATACACCTCTTTCAGATGAAGGTAGCAGTCAACTTTGCCAAGAACAGTCTCAAAGATTCAAAACCTTTTTCTACTGTTGCAAACTTTTTACATTGACTTTGCGTTCTGTATGGCTCGTAGCAGGGACTGTTGATGGATGCTTAACTTTGTATGCCTTTGGCCTTCCTCAATCTAGTAATGTGAAGAGTGGTCTTCCACATAAATACCAGGACAGTGTTAAAGGACATTCGGCCGGACCTATTTTCGATATTGATTCCAATTCAGACATGAGTATACTGATTTCTGTGTCAGGCGATGCATCGATATGCGTGTGGAAGTTTTCGCAAGAGTGTTTTCCTTGGATCGAATTAAAACTCACATTAACTTCACCTCATACAAACCGTATTTGGAAGATTCTGTTCTTTAGAGACTCCTCTTTTGCAACGATTGGCGAAGATGGCATGTTTGTTGAGTGGAATTTGGATGATGAAAAAAAAAAGTTACTAGTCGAATCCAATTTCCGAATTAGCCTTCCCTTTTCTCTTACCTCAATCGTTTTTATGCCTTCTTCAAACAAATTCATTGTTGGCTCATCCAATGCTTATTTGTATTTAGTTAGAATACGCTACAAAAACGGGCATAAAGCACTCCTAGACAGTAGATTCATTTCAGAAAAAATGGTTGCCAAATTAGTCCTATTTCTTACTTTTGATCTCTTATTGATTTTGTCGAATAATGGCGGTATCTACGCGTATCAAATAAAAGAAAAAAATTATAAACTACTCCTTCAAGATACAAACAACTGTAATTTTCGTACAGCTAAACTTTTATCTTCAAATTCTTTAGCAATTGTTTTTGCAAATGCTTTTTTTAAGATATACGAAATATTTTTCAGCTATGAACACATATTTCCTTCATTGGAATTGCGCTTTGCATCTAATGCTTATGCTAAAGCAGAAAATGTCACCGACTTATTTTCCTTAGAATTTCGCGATTTTCCGTTCTTGTTCGCCATTTGTTATGATTTGGGAAGTGTCACTGTATTTGAAGGTTCGCTGTCCCCCTCTTTTTCTTGTGATGACATTTTTTCTTCTTTTAGCGTTTTGCATGAAATAGCATTATTATTTTGTAAGGGAAGGTTCGTCACGTGCATGCGTTTGTCTCCTTGCAAAGCTTTCATTTTTATTGGTGATAATAAAGGCGGTGTACACATTTTTGAAAGGCAAACTAATAAAGTTCTTGCAAGTATGTACCGTGCACATAAATTTAATGGCGTGTCTGATATTTCATTTGAAAAAGAGGGTTCATTTCTTTACACATATGGTAGAAATGGTTGCATAAATTGCTACTTATTTCAAAATTCAAGTATGCACTTTTGCTACACTCACAACGTCAGAAAATACGTTGAGTGGATTTCAGATAAAATCTCTTCGTTTATTTTTGGTTTTAAAAACGATTCTTTTGTCATATGCAATGCGGATACTTTTGTGATTGAATGGGAATGTGTGTGTGGAGGTGGGCATAGATCATGGACGAAAGTTTTGAGCAATGATGTCATGAGATTTGCTTTCATTCACAATTCCGACATTCAAGTTTTTGAATTTGATTTAAATGACTCCAATTTAAAAGTCAGAGAAATAAAAAAGGGTCTAAGCAGAAGCGTTGTGAACAAAGTTACGTCTTTAGCCTTTTTACATACCGACGCTTTTGATACAAATGAAAACAAAAATGAAGAACTTATTCAGGTCAGGATGACATGTTGTGATTCAGGTGAAATACGTTTTTCATTCCTTTATAGCATAGAAGAATACTTTCTGTGCATTCAAGAACACCCATCGTCTATTTCTGACTTTGTTGTTGAGTCATGTTTTACTAGCGAAGTTGTTGATAGTAGCAGGGCTTTTGAAAAAAAGCTCTTTTATATTTATTCTTGTGGCGCTCAATCTCATTTTGTCATTGTCCAAGTATTTTATTTGCAAGGAAATTCCAAGCTTAGTTTTCATTATAAATGCATTGTGGAGGGTAACGTCAGTGATGAGATGGGCAGTGGAGAAATGCAGCAGGGTAAGCCCTCTCTCACTTGTATGAATGTTTTTTCTTGTTTACAACATTTTTCCAGCCACTTAAATTATATTGTGCTTGCTTCTGAATCAGGTTACATATTTATATACACTTTTAATAAGCATTCTCACAATCTTTCATTCCACAAAAAACTACCTGTACATCTTACTTCAATTTCTAGTCTGAAATTAATTTCTTTCCAAAACAACTGCTTACCGCATATAATTACTTCTGATATAACTGGACATGTCAAATCAATGGACTTATGCCATCTTGAAGATGATGTTCAATTTAACAACACATTTTTGCTCGACAAGCTTGACTTTGTCATTTTTTCAGTCGCGTATTTCAAACCCAACGAAGAGTCCTTTCCACTACTCGCGTTTATCTTCGTAGCAGGAGATTCAAATGAAGTTGTCTGTTATGAATTTGATTCTTCAATGATCACCTCTACAAAACCAAAGCTTCGCATAACAACACCGCATTGCGCTCAAATATCATGTATAAAAGTCGTCGAGTCTCTATTATTTACATTTAGCAAAGATCAAACGTTTTGTTGCTTCAGAATAAGTTTTGAAGGCTTTGCTAGTAGAGACAAGCCATGTGCCATTTTTCTTCACTTGGTAAAGAAATTTTATATAGCTATAAAAGATTTGAATGATGTGAATGTGAAGAACACAAAGAATGGCTTTTACTTTGTTTTTGCTGGACAAGGAATTCATTGCTTATCTTATGACAGAGTACTTTTTCAAAAGCTATAAACTGAATCCTTCCTTATCCAGTTTTTTCAATGATTCTTGCCAATAAAATGTTTCAAATTTTGATAAAAACGTTCATTTGATCTTTTTTATCGTAGTAGATGTTTAATAATATCAAATATGTCTTAAGTTATGTAATGAAGTACATTATTGGGGACTTCTACACAACAGATTCTTTCTAACATCTCATTAATTAGATATATTAAATTAATATATATTAAACCCGTTTTTATCTCAAAGCAAAATATTATTCTGTCTCAATTTTCATTATTAATCCATTTTATTGAGCTCACATATTTCCCTACTTCATTTTACAGTTAAATGTTCTTATCCACATTTTTAGATTATTCACTTTTTTTTTATAATTTTCCCTACTTGTCAAGACAATCTAAACTCTGTGAAGAAAACCAATCACAACAAACTCCCCACCCCTCCCCCCAAATTATTTCAGACCACTTCGATTACTTCCTTTCAAATGTATTTATCCCAGATGAATATATGCTTACTTTTCAACAACTGAAAACCAATGTTTCCCTAATCTATAATTTCCTACATATTTAAAACCTCTCTAAATCTCCATATTTTCCAATTTTCATTGTTAGAAATGAAATAAAACTTAAAAAATACTATCAATTCTGATTTAAATGAATTTTGAGTTTGTCATTAATAACTTATGTCATAGTAAAACACAAAAATGTAATGCATAATCGGAAACCTATTATTCATTTTGAAACGTTATCTTTTAAAAATGATGTTTAAAATTTTACTAATGATAAAAAATCAACTACGTCCAGTCATCATTATTAAAGATTGAGTGGTGGGTGTCACTAATACTTTTTCAGTGGGATGCGACTCGATTTTTTGAACTGGCAGGTGCAGGAAACTGAAAATTTTGCCATAGGGGGCCACATTGATATGTGAGGGGGCTGAAGCCACTCTTCCCTAAGCTCAAGTAACCTAAAAAACATACTCTTCTCATAAGTGTACCACATATTATCCCGTAACGAATCTTACACATCTAATTCAACCCCCTCATTATTCAAGCCTTCAAACGTTACCTCTACCTCAGTACTTAGCATGTATCCTCTTTAAATCACTCGAAATTTCTCCTTTCTCTCCAATTCTTCTGTGACCACTTTGTTTCTACTATTATTTATTCCCAAAATCTCTCTACATTTTTGTTCACTCTACTCTTCTCCTTCAAAGTTCGAACAATAAAGCTTTTTCTGATGAGTTCATCCACTCTCTAAACCTTGCAACCTCGTATATAACAACTCGTTCTAAATCACACCATCTAATCATTTCTACAAGCTGTAAATCCCCGAACCTACTTTTGGCATCATAAGGAAAACATTCTTGGCATACAAACAATACCTTTCCTTGTCTCTCATAATTACTTTTTTCAAATTCGTTAACAATACAATAATAATAATCTAACCATACATATCTAGCACTTGGACTTTAAAATTCACACAAACACTTATTAACTGGCGCATTTCAGACACACCCTCAGTTTCTGACCATTACTACATTACATTTGAACAAGAGTTCACTCCTTTTTTTCATTAACCCTATTAGTGCTGGGGCGTAAAATTAACCCCCCCCCCCCTCACTAAAAATTAATTGTACAAAATTCGCAAAATTATATCCCTGTGACTTTTTTTAAAATAGCTAGCGGGCATCTTTTCCTTTCAAAAACTGTCAATCAAAAATTTTAATTTTTAACAAAATGTTGACATTATCTGTAGTTGTTCTTCTTATAACCTAGAGTCTATATTATATACTCCCTTGAAAATTTATAATTATATAAAGTTTTGAACGCATAACACGTTATATATTTAATTTTTTCAATAATCATGGCTACTTTTTAGAAAATGTCAATCAAAATTTTGATTGATGAGAAATATATCTAATAAAATATTCCTTCAAATTTTAGATAAAATATAAGTTTTTATACTAAATCACCCATGCTGGTTTCATTTAGGTTTTGCGCTTTAGTTTTAAAATTGGTCTCCAAAAATATTGATTCAAATTTTTCATGAAATATATGTTTTTGTACCAAATCGATCATTATAGTTTCATTTCTGGACTCAGTTTTCGCATTTAGAGATTTTAAATAGCTGACAGTGTTAATAAAATTTGGAGTTTACGTCTGAAAACTATCTCCACAAATATTCTTTTTGATTTTACATGAAATATATATTTTTATACCAAATCTAATTTGCGGCTTATTTCTAAAAATGTCTCCAACAATATTGATTCAAATTTTACATGAAATCTATGTTTTTATACTAGATCGATTGAAAATGAAATTCCTCCTCTTTTACAAATGAAAAATATTTAAATTTATAGCCTATCATCTAGGATACAATTATCATTTAACTAAGATGGGTATGAAATCTGAAAATTTTGAATATGCCAGTGTTATCAAGCTTCTTAGATGCCAATATGTGAAGATTTAGTCACTATCAAGATCATTTAAAATTTAAATTGAATTTGTCCATCTTTTTCGTGAAAGCTAGAGTCTTTTTGTTGAAGAAGGTGGACAACTTTTTGTAATTGAATAATCAACGTAAATGATTTCATCAGAAATGGTTAACAATATTGAGGCTGAATACGATCATCAAGAAGATTCTTTAATCAGAATGCTTTGAGAGATAATCCTTAAAAAAGTTTTTTCAAACACATATTGAAGAAAATAAATTTCTAATGAAAAAAGAGCTACCAAGAAAGGATCATCATAGAATGAATAGCAAAATTAAATACTGCAAAGTATAGAAGTAATGACGTAGAGACTACGAGCCGATAACGAATTTGTAGCCAAAACGATGGAGGTCCTATCGCGAGATACATAAGTTACTGACATGAAATATTTTGAGTGAATTAAACACCTAAAATTGGTTTATTAAATAAATTAAGAAAATAATCCCCAGAGAAATACTGCAAGTAGAATTTATTTTTATATATTTGATCTTGATTGACAGGTTTAATCGATTTTTTGACACGTTTAAAAAAAGGAGATATAATAATAATATAGCTATATTAATGTTAATTTTGACATGGGCTGTCATATTTAAATCATTTTTTGACAGTTCTGATTTTCATAAAAAAGGAATATGACAAGTAAACTCAGCGTACTTGAAAATGGGTATATGTTTGTAAAAAGCTTTATGTAATTATTTGGATAAAATGCTCCCTTTTGAGATGAACTGTCATATATAAATCAATTTTTGATAAATTTAACTAATTTTCATAAAAAATGAATATCACCATAGAATTCAACATAGTTCAAATATATATATATCACATGAATAATATCTATAAAGACTTATTAATATCTGATAAAAAAAGGGCACTTTATAACCCCAGCACTTGAGCGGATAAATTTAGCCTAGCACTAATAGGGTTAAGAGCGTTTCAAATGTTCTCCTACTCATAGATACTGTTTCATATGTCTTTACGCCTTTCTATATCTATTCCTGGAAAAATTTATCATAGAAACTCTCTTCAAAACTAGCATGTAAACGTTTTAATAAGGATAAAAAATCAAAATAAAAGAAAATAAACACTCAAATTTTTTTTGGTATCATTAAAAAGTACAAATTATTAAAATTGAAGAAAGAACAGTATAGATGGCGTTAAAATTAGGTATATTGAAGGAAACATTCAGAGCACAATATTTTAATATTCACATAGAAAACAGACTTTTTACACTTTTTAGATGTTTTTTTCTTTTCATCTTGCAAAGGTAACACAAAGATCTTGAGGTTGAAGTCGTAGGTTCTTTGTATTGACAGAAACGATAAAAGGACAATAATTTCTGATACCTAAAGGTATTTCCAATATCATTGATCTTGTTCTCATTGATTTCTCTGCCGAAATGAGTGATAGCCTCTGAATAAAAAGTTTCCTTCCCCTTTCTTTGGTTGAAGGAAAGTCGCCATGTGAATTGAATTTGGCAATTATCCAGGTGTTCAGTACACTCATGTCTAAATAATTTGAAAAAATTGCGTGTCCTCTTTCTATTAGGTTTGTAAGACCTGTAGGTTCTTAGCATTTTATTAGCAACATCTCCTCCTCCTTTGTATTCATCATAAGATAATAAGCTATCGGGTTTAGAATGAGTGTTGTTAACTCCTGCAGATTTATTTTCAGAGGATAAAATATACACAACTTTGAAATTTTTAGAAACATGCTTTCTTTGTATGTAGGCAGTCAAGGAAGCAAATTTTGCGTAAATTATTCTACTCTCACATTCACATAATTTTAATTCTTTGAGATTAGGTGACCTGAATATAAGAGCAACAAATCTTCTGTTGGCCATAACTGTTCTACATAAAGAAATATCTTGGCCATGACACCAAATGACAAGTTCATGGCTGGTGAAAAATCGATTTGTGTATACTCCATAGCCCTTTGGAATGTTACTATCTTTTATCAAACGTTTACACTCAAGGCAGAAAAGTATGAGAGATCCTCTAACGTCTAAACCACTCACATAAACTTCAGGCTTCATATAGTAAAAGTATTTAGCATCGTTCAAGTGGTAAAACTTCACTCCATAATTGCCAGGTTTCTTAGGATCATAAATTTTTATTGGTTAGCCTCCTCTAAAAGTTACCAGACCATACCATATATATAGCCCTGCACTACAGCCTGCTCCTCATTATAGAATTTTTTCTGCTCAAATCAATTCAAAAATATTTTCGCATTTGACTATGACGGAGCAAGACAAAGCCAACGCGTCAGTCTTGACTCGCACCGGTTCTATCTCTCAGCTGAGAACCGATTATGAAAATGTGATAGTAAGACTATCCAAATTTGAAAGCTCGTCTCAAGACAAAAATAAGTCAGAACCTAGCATTTTCTCAGAGGCTGTAGGAGAGTCGCCGAAGCAGCCGATGGGATATGCAGATTTTGATCTGGGTAAACCTGAATTAACTCAACGTTACACTCCTCATCAACTGGCTAGTAAAAGAATTGAAGCCTTCGTTTCAAACTTACCTAACAACAATAGGAACGCCGAAGACGATTTGTTAGTTTCTTTGTTTCAAATCATCGAAAGAAACATCTTCCAATTCCCGCTGGATGACGTTAGCGCAATCAATAACGCCTCAATTCTGGCATGCGCAGCTACTCAAGGCGGTTGGGAAGCCGCCTCGGTACTTCCTCGATGTCACATCTGAATGTTCCACTCATTCAACCATCGCAAAGTACACCGTTTTTTCGACAAAAGGACAGAGGAAGGTCCCTCCAAAAGGGAAAGAAGAAAGCAGCGTAGGCTAGCTGGAGATCTTCTCCAACAATTTTTTAAATATTAGAAATAAAAAAAATTACACCACACATTCTTATAAATTTTCTAATAGGATGTGCGTCTCTGCGCTCATAATAGAAAAAATTCTCATTTTTGAACTTATAAAATTAAGTAGGTATGGAGATTTCTAGGCACTTTCCAGCTGGAGCTGATATGCTTGCAAGTCTGCTGGAATTTAGTCTTCAAAGTGTGAGTTTAGTCTTTGTGGGTCTTTCTGAAATAGAAAAGAAAATTTGGAAGATTTTCATGGCTGTAGACACTAGACTGTTTTGTAGAATGTATGGGTTTGTGATGATAATGGCTTATTGTTATTGGATATTTGGGGGAGGATTGAGTGTTTGGTTTGCAGAGAGTATTGGTTAGATTGTGGTTATGAGAAGAGAGAGATGTTTGATGAGTAATGGGTGTTGTAGAAGATCATGTAGAGAGGATGGAATATCTTTAAAAGAGTAGCGGCTTTTTTCAAGGAGTCGGTGTCGGTGAGAATGAAAAATTGGACAATAAAGGAGAATATGTATAGGTGTTTCAATGTACGAACAGCTGAAACGACAGAAAGGGTTTGAGTGAAGTTTGAATTTATGCATTACAAGGGCAATGGGATGAGAGCCAGTGAATGATGTTTCGAGGGAGTGAGTGAAAGTGTTTGTTTAAAATGAGTTGTGATAATGGCATAGATGTCGGAAGTGATGTGATGGTTGCGTCAATAGATTGTTGCCACTGCAGTAGTGTAGAGTTAGTTATTGTGTTTGTAAATGTGGAGATGGGTAGAAAAAATAGGGGTAGGATCTGTGAATCGGAGATTTTTGATTTTGCAACGTAATCGACAAGGTAGTTTTCTAAACAGCTGGAATGAGCTGGGCACTAGACAATTTTTAATTTAAAGTGATTAGATAGGTGAATAAGTTTGCTTGCTAAATTATAAGTTGAGTGTGAGATTTTGTTTTCAAGTTTTAGGTCATTTATTAAATTTTGCCAGTCTGTGAAAAAAGTGAATATTTGAAGGAGGTAGAAAAGGAAGTTAGGTTATTAAGGAGTATGTTGCAGGATAGTAATACTGCGTGAATTTCTGTTTCGTGTGCAGTGATTTCTGGATCTAGATTTGTGTGTTGGATAAGGAATGGGTTTTTTGTGTTTTGTAGGAAGAATGCGCATACAGCTGAAGAGCGATGTTGTGATTTGGAACCGTCAGTGAAAATTGAAAGCGAGCTGATAGTATTTGTTGTACGTTGGTGAGCTATAGAGTTTAGGGCAAGATATCTATGATGACAGATGTTAGTGGTGTAAGGAGGAGAGGAAGAAGGGTGGATGAGCTCGATTGGGTGATTTAATGGTAGCATTTGATAAGAAAGCAAACTGAATTAATAAGGAATTGTAGTACTGCAGTGATTGGGATGTTTGGGTTGTGTACAGGTTGGTGAAAGGATGTGGTGAGAGTGTAGAGCTATAAAAATAAGTAAAAGAAAAAGTATTTTCGAAAAAAATTATTGCAACTGAAATAGGATAAATTTATAAAATGAGCAGTTTCAAAATTGATATAATATACAACTCTTATTGATGGAAATAATATAAGTAAAATAAAATAAAGTTTGATATAAATATATATTTACAACAAATAAGCGTTAATTATACAATCTATTACAAAAAAAACCCCTCCTGTGAACTATATGTTTAGATAACTTATTAAAAATTGTTCTTTAAGCTTTCTTTTTAAACCAGAAATTGATAGACAAAATGTAAAAGTATGAATATTACCATTCCAGCAATGCGCTAATTTCCAAACAATAGATTGTTTCGATTTTTTCAATCTATAAAAATTTAATCTATATTTAGTTCTATAACTAAAAATTATGGAAGAAAAGAATCATACTACATTATTTCAGATAAACAGTACAGCTCTCATTTACACGAAAAATGTGTATAAATTAATACTTCAAATTTGAATCTATTTTAGCTAGGGTCATTGAATATATGTAAACTATGATATTTGTATCGAAAAAAAGTTTGAATATAGTTAGGATATCTTTTGTCTTTCTAGCCCGTCCTTTGGGTCCATTAGGCATTTCACTAACATCTCTTATGTTGATTCTTTCTGGTCTTACTGTATTGCTGAAAGCGGGCTCCCAATAATATTAAGGTTGATGGGGAGCCACCAGAACTTGATCGGTAATAGTAAAGTCACTCTTAGAGCAGTAAAATGACGTTAGTGATGTAGCCGCAGAACTTTCTTCTGAGGATTCACGATCGAAAGAGTTTGTAGACATGAGTAGAAAAAATCACGGCAATCGAAAGCAAATAATGAAGGCAGAAATCGGAGAGATATATTATCAGAGAATACTTTATATGTGCGTTCTCAAATAAATTTTAGATTAGTAAAAAAGTGTCCATCAAGCGAGGGTTAAAAAGGCAAAAAAATAATCCGAGACCAGTTTCACCTCAACCTCTAGCAATGCCTGGTTAACTATTAATAAAATTTTGAAACTCTAAAAATGTAGCCCAATTTATCCCAAAAAAATCTAAATAGCATTCTATCAATCTGGAATACACTCACCTGCCTCCATAATAACCGAATCTATAGTCAATCTTATTTTTATTGCAACCACAAAACAACTTTCACATACTATTAATTCCCAAAAGTCAACTATGTGCCTAGATTTGATTAAATATCTTCTAAACATATAAATCTTTTCATCTTCTTTGTGATCACTTTCTATACAGCGCATATCTGGAATACCCTCACTTCTGCTCTATATGGAAAATTGGAAAAATAACACTTCTTAAATCTTAAAAAGACGCTTCAATTTTCAAAATTGGAGAGCAATTACTATACTTCTTATCCTAGAAAAATCTTGAAATTTATTTTTGCAAATGTCTTATCCAATACAATCAACTCTCTATACACCGGATGCACTCGGGACCCGAAAAAAAATCCGGTTTAAACAGAGATCCGGTTTATCGTCAATTATGTTTTTTACAATTTTTCACCCATTTTTTAATACCATGACTCATTCTAATCATATATTGTAACTTTGATGTTTAAATAGAATTATAAAAATATTTTCGAAAATTTATTTTTTTTAGTCACATTAATATAATTTTTAATACAAGTTTGTTTGAATTTCATAACATTTTTGTAATAACCAAATTGTTTTTGAGGATGAGGCTTTCGACTTCTCTTTGCATTGTTGCATCTTGTTGATATGCAAAGTCGCTCAGTTTTTTGAGCATTTGGGCTACTTCAAACCAAGAAAGTTTTGTGTTGATTTAAATCACTTGTTTGCCATCATCGGTTTGTCCATCGATGGATTCAGATTCATGGACTTCCTGATTCAATAATGCTGCTTCGAAATCAGAATAATCTGTTGCCGAAATATTGTCAATGTCTATAAACTCGTTGGTTGTCATCCTTGATTCACCAAAACAGGTAACAAGCTCGTCAATGGGAACATTTAATTTATCTGTACAGAGTCTTGATTGTTGAAGTGGCGACTTTTTCCCACGCTGAAGCAATCCATTTTATACAATCTAAAATATTGATTGACTTAGTTAATTGAACCAAACTTGGTTGTTCATCAATTTGTGCCAACAAATGAACCATCAAGGGTTTTCTATAACCCATTTTGAATGATCTAATCATACCCAAATCGAGTGGCTGAACACAGCTTGTAGTGTTTGAAGGGAAAAACTTGAGTGAAATGTTCTATAGAACAATATCTGGTTGATGAGATGTAGCATTATCCAAGAACATGAGAATTTTTCTTTTTTCCCTTATTGTTTTTCTGTCTACTTCTCGAATCCAAAAAGAATTTTTTTTTGATGTCATCCAAGCATTACTATTAGCTGCATACGTTACAGGTAAACTATCGGTTTTGACTCCTTTGAAACATCGCGGATTTTTTGATTTGCCAATGACCAGAGACTTGACTTTTTCGCCGGTAGCACTGGTAGCAAGCATAATAGTCACTCGTTCTTTGGATACTTTCATACCGCTTTTAGATTGATGCTTAGCAGCCAGAGTTTTTTCAGGTATGGCCCGAAAATATAGGGCCTTCCCATTGCAATTAAAAATGTTACACAGCTCGAAACCCTGTGTTATCCTTCAAACGACAAAACCAATCTTCAACTATTGGACAGTCAACATTACTTTTTTCACCGCATAGAGCATAAGACTTTACCGAAAATCTTGATTTCCAAGAAGTCAACAACCCTGAATTGTGTTAAAATTGTTGTTCAAATTTGAACTTACGTCTATATACACATCATTGTTTAATTTCAATTATTATTTTTTACTATATAAATTCAAAGTGTTGAAAAATCTTTTGTTTATGCTGCAATTAATTGTATTTTTGTTCTTTTCCTTAGCTTTATATCATTTTTTTGTGTCCGGTATAGGCAGAGGATATCCGGTTTACACAGAATTAAAATACATTGGAAAGAATAGAAGTGTTTTGGGACTTTGAAAATAATCCGGTTTAGGCAAAAATCCGGTATATTCAAAGTCCGGTTTAGACAGAGTTTACTGTATATCTTTCGTCACTATATAATCGAACGTTTGCAATTTGCCTCCCCCTACAAGAAACACGTAAAACCTCCTTCAAGATTTAGCAACTACATTGAAAATTCCCTAACTTTTGTCAAAACATCTATCGGTCTATACTTAGACATCGATAAGGCCTTAACAATGCACACAAAACAATAAATATTAAAAAATTAAATTCACTAACAATCTTCTTAACAGTTGCTTAATTTTTCGCAAAATATTTCTCTAAGCCTTTCACATTCCTCTAACGCTCAAAGAGAATACCTTTCCGACATTCCCATCAATCCTTATCCTAATGATACTTAGATAAACACCTTTTCGCGCATACAAACGACTCACAAACCGAAAACACTTCCAAAATCGCACCCTATTCAATACTGAGTTATCAGCCTCTAACTCTTTTAAAATTTCTTCCAATACCTCTAAAAGTAGTCTTATTCCTTTCACTTTTAAACAGTCCCTAAACATATCGTTACTATTATAACACAATAATATGTGTGTCGAAATACTGCGCTCCCACTGCTATGTCATCGGGCGATAATTACGATTTGAGACGCTTTTATATTGTTTCAATCGATTATATCTATATTAAATTTAGTTATTAAAACATTATATCTTAGAAGAACGTTTTATTGTTATTTTCTTTCTAAATAATGTAATTTTAATTAGAAAGCATAAACCAGTTATCTAAAGATAAAAACTATTCTTAAAACTTGTTGAACCAAAAATTTTATTACATTTTTCTAAAAGAAGATTCTGAAATAATTTCATTAGAATAAACTCGTTTTTCCTTGAATTTCTTCAGACTTTTTTTTTTATAGAAACTAAAGTTTGTTCCTGTACATTTATTTTAATTTCATTTGAATAAAAATAATTTGTTTAATATAAAAATTCTTTAATCTGCCGCTGCAAACTGTTGTTTTGCCTTAATGATTAAAAAGAAAAATATATATGAAATTAAAATAAGTAGAATACGCTTAAAGAAAACGTAAAAAATTGATAAATTTAAAAGAAAATCGGAAAAAATGTAATATATAAAAAAATCATTTTTTTGTACTTTTTTAATTTTTAAAAGTTTGGATAGTGTCTGTCTATTTATAAAAGTAATCTATTTAATATACCAATTGAGTTTATTATCTAATTTTCAGAAATTTTTATTATTCAAATTAATTACTGTTCAATCATAGTTAATCATATCATTTTTTGTCGTATGCTTTAATTTTGTAACTTTGCTGTAGTTTTTATTTGAAATTTTTTTTTATTAATTTAATGTGATATTTTTTATTTAGCCTTTTAGAATTTAGATAATGTGATTATTTATCAATTTTCTTATATCTATTTGAAATTATGTCTCAATGTATCTAAGATAAGAGTTTAATTTATGGAATCTAACGCTATTGAATAATACTTTGGCCGAACCATGTTGTTCAAGCAATGAATAATTTAAACTTCAATATCTTTGTGCTTAATCAAATGTGTTGTCAGACACCTTTGATGTTCTTCGTCATTCACCAAATAACATCTCTATGATTCCACTCATTAAACGCCTCTTTAAAAAGTCCCGATTTTTTTGGATAATAAGCGACATTGAAATATGGTTAACAAATTAAAGCGCTTTAAATAAAAGATAACTAGTTTAGAGTTTTGTATTCTTCATTTACAATTATTATAAACTAAGTCATGTTGTATCCTTATTTTTATGCATAAATTTATGTAGGAATGCAAACACAAATTTTTATTTTTTGTTTTCATATAATTTTTCACTGAAAATAATTTGTATTGAAAATTTGTAAATTCCAAACAAAAAATGATAATTAAAATATGAACTTTAATAAAATTCATAATTTTTTTGTAAATATCGCAAATATGTCAAACAATAAACTATCCTTTATTATTGGATAGAGTGTTGTTGCTTTTCTGTCGGGAACAATAAACATAAAACATTCTTTTGTCTCCCTGCAGATTCCTCCAAGCACCCATTGTTGAGGAAATATACGTCCAACATAATTTTTAGTGAACACGTTTTCATCTATTTCTACCGTCATATTGGGTCCTCCAATCACTCTAGGATTAGCTAGAAGATGTTGGGCACATATATCTCCCAAATAGTTGTTCCAATCAATTACTAAGTTAGCCTTTATTTCTAATTCATGTTCACAAAATTTTATGCTTGACATGTTGTGTGCCCAGCAGTATATAAACAATGCTGCTTTTCGAAAAGGTAAGCGAGAATTTTCAAACCAATTATTTGTCCTCACCCCTCTCTCTTCTCTACATGAACGAAATTTGCATTGCCATCTATTTTGTTTTCCAACACACAGTCTCATTAAATGACCCTTTCGACATTTTCTTTCTTGATGAAGAATTCCTTTCGATTGAAAAAACAAAATAGTGGAATTCTCATTTTTACAAATTTCACTTAATCGTAAAAAATTCATTATAATAAGTAAAACTAATAATTGTCTGCTTATAAAAATAGAAAATATTTCGACTAAAATATTCTACTATTTTAGTTGGCAAAATATCGTCTGCTTACTCAAAAAATATTATATAGTGTAACTAATGAAAATCATACAGCAAAAAAGTAATAATTTTTTAATTTATTTTCATAAATTAAATATATATATTTAAAATTATTAATTAAAAATATTTTTTATAATTATAAGTTATAAAAAATATTTTTAAAAAATTTTTTAGAGTGGGGGGAGGGGGGAGATAACTCATAAGTACCAGATTTTCTTTTTTAACCGGTAGAAATGAATATAATAGAGGAATTTGTACATCATTGTAAAAAAATGTATTGTGAAAATCTGATAAAATTTGGTCGGGCATTTTTAAAAGTACCGTCAACAAAAATCTCTTTGATAAACGTCATCATCATAATGTATCTTAACCCATTTACGACCAGTGTTCCCAAAGGGAACGCAGACGAATTCCTACTTTACATGGAATTTAATAGGAATTGCCGTCTGCTTTGCTTGGTCTTAAATGGGCTAAAATTAAAAAAAAAATATAATTGATGAAAAATAATTATTAACCTTAAAACTGGTCCTGCAAACATAAGAGTTCTTTTATTCATATCAACTTCATCGAATTGAAGAAATTACAGTCATTAATTTCTTTGAAATGTTTCTGGAATTTCAAAATTTATATTCTTTGGAGGTTTTGGTCTTTCTTTATAATTCCATATCAATCTTTTTCTGGTTTTGGTAGAGTTGATCTAACTTCTTCATTTAAAACAGACATGTTATTTCTATTCAAAATATTAATTGATTACAAAAACTTATACATACAGTAAAAAATTTTTTTTATACTTTTAACTTCATTTTCATTTACTTTATATATAATTCTTCCAAAACACTTTTTTGCACGGTTCATTGTACAAACATAAGTTTCAGTCGAATTGTCTAAGAAAAAGTTATATAATTTTCAATATACATTAAAAAATACATTATAATTAAGAAAAATAATCTAATTCCATAATTACATTAAAAAAAACAAAATATATATATTTTTTTCAAATAGTAAGAAAAACTGTCAATAAAAACAACCATTCTAACCCATTAAGTACCATAGAAATCAGACGATATCTAAAAAACGCAGACGATTTATATTCAAAGTCATTGAAAAAAGCAGACGAAGATGAAATTAATAATGTTCCCAAATAGGAGCATTGGGATTTAATGGGTTAAAATAAAATTTTCTCTGTGAATATAGATACACCGAATTCCACTAAGATATGTGAGGTTGACTTTCAAACTTAACACCTAATGCAATACCAGTAACAATAGCAATCAATATACAGCAAGTAACAGCAAGAAAAAGTACACAGCTTGTGCATGGCTGACTGCACATTGAGAGGAAAGTGGACGCCTTTTTCCGATTACCGTTCTTTTAATGATTCACTGGTAATTATTGAAATTTTACTAATGATGTTCTTAATTGAAGACTTGGATCACATTTAATTTTGCTCACTAGTAAAAATAATGTCTGTTTATCCTTTTATGCAATTAGATTTGCCTTGATAATAATTATTGTGATAATCAGTAATGCGTGTTAAGCGGATTGTAGATTTGATTTCCCAGCTTTCCTATATTTTAATATCGATATTCTTTGAAAAATAATCTGGTAAAAGAGAGCTATGGATGTCACATTTTATTATTCTTAAAAGATAGCCTATTCTTTTTGAAATACATACCTTATGACTCAAACTTATTTTTTAGATGACAACAAATTTTTATTAATTTCTTAATCAATTTTTTTACCTATAGAAATAAAAAAAATCTATTAAAGATTTGATATTTTAAGAATTTTCATAATAACGGTACTTATTGATTATCTCCCAGGGCCAGCCTTAGAACACTGCAACCTATGCGGCCGCAGTGGGCCCCGCGCTTCTCATTTTTCATTTTGATATATTGTATGATTTCGCTAAATGGAAGGTTCGCAAAGTAAAGTTACTTTGATCGTCATTTTGTGTTACTGAAAAAGGAATAAAACAAATCCTTTTATTTTTCAAAATCTTATTTCTCACTTTTAATCTTTTTTCCTACCCACACTGGGCCCCGCGAACACTAGGGCCGGCCCTGATATTCCCCCCCCCCCCCCCCGCTCCAAAATTTTTATTATCAAAAATTAAATTAAAATTGTTTATTGTGAAAAAATAATTAAAAAAATTATAATTAGCTTTAAAGTTTTCATGTAATACCTGAATACTTGTAACCAAATAGACCTTTATTGTTGTGCTAAATAATTATAATTGTAAAATGTAAAATTGCCAAATTAACTGCCTATTTTTTTTAGAATATTTATAAATATAAAATTTTCTTATTAGAGAGAAAAAAAATACCCCGATATTTTTGCAAATAACTTGCAAATTTCTTGACTATGGAAGTTTATGGTTGTTACAGCATATTGATCTTCCTTTATATTATATCAATTCTTTTTAGCATAAGAGAAACTGAACCATTGTTAGAGGCTCAGTGCCGTCATATAGTAAAAATGCTATAGTGATAAAATAAAAGATGTGCTTAATACTTGTGCTATTAAAGTTTTTAATAAACATTCGTTTTAAATACGAAAATATAAACATGAAAATGGCGAGTTGATTCCTAACTCAAATGTTTATTTTTTATAGCCTTTATTGTGCCCATATTAATAACTTTGATAAATGTCAGGAAGTTGACAAACAGGGTTGTAGAGTTCTTCGACTTCAAGTATTTACAAAAATCAGAATAACCCCAACTCAAAATATTAAAAAAATCGGAATCCACTTCTGTATTCGAATAAAGAAGAGCGACTTCACAGACCTACAAAAATGAAACTCATTTTTTCCTTTTTTTAAAATAGTGAAAAAATTATTTTTAAATACTTAAAAAAATTCTGCTCTGACTTGGACTCCTAAATTTTATTAGATTCCGATTCTGACTCCTATTCTTTTTAAATCTCTGACTGCGAATAGGCAACTCTGGTGACAAACAAGAGGATTTAACGTTTTTTCGAAGTTTTTGAATTTAAGCCTCACTGAAAATTCGAAAATATGACAAATAAGAATATAATATTATGACTTGTAACATTCACTTTGATTGCTTCAAGCAATATTTTGTTGATTAATAAAACCTGCTCCTACTTATAAATTTTAGAATTTTTCTGAAATGTCATTAAAACTAAATTGGTGCTTAATTTTATGTATTGAATGTCATATATGGATTCAATTTATTTTCTAATGAAAGTCAATATGCGTGAAATATTTAGGTAAAGTGAGGTGGGCTTAAATTTTTCATTAAAAACTTTATTTAATGTAATGCATATTTTCTTTTAAGATTAAAGAACGCTTATTCCAAGTAAAAATGTCTCACCAAAAGTTTGATGATTCAAATGAAGAAATCTCGCTAAAAATGGGGTATTTCTAAACTATTTCTTTTAATAACACTGTTATAAGTTCGAAAATTCATAATAAGCTCTGTGGAACAAAGATAATTTAGTTATTTGAAGTATTTAGATATTTAGTTCAGGGGTCAGGAAGAGCTACCTTCCTCTTCCCTTTAATAATAATTTGAGACTGGTACCGACTTTTTGTTCTTATTATTTTCTCCTACACTCACTATCTTAGCATTAATTCTTTCATCATGACAATAATTTCATCTTTATAGTCATTTTAGGAAATATTTTTTATATAACTCATATGAAAAATAAGTACATTGATCCAAAATTTTTGAGTTAAAATCATAAAAAATTCACTGCCCAAAAATTTGAGCTTTGTAGGATTTAGTTGTGAAACCATGAACAACCACAATTTTTTAATACGAATTACTTAGTTTAAATTTAGTTCTGCGAATGATAAGTTTGAGTTGATATAAATAAAACTTCAGTTGTCGTGTATATTCTAGAGCCATGTTTTTAATCAGTTTTACAAATACGCTTAAATCTAAATAACATTAGTCTAAACTTATTTTTAGCAATCTAAATTATTGTGACGACTATATGTTTATCCGTACTTTTTAACTACACATATTAGCTGTGTTATCAATTGTGCCTAGAAAGAAATGTACAAAATGAACAGCCATTCAGAAGTTGAGTTTCACTTTTTTAGGTTACAGTTTGTTGCACAAAAGTGTCGATGCATAAAATATATTGAACTGATATGTCTTGTATGTTTAAGAAGAGCATCCGTTTTTTTACCAACAGAAGAATAATCGATATATTTAAAGAGGTATAGCTATGTTTGGGAATCAAAATAGGAGAATAAGTTAATATCCATACCATTAATTTCAATGATTAATCCGTCTGCCCCTACATGTTCTTTATTATATTGTTATTGAGTCGCAATTATATAGGTGATAATTTGAAAATATACATTTAATCTTTATATTTAATTTTTTGTAGGCGTAGCATGTCTGGACCTGCACTTCTTGGTGGTGTAAACTCATCTTCTCTTTCTGTTGAAGAATTCGTAGCAAAACATGGAGGGAATTTTTGTATAAACAAAGTAAATATAAAATTTACTATTTATGCTATCTATTGAATTATTCTTGCTGATTTATCTAAAGGTTTTGATTGCAAATAATGGGATTGCCGCTGTCAAGTGTATGAGGTCAATTCGTCGCTGGGCTTATGAAATGTTTAGAAATGAAAAAGCTATTAAGTTTGTTGCCATGGTTACCCCTGAAGATATGAAAGCGAACGCAGGTTTGTATGATACATGAACCCTGGTATTTGTTGAATTTTAAATTGATTTAGAGTATATTAAAATGGCGGATCAATGTGTTTCTATACCCGGAGGATCAAATAATAACAATTACGCCAAAGTAAATTTGATAGTCGATGTAGCATTAAGTAACAAAGTTAAGGGTGTTTGGGCTGGCTGGGGTCACGCTTCCGAAAATCCAAAGTTACCGCAATTGTTGAAACACCATGGAATCGCCTTTCTTGGGCCTCCTGCTGTTTCTATGTGGGCATTAGGGGATAAGGTTGCTTCTTCTATCCTCGCTCAAAGCGCTGGCGTTCCTTTGTTGCCGTGGAGTGGATCAGGTTTCTCTCTTTAACTAACCGCTTTCTATCTTTATATTTCACTTTTTTGAAGATTTGAAAATCGATGTTGAAGAATTTCAGAAAAACTGCTTAAATGAAAAGTCTACCATACCGGAAAGAGTGTATAGAGAAGCGTGCGTTGAATCATTAGAGCAAGGAGAAAATGTAAGTTTTTCCAATTTTGATTACAAATTCTACTGTTATATAAATAAATGATTACTCGCTAGGCCCATCTAAAATGTAGCTTCCCGTAGTAAAGTCAAAACCGACCCTCTTTACACATTTAATCCTAGAGAAAGCAGACGATATCTAGTATTTGATATAAAAGTACCTTAGAATCATGAAATTATCTGCGTAACTTATTAGTGATGGTTGGGGAAAATGAGTTAGAGGGAAGGTAAACAATTTTCCTGTGCTAAAATTTCTTCAAATATTTATATAAAATCATGGGAACTAGATGTTCTATTATTGATGTCATAAAATCAGTTTTAAATCAGGCACACTTCCTTAAAATTATTAGAGGGGAGGGGGGGGGGGGACTTTTTTTAATATAATTTTAAAAGAATTTGTGTCCGAAACGCAATCGCAAAACAAGTAAAGTAATATGGAAAGTCAACTCACAACTCTTTTAATAATATAAAAAAGATCAAATTAAAAAAATTCAAAATTATCGATGAAGGAGGGGGGAGGCTTTAAAATGATCGGAAGTGCGCCTCTGATTTATATAGTCAATAAATATGAATCAATTCTATGTCTGTTCATGCTCACAAGTATACCCACTAACATAAATAAATACACGTTCAAATCATAAGAACACACACTGTCAGAAGTTAGAAATTTACACTCACAGAGGCACATAAATGTTCATTCATGCAAAGATAAAAGTAGGCCGACATACATTTTAGAAAAGAATACCCTAATAGGCTAGGTCAACCTTTTCTCTGGGAAAAGATCAGTCTGCTCCATAAATTTTTAGAAATTTTCAGCGTACTACCCTCTCTAACAAGAAAGGGTGTAACTTTACCTCATTATCATAAAAGTTTGAGTACTTGGATTCTCACCTAAGATTTTTGGAAATTGAAACCGGTACAGAATACGAATTGTTCATGTTTTCTTAACCAGTTAACGACCAAAATAATCAGACGATATCTAATGTAAAACAGAAGATTTGTATTAAAAAGCATTAAAAAACGCAGACGATTTTATTTTTGTAAAGTTCTCTAAGATTCTCTAAGAATACGTTTCAGCAATTTTCAAGTCATCAACAATTTAATGATCTCACTTCTGCTATTATTTTTATGTTCTATCTCATTTAGTAGAAATGATATACTGATTTTTCTATTTTTATTTTATTGATTATTCTCACACTACTTCATAAAACCTCTATATGTGGTAACAGGAATTCAAATATTAAATTTATATTTACAGTCATATATGTATTTCCATGAGTATGTAATCCTTAATATATCAGCTACAATTGTCTTTCTACTATTCTTGAAAGGAAAATTTTTATATCAAGTGTTTCCAAATTTAATTTTTTGAGGCATGCAATTAGTTAAATTGAATTCTTAGCTGTGATATAATCGTTGATTAAACCATTTTAGTTCGCTCGAAGCATACCATTTTGATTAATTTCTATTGAATTCCATTGTAAATTCGAGTTCATCTGTGTTCTTCTACAAGAATAATAACAGAAAATGGGTTAATTGAAATCAGTATTTTTTCCAATTGTGACTGATTCCACCGTGTAACAAAAAAAATTTTTCTTCCTGGCTTCCAAGTAATTTTTTGGGTTGTTTAGGCCCCAAATAAATGTAAAAATAGTATTAAACAATGAAAATTTTGGGTTTGTAAAAATTATAGGTTGATCCTTGAAATTTTATAAAAATTCCTCTTTTTCCTTCGATTTTTCCTTTAATAATCAAACGATATCTAATGTAAAGCAGAAGATTTGTATTAAAAAGCATTAATAAAAGCAGACGATTTTATTTTTGTAAAGTCGACTGTGGTCGATAACTGGTTAAGCCAATTTAGGGCTCCTTATTTTTGTTGTCAACACTGTAAGAAGACTCTGGAATGGCTTCATGATGAAAAATATCCATTAAATTTTCTTTCCGGAGAGTCTGGTTTGAACCGACAGTCCATTCAACAAACTTTTTTTTCTGCTTGGATGATGTAAGCAAGAAGAGAAAAGGAAAGAATGCTGCTGCCGTTGCGTATCCAGATATTCCATCATCATCATCATCCTCATTGTGCCATATCCATTTGGACGTAGGCAACCATGGAGCGCCAAGTTGTTCGATCTTTCATTTTCCTTCTCATCTCTATTGTGTTGCAACTCTTTCCCAAAGCTTCTTTGATCCCATCGATAAATTTCTTGCGTGGTCTTCCTTTTCCTCTTCTTCCTTCCATCATTCCGTATGTACAAAGGCTTTCTAATCCATCTTTTCTATCAATATGGCCAGCAAATGTTAGCTGCCTTCTGTATAGTATATTCAAGAGTTCTCTTTTGGTTTCAACTCTCCTTAGTACTTCTTCATTTGTAATTTTTTGGGTCCAAGCTATCCTTATCAACCTTCTCCATATTTTCATTTCAAACGCTTTCAACTTTTCTTGAGAGTTTTTGCTTATATTCAGACCATATATAGCATTTAATCATTCTTTTTTAATATTTAATGATAGTTTTATATTTCTGAGCATTTTTTCAAACTTATTCATCGCACTATTAGCTATTGAAATTCTTCTTTTTATTTCTTTGTTACTCCTTCCATTGGAGGTGATTAAACTCCCTAATTATACAAACTGTTTCACTTGATCAATTATTTTGTCGTTGACCTTCATTTCTACCTTTGGATTATTCTCTTTTTTAGTAACTATCATTGATTTTGTTTTCCTGAGATTAATTCATATTCCCATCGTTTCACTTTGTTTATTAACCTGTCGTATGAGGTGTTGGAGTTTATCCCTGCCGTCTGCAATTAATACAGTGTCATCTGCATACCTGATATTGTTAATGTTTTTTCCACCTATCTTTATAACCGTTTCTCATCCCGACCTCAGCGTAAATATTAAACAGGTCTGGTGAAAGCACGCAACCTTGCCTGACTCCTCTCTTCACATCAATCCATGATGTCATCTCCTCTCCAACTATCACTGCTACCTTTTCCATTTTATAAACATTTTGTATCATCTTCAAGTCTTTACCATCTATTCCAACGTTTTCTAAAATATTGAAAAGTTTTCTGTGATTCACTCTGTCAAACGCTTTCTCGTAATCACATAAATAAAGTTCTTTTTGAATTTCTATTACATTATCTATTATCCGGTTAAGAGTATATATTGCATTTATTGTTCCTGAGTCTTTAACAAATCCAAACTGTTCTTCCGCTAATTCAAACCTTATTTTATTTTTTATTCTTTCTGCTGTTGCTTTCCATATAACTTATGCAATATCATTTATTATACTTATGGTTCTGTGTTGCTCACATTTTAGATTTCCTTCAATCTTTGGTATATTAATCATCAGAGTTTCAAACATTTGTTTTGGCATCTTTTCATCCTCATATATTTTATTCGTTATTTCGGTGATACTGTTTACCTCCTTCTCCCCCAATGCTTGAAGTACTTCTTTCGACAATCCGTCTGTTCCTACAGTTTTATTCCATTTCATAGTTCTAAGAGATTTGTGAATCTCTTCTTTTAAGAACTTTGGTCCTTGTTCTTTTGTTTCTATTACTCGATTATCATCATTATCGTCTTCATCATCGTATGATTCTTTTATATATTCTTCCCATCTACTTTTTATATTCTCCTTTTCCATTAAAATTTTACCTTGTTTGTTCAATTATAAAGTTGTTTCGATTTATTCTTTTTTTTTCCTACAACGTCTTATTAATTTTCTCATAGATTTCTCTAGGATTCTTTTTTGAAAGTTCGTCAACCACTCGACATTCTTCATTCATCCACTTTTCTTTCGTTGCAATGCATTCTTTATGAATTTTTCTGTTGTACTCTTTGTATTTCACATCATCTTTATTTTTAACTTTTCTTCTTTCCTCCATTAAATTCAAAATTCCCTCAGTCATCCATGCTTTCTTGCCTTTCTTTTCCATTACAGGGATTTCCTCAATCGATTGTTGAACAGCTTTTTGCAAATTGTCCCATTGACTTTGCGATCATTTTCTTTCCCATTCCTCATCATTGTGTTGTAACGGTTCAATGTTTTAGAAGCAAAGCTTTCTCGTATTTCATGATTTATCTTCAGCATATCAAAACTTATTTTAATAATCGGTTTATGACATGGTTTTTTCTTTAATATTATTCTTACACCTGAAACTAGTAAGTTGTGATCACTGTTACAGTCTGCTCTTGGTTAAGTTTTAACCTGTGTAACTGATTTCTGAACGTTTTATTGATTGTGATGTAATCTATTTGGTACCTGTGCTTTCCTCCTGGGCTTTCCCAAGTCCACAGCCTTCTTGGGTGATGTTTGAACCATGTATTTGTTATCACTTGTTGATATTGCGAACACCATTCTACCCACATGTCTCCTCTATCATTCCTTTTCCCTAGCCCATGTGGTCCTATAATATCTTCCTGCTTCCCATTTCCAACTTTTGCGTTCAAATCTCCCATTAGTAATATTATTTCATGTTCTTTACAACATTCTCTTGCTTTTGACATTTCTGTATAGAAGGTTTGAATTTCTTCTTCGTTTCTGTCTTCTGTTGGTGCATATACCTGAATTATATTTATATTCATTGGGTTCCCTTTTATTTTCATCAACTATTTACTAATTACCAATTATACTATTTTTAATACTACTTTGTATTATAATTCCAACCCCTTTTTCTCGTTTTTGTCCTCCAGAAAACAAAACTTTTCTCGCTTCTTCTGTGGTCAATTCTCCTGCTCCTGGCCATCTCATTTCACCTATCCCAAGTATATCAATTTTAACTCTTAACATTTCTTTTTCCAGATTTGCTAGTTTGCTACTTTGACATAGTGTTCTAACATTCCATGTAGCTATTCTTAATGGTTTTCGTTTAAGTCTGCTAGCAGTCGCCGTTTGATGGTAGGGTGCTGCTACCTGCTGCGCATAGCCACCTCTATTGAAATTACTAAGTGAATTCATTGTGTTTCTGATATTTCCAATTCCATCATCACAAGCTCCAATTCCACACTGCTCTAAATATCCTGTACCATTGCCGCTTATCCCAGTTTCAGAAGAAGAAAATGATAAGTCTAGTGAGAAGGAAATGGATTTTGAGGATATGGATTACATACCTGATGAATCAGAAAGAGTGCCTCACTTTCCTAATCAGAAAATGAATGATTTAATTAGACATATGGATCTGGCTAGATCCAATGCAGAATTTTTATCTCCAGAATGAAGCAACTAGACATGGACCTTTCTCAGACTTTTACAGCCTTAAGGATGGTCTCTGTTTCTGCCATGATTTACCTGGAGACTTTTCTACAATTCGGCTGCCTTTAGAACAAAGTGAGTGGAGGCTATTTATAGACAGTTCCACCATCAGTTTAAAAACTGTCCTCCTTCATAATGGAAACAAGTTTCGAACGCTCTTGACCCATTCAGTCTACTTGAAAGAAGATTACTATAGCGTGAAAACCCTATTAGAAGCTTTAAAATACAAACAACACAATTGGGAAGTCATTGGTGATTTTAAAAAGGTAGCTTTTATTCTTGGACTACACGTTTATAAAATACCAATGCTTTCCTTGTCTTTGAGACAGCAGGGCTACCACTAACCACTACAAACAAAAGAACTGGGGGAGAGAACAGAGTTTATCGTTGGAAAGCGAAACGTCATGTGGGAGCTTCTAGTTGATCCTAAAATTGTCCTCATGCCTCCACTTTACATTAAGTTGGGATTGATAAAGCAGTTTGTGAAAGCTCTCAAACAGGAATCAGCAGCTTTTCAGTATCTTCTGTTTTTTCCAAAATTATCTAAAGCCAAAATCAAAGATGGGATTTTTGTTTGGCCACGGATTAAAAAGATTTTTGAGTCTGAAGAATTTTGTAATAAACTAACTTTAATTGAGAGGGCAGTTTGGAATTGCTTTAAAGCAGTTGTTAAAGGTTTCTTGGGCAATTACAGAGCAGAAAATTACCAGGAAGTGGTAAAAAGATCTGATAAAGGCTTTTGAAGCATTGGGATATAGAATATCTTTGCAACTCCACATGTTAGACGCTCATTTGAATAGATTCAAGGATAATATGGGCGCTTACTCTGAAGAACAAGGCGAAAGATTTCATCAAGATGTGAAGGAGATTGAGCGGTACCAGGGCTATTATAATGAAAAATTGATGGAAAATTATATTTGGGGTTTAGTGAGAGAATGCGACCTGGACTACAACAGAAAAGCAAGGTAAGCCAGCCATTTTTAAAATCTGCATTTATTATAATAATTAATTAAAATTCAATTTTAATTTACTTCTTTGGTTTTGCTATGAAATACATTTATTTACTATGTTAATTAAAAAACGAGTTTTTTCTTCAAAAATATCAAAAATCATAAATATCAATGTCCTGACCATAAACCCAAACTTCTAATTAAATAATGGTGTTTTTTTAAAATAATGGAACATAACAAACCCGGAAATCACCATTAGAACCTGTGAAGAAAAATTGTGTTACATTGCGTTACCTTATAACTTTTAAGTGTTTTTTTCAACATAGTACCTTGTAATTTTTTGTTTTAGCTGATAGATAAAGTTGGTTTGCCGTTGATGATTAAAGCATCTGAAGGAGGAGGTGGTAAAGGAATTCGCAAGGTTAATAGAAAGGAAGATTTCGCTACTGCTTTTAGACAAGTTTCTCTTCACTTTCTAAATATATGCGATTCTAAATGATATAATATACTCTTACATATTTCTTTATATTGATATTTATGCCACATTTCTTTTATATACTCTCTCCTTAGGCTTTGAATTTATTCTCTCACCTCAGTTAGATACTCGCCTAATTAAGGATAAATGCGCGATTGGCTTATGTAGATAAATTTTAAATGTATTGGATCATATATTTAAATTTTTTAAATGTGTTCGACCTTATTTTCTCTTGTAATTCATTTAAGAACAATGATCAATTTGGTAAATTTATTTTTTAGTTTTTATCCTCTAAAACCTCAAAATGTTGGATACTGGAGACAACAACGTCTCATATTTTTTAGTCACTATCTTCCAAGACCTCAAGAGGATGAAGACATCCAATAACCTGCCATAATTTTATTCATTATAATCAATTACATATTACCTCGATTTGGGATAAAATTTGCTCAATTTATGATATTTAATTTGATACTTTACTATAATTGCTCCGTGTTTGATTTGAAATATAAAAATAGGAAGACAAATTGGTTAAAAAATTAGTGTTTTTGAAAAGGGATAGAGATGCAATTTTTAATTATCTCCGTTATTAACAAAGTATTAGATTTTTAAAAAAGATTTAGTATTATTTCTAATTTAACCCTCTTATAAGACATTTTAGGCTTATGGTTAGATATTTTTTAAATAGATTTGCAAAAATAGATTTTTTAGGCTTATGTTTGGAGTTAGATAATGTCATTTTTAAAATATATTTTCAAAAACTGAAACTTTAATTTTCTTGGCTCCTGCAATTTAGTAAAAACAAAAGAGAGCTTTATTCGAATCTACTAAATTTTTATTGCAGGTTATGCCGAAGCCAACTAATTTAAAAGTTTCAGTTTTTGAAAATATACTTTTTATATATTTATAGAGACTGAAATTTAAACCGTTATCAAGTTTTTTTCCCAGAATTAGCAGTCATGTTGTGTGGTGATAAATTTCATTAGCGATTGATTATTATTTATTATTTTCTAGTTACATGATTTCACTATACGAAGACAAGCGTTTAGAATGGTCTGTGATTTTAAATTTCATTTTATAACATAAGACATCATTCAATGTTATTGACAAATCATTTCTTCAATATCGTATATAATAGTTTAATCGTGAGTAGGGTTGGTTAGATGCTGGATTCGATAACTCAAGGTCTTGGGTTCGATTCCGCATCAAGCCGGCTTTCCTTATAGTTCGATACAAGCGGCGCAATTGTGCCTTCTCGATGAAAACACCCCGGGGTACCTTTACCTTTTTTAATAGTTCAATATATTTCATCAGTTTGATGGTAAAGCCAATACGGGAAAAAATAGAAATAAAAGTAGAAAATTGTCTTTTATCAAAAACAAAAATATAAATAACTAAAATTAGTCAAACCAATAGAGTATAGAAAACAGAAGTCGAAGTGATGAAATCAAGTTTGGATAAGAAAGACAGCAAAGAAACGCATATGTTTTAGTTTATCACTATAGCATATTTACTATAAGACGGCCCTGAACCTCAAACATTGGTTCAGTTTCTCTTATGCTGAAAAGAATTTATATAACAACATAAAGGAAGATCTATATGCTCTAACAACAGTAAATTTCCAGAGAGTCAAGAATTTTGCTCCCTCTGGACAGGAAGTTATTTCCAAAAATATCGGGGTGATTTTTTACGTTGATATTGTTTTGTGTGACAATGATTCATTTAAATGTCTCAGGAGCAGTAAAATATATTTGCTATATGAAGTTAATTAACGCCATCTAAACAATAAATAGACGGTTTGTTGCATTTATTCGCTATCATAGACACTTCATATACTTTTCTAAAAAAGAGTTTAAGTAGAGATAATTAAAATTAAGATTAGTTAACACTTGTGCCTACATGATTTGATAACAAATTTCTTTCTTGTTGAGAAAACTCTTGTGAATCCTCCTTTTTGTACCTTCTTAAAAGCGTTTTCATGGATTTATTAAGCAACTTTCATCCCCTTGTTTAGAGTTTTATTCCGTTTGTCCACTCCTAAGGGTTAACCAGTTTTCTTAACGTGGAAGAGACAATGGGTGTTGCGCGCTACTCCTAGGCAGTATATCAATAAATTTGAGTAGAAGGGCTCACGTTTTGAAATTTATATGTACCTTCCTGTTTATCCTTTTAATTTACATTAGGCTCTTAAAATTTTTATTGTATTTAGATCATTTTATCTTTGTAAGGGAGCATTTTCTACGCCTGTTTTTATGAAAACAAGATACAGAATATAGATGTAAAACTTAGAATATAGATGCTGGGGGCGTGAGAGAAGTTTTCTTAAGGGCGTTGAAATTTGTTTAAGTCTAATTTGTTTTTTTGTTATGTAAAACAGAAATATTAATTTGTTTAAATTATCTAGTAATGAGTTAGAAGACTCGTTGGCTTATTAATCCATAGATTTATAGAACTCTGTGAGGACAAAATAAATTTATCCACACGTGCTCCTCTCTTCATTTGTAAAACTATACACATTCGCCCCCGTGCAGGTCTTAAAAATAGACTTCACCCATCCCAACTTACAAAACGGCTAACCAACAATCATTTCAGTTTAATGACTTTACTACAATCCGTTTATTTTAAAATATAAAGGTGAATCTTTTCTACCATAATATGTTTTAGAATATTTGTTTTATTGAAATATTTTTGGCTATAAAAACTAAAGGAGCAATTGCCCTAAAAACTTATATGCAGCATAGGCTCTTATATAACTCTTTTCTTTCTATTTATCTTTATTTTCTAAACTTAAGGTCCAAACAGAAGTGCCATCTTCTCCAATATTTTTAATGGCACTGGCTATAAATGCACGACACTTAGAAGTTCAACTTTTAGCGGACACTCATGGTCAAGCAATTTCAATTTTCGGCAGGGACTGCTCGATACAAAGAAGACATCAAAAAATTATTGAAGAATCACCCGTAACAATTGCGTCCAGCCAACTCTTTTCCAGAATGGAAAGGGTAGCCTTTCATTTTTACTTTCATCGTTTGGCCGTATAAAGTATTTATATCATCATGGTCTCCTAATATAAACATTCTGCGGAATTTCATATCCCGTTTATATTCGTCTAACTTAGAAGAACCATAAAAAGTGGTCTTTATAAATAGGCGGTTTTTTTATATTAGTTGATTTAAATGATTAAAATAAATAATAATTTTATCTGGTTGTTTCATAGGCGGGATCGTTAAAGGTTGTAGGGTTGACAAGGAAGGGAGATTTGGATTTGACTTTAAGATCTTTAAGAATCAGTCAGTCATCTTGATTCTAGATAACCTTGCTCTTTGATCAAACTATCATATATCAAATTAATTAATGTCGTTTCACTTTTTCTCTGGTTAAATAGACTAAGTCGCTTACTATACTATTGAAATAAACCTCGAGTAATTGGTACAGAAGAAAGCTTATTTCCATTGTGAAGAAGAACGGCTTTGAGAGTATATTATCCCGAAGATAATTAACATCATGCCAATAATAGAGGTTATTTTCCATCTTAATAAAAAATGTAAAAATCTGTTTATCAGGAATACGAGCAGCTGTAATTCGAACGCAAGTTTCCACCAAGTTTCTTTAGTTCAATCTTGATCCGAAAATTTCTGCTTTTCTTTAGACAAGCTCAAATCTCTATTACGATCATGGGGAGCTTCTTGATTGAGCAATTATGTTTCACATATTTCATGTTTATCTTTATATTCATCATTAAGAAAACTGGCATATGAACCATACTCAGAAAATAAATCGTATTCAGCAGGTGGCGCTGAAATAGGTAAAGTATCAGAGTGAGCTATTGGTTGGATCGCTGTTGAAAGATTGGGATATTGAATGGTGGACCGTGTTTCTACAGTTATTTCTTTGATGTTTATACACCAAAAATAGGAATCAGTACTGTGATGTCATTTACACATTTACAGCGACTTATTTTTGGTATCTTAGGTTGATATGAACAGTTCAGGAATAGCTATTAGTAGTTTTAATTTTATAATATAAAACAAAAATAATTATAAAATATTTTTATGTTTAAATATAGATATAAGCTAATTTATTTAATTACTTTTCATTTTAGCCAATGCATTTAGAAAGAGTAATCTAAGTCATATAATTATGGATATTGAAATAAATGAGCAAAATTTCAAAAATTAGACCCCATATAGCCCAATTGTCGTCATTTTCAGATTCTGCATTACCCTAGTATTGAAGTATATTATATCAGATCCATAAATGTTGTTCAATGATCGGATCAAGACAACACTTTTGCTCCTTATAAAATGTGGTCAACAAAAAACTTAAATGTATGCCATTTGGGGTTTCGATGATATTGTGCGAACAAATAATTTACTATGATGTAGATAAAATGGCGCTGAGTCTTCATAAATAAATAAAAGTTGTAAAGAAAATAAATTGAAAACGTTGAGTAAATCTTTTATTTAACAAAATACCAGCAATAATATTTCGGTCACTATGACCTTCTTCAGATATATATGACATAAAATGAAAGCGTGGAGTGTCTTGCTTGCTGAGTGTTGAGAGGGATTATTGGTGCTGATCGTAAAGACTTTAGCTTAATCACATATATAGTATGTATATTTACAGTGTTATAATGAAGATGTCTTGATAAATTGGTGTGAATGATATTAACTTTAGGTTCATGACACATATAGTATATATATTTACAGTGTTATAATGAAGATGTCTTGATAAATTTGTGTGAATGTTCAAGAAAATATGTATGAGCAATTTACTCGCCTTTTACGAGATGCAGCTATCACAATAGTCCTATTCTTACTCCCGGAAACTATACGGAGGGTGTGGTAGAACAAGTGTGAATGTTTATAGATATATGATCAAGGTGAAAAATGTATGAAAAGTCTTTAGGATGGTTCTCTTATAGAAAATTGTCGGTTTATAATGGGGTTTCTGTCTTTAATTAGAATGTGCTCTTTTAATATTCGTTCGTTGTCATTTTTACACTGAACTAAGATGCTAAGTTCAATGTTCTCAGTTGTGAAAGCTTTTTCTTTATGATGACTGTAAAAATGTAAGCCTAAAGGGGTTTCAGGTTTGAAATTTTTAATATCACTTATATGTTCACGTAATCTAAATATAATTGGCCTATATGTTCCACCTATATAAATAGCTCCACATATATTACAATCTATCTTATAAATCACATTCCTTATATTGCAGTTTTTATTTTTTATAATTTTACATTTAGCATCACATCTATGTGTATTCGGTTCCAATATTTTAGGTTTTAAATAGTTTAAAACTGTTTTGCTTTTTGTATTAATTAGTCTTACGGGTATTTTATGTTTTGTATATTCATTCCTTATAAATCTGTTTACTTTCTCACTGACAAAAGGTACTTTCACATTGATTTTGTTATTATTATAGAACAAATATCGTATGTCTTCTATTGGCTCGCGAATTAACATTTTATCTTTAAACTCACTCATTGTATTATTGATGAATAACAGGAAAATCATTTTCTATATATTTGTTTTTTATATTGATAACTTCTGATTCAAACATGTAGTTATTACAAATAGATTTTGCTCGATGCAATTCATTCTTAATTAAATTTGATTTGCATTTCAATGAATGTGCGGATTTAAAATTGATTGTAATGTTTTTATCTGTACCTTACCGGGAGACCGAGCTGTACATAATGTTATTTTCCATCTTGAAGAGTATGTCAAGGAAAGCAAGTTGGTCGTTGTGACTCTTTTCATCCGTAAATTTTATATTTTTATCGAGTGAATTCAAATAGATGACAAATGATTCAATATTTCCATTTTTGTGAAATAATGTAATGCAATCATCGATATATCTGAACCATATTGGAAAATCAATTTTCGAATATATAGAAGATTCTTCCAAATGGTCTATAAAGAATAGCTACCAATGGGGAAATTCTACCACCCATTGGTAAACCCAGTTTTTGCAGATAGAATTGATTATCATAAAATACAACATTGTTATTTAATATTAAATTAAGCATGTCGAAAATTAAACCAGAATTTTTTCTTAAATTTGCAAAACTTTTGAAGAGTAACGTCAATGGCATCCTGTATACATATGGAGTTATATAAATTAATAATATCAAAGCTAACCAATTCATATTCTTCAAGATTTATTGGTAAACGATTCATAAAATTGTTTTTGAAAGTGAACGAGTTAAAAATATAACTTGGTACAAATTGTATTAAGTCATGTAGTAAGTTATCTAGTATCCACGAAAGTTTTTCAGTCGGACATCCAATGCTACTGCAAATTGTTCTAAACTGAAGCTCAGTGGTTTCTTTGTGTGTTTTTGGAAGAAGATAAATTGAACAGGGCTGACTGGTTATTAATTTAAAAGTTTGACTATTTATTACTCCCAGTATATTCAACTCACGAATGAAAGAGTTACAGTTATTTTCCAATCGTTTTATGTTATATGATTTTCCTACATTAAAATATGTTTTGTCACTCCCTAAAGTATCAGCAATAGATTTGTAATATAAATCAGAATTCAAAATTACGAGTTCATTAGTTTTGTCTGACTTTACTGCTATAATATCCTTATTGTTTTTAAACTTTTTCAACTCATTTGTGTGTGTGTATTTCAAGTTATTTGTGGTTTTTACATTTTGCAAGTACCTAACGATATTTTCATTAATAGATTCAAATTTTCTTTCGATATCTATAACTGAAACATAATTGTTGAAATTTGCTGTTTTAAAAGGAATATAATTAATTATTTTGTTTACAGGCCCATCATGAATATTTTTGACTATTATTATTATTATTATTCTTGTAGAAATTATATTTGCTTTTTAAAATATTACATCTGAAAGTTAATATCATCGAGTCATCAATTATGGGTGTTGGAGCAAACATAGGACCTTTGTTTAAAATATATAGATTGTCATCTATATTAATTTCCGTGAAATTATGAAATTTATCCATAGACATATTATCTATATTATTGTTATTTGTATTAGTTGAGTTTATTATTACATTCGTTATTGAGTTATTGGAACTTAACGAAGAACCATCCCTAAGGTGTTTAGGTTTATTGTAAAGATTAATTAGTGTGTTAATAAATGTACATTCATGATGGATAAAGTGTAAATGATTACTATGAATTATATGAATGAGTCTAGAATTGTTGGTTTTATTAAAAATGTTTACAGTAGTGCATGCATGTTTAAAGTTTAGTAGAATATATAGTTTGTGTAATTTCTTACGATGTAGTAAATCTTTAAATTGTTGGCAGTATGAGGATAATTCTGACTTGAATTTATGAAAGGTAGCAACATTGGTTACACAGGATTTGATTTCATTAAAAATTGTTTTTGTATACTTTGGAGTTGTCTTATGTGGTTGAATAAGTATTTAATTGAATTTTCACGAACTTTGTTTAAATACTTTTTTGTTTCAACATAGAAAGTTCTTTTATTTCCAAAAAAGGCGTAAATTTTGGTAGGAAACTCGTTGGCAGAACGTTGAAGGATTTGCACTTTTTTAAAAGAAGATGTGACTGTAGGATTTAATTGCTTTTAAAAAAAATTTTCGGTCATAGTGACGGAAATATTATTGCTGGTATTATGTTAAATAAAAGATTTACTCAACGTTTTCAATTTACTATGATGATTGCTACTTTTGTTTGACCAATGTTGTTGGATTTAACAAAAAGGATAAAAATAGAGACTTTTTTCTCACTGAGACGTTTTTCGTACTCTGTTGATATACCTATATCCGTATCACCTGCAAGCTTACAAATTTCTTCAGAATTAGAATCAAGTGATAAGAGACAACGAGCTATGAGACAGCTTTACATACACTTCCAAACTTTTTAATTAGTTGCAATTAAATAATTTGGTAAGAGATCTTAAAAAACAGTTTGACTTGACTTTCTAAAAGAAGCCTAGATTTTTTAGAAACAGGTAAAAACCGTTTGTGTAATAAACGGTGCATTGAATATGAAAAATTAATTGAAGATTTGATTTCAGGTTTCGTCTTGTAAAAATGCATTTTTTGTATTCCCATCTTGATTGTTTTCCTAAAAATTGCGGCGTTATAGTGAAGTGCAAGGTGAGCGTTTTCACCAAGATATATCTGAAATGGAAAGTCGCTACCAAGCAAAATGGAATGTCAATATGATGGCTGATGATAATTTGAAAACTTCACACGAAAGAAAATCTAAAAAAGTTCTTTTCTATGGAATTTGTATATTTCAACGTTTTTTTAAATTTTTTATTGCTTTAAAGGTATCGTGTGGTGTGTTATCGAAACCCAGTATACCCTGAAAAATATAAATATTTATCTATCAAGCTATTACTTATATATATATACAATAATATTTAAAAAAGTTCAGAATATAATAACTAGATTAAAATAAAAACAAAAAACGTTTAAAATGCGTATCAGAGTTATTTAAGCGAAAAAAGTTATATAAATAGTTAAGTCTTTTTTGTTATCGATATGCTAAATCCTACAGAGAATGCTTTTTGAAACGTAAAATTTGAAATTAAACCTCTGCTGTTATAAAATTCAGAGATCGAATGTGTAGAATTATTATAACCGGAAACCCCCAGTGATTGTTTGGTGTGGTACATGCGGATTAAGAAACATGGCTTTAGCTATTATAAAATGAATATATATTTTTTAATTTTTTAAGAATTAAACTTTCGACAAATAAAATTAGATTATTAATTTACCTTATTTTATCCATTATTAATTAAATTTTATCAGAAAAGGTTTTAGAACATTTTCTAAACAAAAGGTTTAGGGGGTAGGTTTTAAAAGTTCTAAAAGAGCGAAATGGATTGAAAGGGGTTTAAGAACGATTGTGCTGTTATTAACGCTTATATAGTTGTTCTTATGCGTTTGCTTGTTCATTTATCAAGGTTGCAGTTTTATTGGCGAAGTTAGTTGGTTACGTTAGCGCAGGAACTGTTGAGTATCTTTATATGGAAGATGGATCATTCAGTTTTTTGGAGTTAAATCCTCGCTTACAAGTGGAACACCCCTGTACTGAAATGGTTAGCGATATTAATCTTCCTGCTGCTCAACTTCAAGTTTGACATTTTCTTTCTTTCTTTCTTTCTTTCTTTGTTTAAATAACCACTTTAGATTGCAATGGGCATTCCTTTGCATCGTATAAAAGATATTCGTTCATTTTACAACCAAGATCCATATGATGATTCTACTATAGATTTTGATAACATTTATCCTAAGCCTAAAGGACATGTGATTGCTTGTCGTATAACAAGTGAAAACCCGGATGAAGGCTTTAAACCCACTGCT
Organism: Nectonema munidae; assembly: GCA_030549495.1. Classification (NCBI taxonomy): domain Eukaryota; kingdom Metazoa; phylum Nematomorpha; class Nectonematoida; family Nectonematidae; genus Nectonema; species Nectonema munidae. The sequence goes on along the minus strand of JAUIRK010000974.1, from coordinate 72,224 downwards.
GGACAAGTCAGCGTAAGAAAAAAGTGGGATGGTTATAATGATAGAATGATAATATTCTTTTTTATAGGTTTTAAATTTTCGCAGTAGGAAAGACGTATGGGGTTATTTTAGTGTGGCGGCGTCTGGTGGACTGCATGAATTTGCTGATTCACATTTTGGACATTGTTTCTCTTGGGGAGAAAACAGAAAAACTGCTAGAGAGTAATTTTTTCTATTTTATTTTTTTAACAATAAACCTTAAATATAACCATAAGAAAAGAAGACTTTTAAACTTTCGAAAATTGCACACAAAAATTTTTGCAAATGATTTTAAGCTTAAAGTTTTAAACCTAACTTTTTCTTTTTGACGCAAAAAATTTCTAACGTAAAGAACGATGTACATATTCAAGATTTATTTAACCCATTTAAGACCAATGTTCCCAAAGGGAACGCAGACGAAATCTTACTGATCTAAATTTAGTTTTTGTGAAATCTTAAAATTAATTTATGTCTTTCTTTTTTAGTCCACTACTAAATTTTATTTTTATTCCTACGTCTGAATTACTTATTTGATTACTCACCATTTGTGCAGGAACATGGTTGTTGCTCTAAAAGAACTTTCTATACAGAGTGATTTCCGTACAACAGTTGAGTATTTGATCAGTCTCTTAGAAACTTCGGATTTTCAAGACAACCTTTTCAATACGGCTTGGCTAGATCATTTAATATCTACAAATTTTCATGTAACTCCTTTATTTAGCTTATTTTTTTAATAATAAAATATTCACTAGTCTTGTTTGGTTTATTCATAGGCTAATAGACCAGATACGATTCTTGGAGTAATTTGTGGAGCATTGCAATTAGCTGAAAAAAAGATTGAAACATCGTGCAATAATTTCCTTACTGCCTTGAACAAAGGACAAGCTCTAACACCAGAATCTCTTATGAAGAGTGTGGATGTTGATTTAGTGAGCGAAGAAAATATGCGTTACTCCCTCAAAGTAATAATGTTTTTTTTGTGTGTCCTATTATATTTGCGCTTATAAAAATAGCCAAGAAATTTACCAATTCTAATGTTTTTTTCTCTGTGTCCTATTATATTTGCGCTTATAAAAATAGCCAAGAAATTAACCAGCTAACACAACTAATGCTTAGCGAACAAATTTTATAATCTATGTCACTAAAGAATCAAATAACTTTATTCAACCCTTTCTGGGACAATGGGGCACTCGCGTTCCAAAAATCCTCTGCTTAAGTGATATAAAAAGTCATTGAGAAAGAAAATAGACGATAGAAAACCAATGTCCGAAAGGTTCTAACTATATTGTTTCATACGATTTTGAATTCACTATTTTGACTTTTTCATATTTTATACGATGTTTCCTGTTAAGCATTTTTCTTCCTGGTAAATTAACTTAATTTTATATGTTTTCTTTGAAAACTAAACATTTCTTAAAAATGTCTGAAAATATATGCAATATATTTTCCTTACTTCTTCAAAGTTTCGATCTATTTTTATAAACTAATGAAATTTTTAAATGAAAAAATTTTGAATCTATCTTCCTCCATTCACATGATCTATTACACATTGTCTTATTTTTAACTTCACTATTTCAGGATATTGAGATTAGAAATTCTTACAATAGGGAGGATGAAAGAATTTTTCCTATACTAACATATAAACTTAAGTTTAGTTCGTATTTTTTGTTTTGAACTAAATAAATCTTATCTTAAATCTTCTTATAATGAACATCTCTGTATAATGAACACTTTTTGTGTCCAAAAGAGGTTCAATGTAGAGAAGTTTCACTCAGTGTCTGTATACAATTTCGTGTCAATTAATTTGGGAATTAGAAAAGCTCTTATGTGTAAGATAGTTGCCCTCCCCTTTCTAACACGCTTAAATATTTATAAAATATCTGACTATAACTTACGGAGTTTCAACTTGACATCCTTTTCTTCTACATTTATTTTTGTGCTTGCATAGGTGTATAAAACGAGTGAGACGAACTACTTTCTTGTCATGAATGGCTCCTACATTGAAATAGATGCGCAGAAGTATACTTGTAGGTATTAATCACTATTCCGCCTGGTTTATTAATTTTTTTAGGTTACGCGATGGCACATTTCTAATTAATTTAAAGAATGAAAGCTACAGCAGCTACATCCAAGAAGACTTTGATAGATATCTTGTCGTGATTGGAAATATGACCTGTGTGTTTACAAAAGAAAAAGACCCCTCTCTTTTACTCGCATCTTCTCCGGGAAAATTGATATCCTATTTAGTGAAAGATGGAGAAAAAGTAAAAGCAGGAACTGTGGTTTGTGAAACAGAAGTGATGAAGATGTTATCATGTATAACAGTTACCGAAGATTGCATGTGTTTTTCTCTTTTTAAACATCCCATTCAATTTTGATTCCTTTTCTCCTTTTAGAATACACTATGTTAAAAGACCGGGCGCCATTTTAGATACGGGGTGCTTGATTGCAAGACTGGATTTGGAGGATCCTTGTAAATCCAAAAAGGTATGGCATTTCTCATTATACTACTTTTTATTTTTTATAAAATTTCTACAGGCAAATAAATATCTTGGAACTTTTAACCAGTATAGTAGTTCTACAATGGAAGATTGTAAAGTGAACGAAATTAAGATTAACGACCTATTTTACAAAACGAAGCAGTCTATTGATTGTGTGTTAGCTGGATATTATTTGCCAGAACCATATCTTTACGCAAGATTAGAATTACTCGTTCAAACACTCATGAATTGTTTGAGAGATCCTAAACTTCCTCAATTTGAGCTTGATGTAACAATTATTTTTATATTTTTCCCACAAAGTATTTAATTTGTATTTTTATAGGAAATTATATCATCTCTTTCGGGACGAATTCCTGATCAGGTTGAAAAATCTATTAGAAAGTTCAGGTCTTCATACGTAAAAAATCTTACGTCGATTCTCTGTGTTTTTCCTAGTCAAGATATTGCAAGTGTTCTCAATTCATATGCTGAAAAGTTAAAAATGAAGGAAGCTAGAGACGCCTTTTTTCTTTCTGTTGAACCCTTTTTACATTTAGTTCAAAAGTAAAAACAGTTTAAAATTTTTTTATTTTGCCACTATGCCTCCTTCCATTTATTTTTTTACTGTTGTGTTAGCATCTAAATGTTTGATGTTTGAATGACATAATTTAAGCTTTCTACTCATAGTCAAATCAAATTGTCCATTTAAAGATCTTAATTTTAACTTTATGGGTAGTAAGGTATAATTAATTTTCATTTAAATTTATCATATTGTCTACTACACTTTGAAAAATATTTTTCTCATATTTAAAAATTCAAATTAACTCATTTTCCAATAGAATATTACAAAAGTAATTTTTTACGATATTGCTCTTGATATATTTGGTTTAAGAATCCGACTTTTCCTACATTCATTTCTCAATTTTATGAGTCTTATTCATTATTTTTAGACATGAATAAGAATGTATATTTTTATTTGATATAGATATAGAGATGGTACCAGAAGTCATATGAAATCCATAATTCAGAACATTTTAAATCAGTACTTAAATGTGGAAAAAAATTTTCAAAGGGGTATTTTATTCTGTTTTCTTTTTGCGTAATTAATTTTCTTATAGTTTTGAAGTATTGAAAAATTAATTATTTCTTTTTGATAGATTTGCTGCTTTATTTTTAGTATTTTTACGATAAATCTTAATATGATGCTTGCTAGTGGTTTCTATGAATATATCAGAACAAGTAATCTTGTATGCATCAACATGTCTTATGCAATTTGTCTGCAAAAAGTTAAGTAAAAATATGAATATGATTTTTTAAAATCGAAATTTTTACATTTTTAAATGTAATGCTCAGTTTATTGGTTTTATGGGGTGGTTTTAAAGAAATCAGAATATAATTAATAATTGAAAATATTCATTATTTGTTTTAATTTAAGCCCCTGATTGTTTTCCATTTTTAAATGTGTCATTATATTGTCTAAAATTAATAATGGAAAATATTCTTTATTTGTTTTAATTTAAGCCCGGATTGTTTTCAATTTTTAATGAAAATTTTCAATTTTTTAATGTGCCATTATATTGTCTAACATTTTTTTTGAAGAAATTGTAATTTTTTGTTAGAACAGATAATTGGGAATTGCAATGATTGTAGGAGGATTGCTATGATCATAGATAACTAATATTTTTTCAATAGTAATTTATGATTTCAACAAATTTAATAAACCCGTTTGATTTCAGTAAAAGCAGACGACATACAATTATTGGAAATAAAACTTCTTTAAAATCAATAAATCGTCTGCGTGCTCCAAAGATGACCGTTGGATCAAATGGGGAATCCTCGGTACTCTGTACTGAGTTAGAGCGTTGTTTCTCAAACTTTTTGATATGGCAAACGGGCATATGTTTTTTTATACCTATGCCATTGAATGCTTCTTCGAAACTGTTTATAGATTACAAATTCCCAAATCTGTAAAATTTATAAAGCTAAAATTAGGTTTCAAATAACTTTTATATCGATGTTGAAATTTCTAGTTTATCGGGTTGAGGATTATTTCAAAGTTGAACGCTGTACTATATAAAGTAAATGTGGACCAGCAACGAATGGTTTCGGCAAGTAGTGGCCCGCTGACAATATTTTCAGTAGCTCTTGTAAATATCTCAAAAAGATATGTTGTGCTTTAGGATAGTGATAGCAACGAAGATTATCATGCTGATTGATATCTACACTAGAAATTTTAATTAAACAGTAAATAATAAAAAAAATGGGGCTTCTATCCTGACAATAAATTCAAAAATATCAATTTTATCTCTTTGTCTTGGTTTGAATTAATTGATCTAAACTTTTATCTAAGTTTTTTTACCTTAGGCATTATGTATTTCTCAAAATATTTACAATATTAAATAAAATGTTACTAATTTCTTCAAATATGAATATCGCAAAATTATAAGAATCTGAGTTTTAAGGCCAGTATGACACTAGTATCAAGAAATGAAAATCTGCTTTAAATATATAGAATTTAATTAAAAAAGAAAGAGCCTTCAAAATTCTTTCCTCCAAGGGTTAAACATATTAAATAATGGAAATTTTCAATTACAATAGTAAGTTTTGCCCATAAGTGTACAATGTACATATATTAATAAAAAAATAGAATTATGTGGTTGCAAATTTTTAAAACTAAATATTAAATTAAAAAAATATTTTTAAATATTTAATAAGATTTCGTTTAGCGTGTATTGCATAATCTCTTCTTTGCCAAGTAGAGGTGATTTCTTTTAAAATGCTTTGCTTGTCCGTCCTTATATTATAATTGTTTTGGATCATATTTATTTTAAATTTTAGGCTCTTATGATAAATGTTTTGATTCGTTACGCAGTGTTAAAAATAGTACTAGTGAATTTATTATGCAGAGCATATTCTCTCATTCTGCTGTTTTCGTGAAGAACACTTTAATCACTATGTTTTTGGATCATTTGAAAAAGCATGAACCTGGAATAACGGAAGAAATTGAACCAATTTTACAAAATTTAGCTTCGCTCACCAGTAGCTCACATTCTGAAGTTTCTTTGAAAGCTAGGCATGTAATTTTCTTTTTTTAATTTGACTACACATTCCTATTCTTAAGATATTGATTTAACCGGTTATCGACCACAGTCGACATATGTCGACTTTACAAAAATGTGAATCGTCTGCGTTTATAAAAGCTCTTTAATACAAATCTTCTGCTTTACATTAGATATCGTCTAATTATTCTTGTCGTTAACGGGTTAATACAAATCTGTTTTATACTAGATATCGTCTGATTATTCTGGTCGTTAACGGGTTAAGATAGATTGGTTTGTATAATAAGAATTAAAAAAATTAATTATTAATTTTATGATTAAATTCATTAGGCTGTCCTTTTAAATAGATTAAAATCCATCGAACTTTCTAAAATAGAATCTAATATGGATGCACACGTTCTAGAAATCTAAAACATAACCTACGGCTTTTTTAAAAAGTTGAATTATACTTCCTAAAACACTCCTCATGGATATAAGCTCATACTTTTATTTTTGAACTGTAATAATTAATTTATTTTACCGTCTTGCACAACTTTGGTCTTGGTTTTATTAATCGGTTAACGACCAAAGTCGATTTTATAAAAATACAAATCTTCTGCTTTACATTAGATATCGTCTGATTTTATTGTTGTCGTTAGAAAATATATATCTTAACCATGGGGTGTTTTAATCGAAAAGGCATACTTTATGCATATTGTATCTGACTATTGCCAATAAAGTTAGAATGCTAGGTTTTGAAGCCGAAACAACGGAGATATGTGAATCTTGGTTCTCGACAAACATACCAATGCCTCTCAAAAATAAAAAATATATAGTGATTGATTTTTTTATATATTCATATTTTGTCAACATTTAACTGTATATATAAAAACCATTTTTAAAATTAAAGACAAAAAATGACGCTAGGCAAAATTTTATATTAATACTTCAAACACATACAGTGTCTATAATCATAAATGAAGAAATCAACTAAGTGAAGAGAAGTTGCAAGAGTAGTGTATATAGAGGGGTGTGAATGAACAGCTGTCTCTTTTTCCTAGCGTCATTTTTGTTTTAATATTTAGCATGTCGACTCCTTTGTCCATTTTTATCTTATCATTTTATGTTTAATACTCTTCAGAATTATAAGATTTAGGCGCCAAAGTATTTTAAAAGTTTGGGCTTTATTCCTGATTTGATACTCATCTTGGAATTAGTATTGTATAATATGATAAATGTTTGAATCCAATTTATTAATCAAAGATGTATGCTGCTATCAAGCTTCTATTATATCTGTAATTTTTGTATTCCAATTTTTTAGATTTTAATTTCTTCAAATCAGCCTACTGTTGAATTACGTCGCAATCAAATTGAAACGTTACTACTTTCATCGATAAATAAATACGGACAAAAATTTTCCCCTGATAACATTCAAGTAAGAATATGTTTATATATTCATTTTGAAATTTTCTGAATCCTCCTAAAAACTAAACGTAAATCCATAAGAGTCCATTTTTTTGATGATGTCATAATATTTTTACTAAATTTTGTGACCAAAAAATTATAGAATTGACGTAAAAAATTGACTAAAGGTAAATAATATTTATTAAGATAAATTTTTTTTATTTATTCAAATTGACATTGTATATTACATCAGCGTTTTTCAAACTTTTTTTACTGCGACCCATAGCAAGAACCACCGTTTGCATCGCGACCCATCATACTTTGGTGTAATAAGACAAATTCTGAGCAATAGATTTTTTATTCCGCATCAACAATTTATATGTATATTTTTTTTTTATTTGTATGAATAAAATATTAATACTTTTAGATTTTCTTCACCTTGCCCTACCTGCGACTGAAGGGTCGGGACCCACAATTTAAAAAACGCTATATTACATCATAATTCTAATTAGAAACATTTTCATCATTGAAGTTTGAGTTTATTCTGATTTTGTTGTTGTGAAAAACTGCTTTCAATTTTCACTGATGTTGGCTTACTGATTTTTAGTAAAGAAAATATAAGAGGATTAATTCAATTTTTTTGTTCATACTTTTAGTAACACCTTTTTACAATTTAATAGTTTGAATGACAAGCACATCCTTGGATATTTTAATCTGCATTATGCCTTCGTATGCTTGTTTGATAGAATAACACTTTCACCTTTGATTTTTTATACATTATATCAAAGTTCTTAAGGTGAATAAACAAGAAGTATTTTTTGCTTTATTAACAATTACACATGTGTCAAACCTTTACATCGTTCAATTTCCAAAATGCTGATTCTAGTCTTGATTTACTGACGACTGGTTTAGAGTTGGAAATCGACTTTTTCAAACAGTTTTGCATATGTTTATTTTATAGGGGCACAATCTACACGTTGAAATTTATTCTTATGCATTAAATGTGTCAAGCAAAAAATATTTTTTTAACAAATTCATTTTTCCAGAATTTTATTTGTAAAAGTATTCTAGGCACATAAGAATTGACTTTTTGGTGCTCTAGTTATTGCTATAAGATAATTACAGTAGCTAGATTACAACTTTAAGCATTATTGTTTTAATGTTATAGAATTTTTATTAATACCAGGGAATCCTGTTATATTAACCCATTAAGTCCCAATGTTCCCATTTGGTAACAAGTAATTTCATCTGTGTCTGCTTTTTTCAATGACTTTGAATATAAATCGTCTGGGTTTTTTTAGATATAGTCTGATTTCTATGGTACTTAATGGATTAATGATGTTTATTTAACTGGTTAAAATAGTAATAATATACGATCTCATTAATTCAGTTCTTTGACAATTTTTTTCACTACCACAGTATACAATTTTTTCTTGGAGACGTAGCCATCTTTTATTGTGAAAGGGCAGGGAATATGAATTACTCGGTTTGATGCTGTAATGATAAATTTAAAATTGAATATGTATACTTATCTAAATCGACTACATTCCGATTTATTTATTATTCATAAAGATTTTTTAAATTTCAAAACAAAATGGGGGTGGAGGGCTAGACCCTTTGACTACATATGCATATAGCTGAGAACTGATCTAATTGACATAAAACAGACGACCCTCAAAATTTACTAGCAAACAATGCTGTCAGTTTGAACATTTTTCCGTGTTAAGATATATTCGATAGCATACTAATGACAACCTTTTTCCATGTTATCTATAAATACGTTTCTGTGCAAGAGAAAAATTATTCGAAACGGGAAATTTCAACCAACTCACATTTAAATCAATGAATATATTATTTGTTAGTTAGTTTATTTGGACGTCAAGGACATTTAACGTTTGGTGTGGTCATAATGGGACATCATTAAGATTCACAGCTTGAATAACTTATAAACTCAAACTTATTAAGAACACAAGTTTTTCGCCAAACTTTTGAAATTTTATGGGTTGAGAATGCTTTTTGTTTAAAAAACTAAACACATATTCTTTTATCAAGTTAAAAATTATATTGTTGAAATGTTCATTGGTTGAAACATGATTGATGGAAATTTCCTAGAATAACAAGATTAATGTGTCAAGATGTTTTATTTAATAATATTTGATTGTATGAAGAGAGTCTTAATAAATACCTTAACAAAATTAAAAAATATGGAGAAAATGGAATAATGTAATTAATGCAAAATGTATTTTAATGTTTTATGTTAGTCGTGGTTAGTCCAATTATTTTGGTTACTTGTTTCAGTTCAATTCGCAGGATACGCGGAAGAACATGTTTGAGACTTTGCATTTAAATAAGCGAACTTTATGAATTTTACCTGTGTAATATGAAAATAATTATTTTACTTATGGCAAGACTGTAATCCTTGTTAAATATTTTTACATTTAGAGACTGATTTTATCTGAAACAGTGATCTTTGACATAATCCCCCAATTCTTCTTCCACACTAATCTTCATATTCGACGAGCTGCATTAGAAGTAATTTCTACCATTTTTTCTTCACATTGCCCTACGTTATTTTCTTTATAGGTTTATGTAAGGCGTGCGTATATTGCGTATGAGCTGAGATGTATTCGCCACTACCAAGTAACTCCAAACTTAAGTCCTACAGAATTTCAATTCGTTCTTCCACTTTCTCATCCTAATCGGTATTTTTCGTTTGCACTTGAAACATTTCCTACCTTTTTTTAACATTTAGATTGATGGTTGCTTTGTCTGAACGCAAGAATTCAAAAAGTTTGCTCACTACAAACTCTAAAGTGTATACTGTGAGAATTGGAGCAATGGTCGCGTTTCATTCTTTCAAATCCTTTAAATCGTAATCAGCCTTTTGTTCATTCATTTGTAACGATTTTTTGTTTCTTGTCTTTAGAAACTTTGACTTGTTGATGCAAAATACTAACTTTGCTTACGATGATTCTGACGACGAAAATAAGGAATTTCTTTCCGATCAAGTATTCTTATTTCACCCAGCCTTGCCTTAATTTTTCAATCTAGAATAATTTAAAAGTCAAGAATAAAGGATTTAATTTTTTAAATGTGATAAATATGTCTGATGAAGTTAAACTTATTGAAATGTTTAAATTAATAATTATTTGCACTTATTAACATGATAAATCTATCAAAATAACAACGCGACTACTGGGTATGCGAGACTTGAGATTCGTACAAGATCGTTTACCTATTTGGTTCTCTTTAACTATTGTATTCACAGTAGAGCTTTTAATTTATTTATTTTTATCATAACAGAGTGACTATTAAGATGATGAATGAATTAGTTTTCTTTTTTATTAAAATATTTTTTAAGGGCAATTTTATTTTGGGATATATAATTAAAATTTTTTATTAAAATTGAATAAGAACGTTTATAAGTATAGCAAAATGGGAATTCACCATATGATAGTTTGTAAATGACTTAATTTAGAAAATAGCATCTTTTGATGTTTAAGGTATACTCCGTCTATTTTTGTTGCTTTTAGCAAAAACTTTAAGATTTCTTCCATGCCGAAAATTTTCTGAATTGACAACCCTCTCCCATATGACTATGTATACCCAAGTTTGTCGAACAAAAAGAGGATCGTCATTCACTACAGCTATCAAATAGTATAATGATCGACGTTTTTCTTCTTAGCAAAAATGACGCTTGTAGCAAGAATATCATTTTTGTAGCATACAATCTCTGGATAAAATTATTAACGTGTGTGCATTGACTAGTACTTTTCGATCACATTATCATTATTGCTATTTTTACTATCCTTATCTTCTTCGAAGTGAAGCCTTAGTCTTTCCACAAAACTGTAAAGCTTTTATTTTTATTTATCATATACTAGTGTAGTAGTTTACTAACATACAATTGAAACCGTCAATGTTAAATAAAAATAATTTACTAGACCCTGGCTTGATAGAAAATTTCCGTATTATTATTACAACTAGAATTTAGTTCCCTTTTTTCTATCAATTCTTTATTTTTGCTTATGGTTAATCAGGATTGGGAAGGGTGAGCCTCTTTTTGTGTATCCCCTTAACCCTTTCGTCAGTGTCCCAAAATTGTCTGCTTAAGTAATAAAAAAACTCTTTGATAAAGAAAGTAGATGATAGAAAAGCAATGCCTGAAATCCTTACTGATTGTATACAGGTGTTTATAACAACTGTATTAAATTTTTAAAGCGAAGCAACAGTGAACCGATTCGCATTCTAAACATAGCAATAAAAATAGATCAGGATGAAGAACTAAGCGAAGTGGTTAACGATGATGATAAAGTATCGAATGTCTTTTACGACTTCGTTCAAAGCGTGAAAGATCATCTACAAGATAAGGGCATCAGAAGAATAACATTTTTAACGATTTGGGCGTTTGAGTTTCCCAAATACTTCACTTACAGGTTATTCTTCATTTTCCTATTTTCTTTAATATATATTTCGTTTTATCCTCTTTTCTAAGGCTCCGAGATGACTTCTTAGAAGACAAAGTTTATAGGTATTTAGAACCAGCACTCGCTTTCCAACTTGAAATAAATAGGCTAAAGAATTTTGAATTGGAAACTTTAACAACAGCCAATCATAAAATGCACATGTATTTGGGGCGTTCTAAGGTATGAAATTTTAATTTCTTTCAAATAATGGATGACGCTGAATAGCATTAACCAAAAACCCCCCCCCCCCTTTTTTGAGAAAAAAAAAATTTCTTTTAAAAAAATTATAAAAAAACAAAAAGCCCGGGCATTTAAACTTAACCTCTTGTTCTGATATAAAATATTGTGATGAAAAAATTTCATGGTATATTTACTTTATGACGATTTTTATTTTTGAATGCTTAAAAGCTATTTTAAGGTTTGTTTTATCATGGGATGAAGGTTCAAGTTTTTATCAGTTGATTTTTTATCTTTAAAGGAATAAATACGATATTTTAGGAGTGTGGGGTTTTAGATTATAAAGTTAAATCAACATTTTTTGTAGAAAAGTTTATAATCACACCGTCAAAATTCATCTAGATTAGATTCGATAATAATTTTTAAAAGTTTCTCTCATTTCTTTCAATGTGTTCATAATACGAGTAAAACTATAAATGTTTATATTTGTTGGCCCAAGAAGTGTCGACGGGCATATGCCCCATATGTGATGAGACAATTTGACTTTAATCTGACGATGAAACGACACTGTTTGCTCGCAATATTTTTCAATCCAACTTCCTAACATGACTTATAATTTTGTTCTTTTTTAGTCAAACGATTCTCTGTCCAAAGTTTGTGATTACAGGTTTTTTGTCAGAGCTATAGTTAGGCATTCAGATCTCATATCCAAAGAAACATCCTTTGAATACATACACGATGAAGGTATATCATTATTCTTGCAATGCAATGTTTTTATTGTAAATCAGGATCAATTTTAAGGAGAAAGATTACTCTTAGAAGCGATAGATGAGCTTGAAATAAAGTTTTCTCATCCTGATGCTACAAAGTCCGATTGTAATCACATCTTTCTCAATTTCTTGCCGTGTGTTGTTTTAGATCCTCTGAAAGTTGTTGAAGATGTGAGAAACATCATTAACAGATATGGAAAGCGTCTTTGGCAATTGAGGGTGCAACAAGCAGAAATTAAATTAACTATCAGGCAATACTTACATTTCTACTACCACTCTGAGAAACTATTTTTGATTTCCCACTTAAGCTTGAGGTTTTCCTCAATCTTAATAGTTTTTGACCTTTATATACCGGACAGTACTATTTTGTATTGTTTATTTTAATTTCAAATTAATTTTTCCACCAAATATCTAGTTATGTTTTAATATCTGCTTCGCTATCTGGTTATCTGGCCGAACAATGAACCGTAGTTGTAACCAGGCCTGGATGAGAAAATTTTTATTTTGAAGGTTTAAAATTTTTGTTTACTTACATGTTTTATCATATTAAATGTATATTCAGATATTGAAATCCTTTCATTTATATATTTTCTAACAATTATCATGGTTAAAAGTTCAACCATTTTCCATTACGCATTTTAATAGTTTTAGGCTTTCAAGAATGAAAAATTGCTTTTCCTAAAAGGCTATTAAAAGGTTTTGCCATTTTTGGTTCATTAATTTACATGTTCATAACTAGTAGTATGAATTACCTTTTTTAAATACCAAAAATGACCAAGAAAAAATACTATTTTAAAACTAATTGAGATGAACAAATCGTAAGTATATGTTATTTAAAAAATTTCCTTTAAACATGGTTCAATTTTATATCTACTTTGATAAATTAGTCTTTCCATATGGCACTCTTGATTTTTCTCCATAAACATATAATGTCATTCTTAAATTCTTTTCAAGGCTTTCTGTTTGTGACACTGAAAAAATTTCAGTGAGGATATTCGTAACGAATGAAAATGGATTCTTCACAGACATTGGTTTGTATCGTGAAGTGGTAGATTTAGAGTCAGGACAAATAAAGTTTGAGTGTTATAAAGGCTCAAAAAGTAATTTGTTCCATAACATGTTGATAAGTACTCCTTATTTAACGAGGGATCAGATTCAGCATAAAAGATACCTGGCACAAACCCTCGGAACGACGTATGTCTATGATTTCATTGAAGTTTTCAAAAAGGTGAGAATTAGCTATCGCTTACTGCTGCTTCATGTTCAACGAATTTTGACTTAGGCTGTTAATGACATTTGGAGTATTTCATCATCTCTATCCTATTCTACTCCTTCTACTTTATTGTATGCAACCGAGTTGATTATCGATTCCTCCACCCAACAAATAATGGAAAGTAAGCGAAGCATTGGAATGAATGATATCGGAATGGTTGCCTGGAAAATTAAGATACTGACACCAGAATATCCTGAAGGTATTTCTTTTTTTGAATCACCCACGCTTTATTTATTTTATTTTTGCAATTTTAACATAAGAGTCGAGAACTATTTTCATACTTTGATATAGCGTTTAATATAAGATTGAATTACCATTTGAGAATAACCTTTAAGAATAGTATTTTTAGTCTGTGAAAATCTTTTGAATAAAATATACATGCTCTTTATGATTTGTGATTAAAACCTTTAGTTAAATTACTGATATCCAATAAATACACTTTCAAATTTTACAAGTTATATAAAAATGTCAATCAAATTGTTTAGAATAAAAACAAACAAAGTTTGTTCATTAAACAAAGTTTGAAAAATACAGAGTATTAAACTAAGTCTTATTGTTCTGAATGGTGACAAGGCCAGGCCATAATTAAATTTTATATTTAATTTTCCCACGATGATCTACATCGGGAGAAAGTAGAGTTATTTTACCACACTAATTTGTCAACATGTGCAGTAATAACATTAATACTTCTAATGCATTACTTAAGGCAGGCTAATGATCTTGATTTCTAATGATATAACCCACAAAATTGGATCTTTCGGCACAAAGGAAGATTATCTCTTTTATAAAGCTAGTGAGTATGCTCAACTAAATGGCATTCCCATACTTTATATTTCTGGTAATAGTGGAGCAAGGATCGGACTTTGTGAAAGCATAAAAAGTTTATTCAAAGTCGCGTGGAATAATCCCTGTGATCCCGAAATGGTTTCTTTCTTCTATTTTTGTGCATCATTCTCTTATTTATTCTCTTTAATATTTTGTTCTAGGGTTTCAAGTATATATATCTGAGTGAAAGTGATTACGTTAAAATCAAAGATGATGGAGTTGTTATTTGTGAAAAAATTTGTGAAAATGAAGGCTCAGGTGAAGAAATAAGATATCGGATAGAATGTATCATTGGAAAAGAAAGAGATCTCGGGGTTGAAAATTTGAAAGGTATGTAATTTTTCAAGCTTTTCCTATGTTCAGCTAATTTTTCATATTTTAGGAAGTGCTAGTATAGCAGGCTTGACATCTCGCGCGTACAATGACGTTGTCACTTTGAGTTTGGTGACGTGCAGAACTATTGGAATAGGAGCGTACCTTGTTCGTCTTAGTCAGCGAGTGTGCCAGTCAGAAAATAGTCATATCATATTGACCGGAGCGTCAGCTCTCAATAAGTTACTTAGTCGAGAAGTTTATACTTCAAATACTCAATTAGGAGGAATTCAAATAATGCTTCCAAATGGAGTTTGCCATTGTGTCAGTCAAAGTGATTATGCCGGTGTTGTTACGCTTTTGCAATGGCTCTCCTACATTCCTGAGGTAATCTAAGATTACCTTATGCATATCATTTATATTCTTCTCCTATTCAGAGGAAAAATAGTCCACTGCCGATTCTAGTAAGTGATGATCCTGTTGACCGAGACGTTACATTCATTCCAAGTAGGGTGCCATACAATCCTCGTTTTATGTTGGCAGGTAAAATACTTTGCATTAAGAACAATATAGGTTCATTATTTTTTTCTTTTGTTTAAGGAAAGCCTTCAGATGATAGCTCTTTATTTTTAAGTGGAATTTTTGATGAGAATTCATTCGGAGAAATCATGCCTGGCTGGGCCAAGACAGTTGTGTGTGGAAGAGCTAGGTTAGGTGGAATTCCTTTAGGAGTGATAGCTGTAGAAACGCGAGCTGTTGAATTTACAATCCCAGCAGATCCTGCAGATATTGAATCTCAAGCTAAAGTAACACTTCGTTATTTTTATGAACCAAAGTATGTTTTTGCTTTTTACAAGTCAATAAATTTATTTAGTCTTTGTCCTTTTTTAAAAATCTAACTAAAATTCTAGGAGTCTAGTCTTAATAAATATTACTCAGATCTAGTGCTTAACGTGTCCAGTCCGGTAATAATTCTAAGAAAAATAAAAACCAGCATTAAGCATTTAACTACAAAAATGATCAATATGGATTACATGATTTATAATTGAAGATAAAAAGTTTCTGCTGATCCCTTACAAAAGTTGGGAAGAAATAGCAAAATATTTCTAATTGTAACACTTTCTTCCTACATTTTGGTTATTCTCGCAACCATTGTTCCATGTGAAAGAACTCTTTCCTAAAGTAGAAATTTGATCATAAAGAAAAAACAAATTTTGTGAAAGACTTAATAATAAAATTCTATATGGCTAAATATTTAGGTTTTTCGATTGAATATTAAACCATAATTTGATCAACGATACTTCAAAGAATATCTAGTTGTGTGCAATTTTCGGAGTTGAGTTTTTAATTTAATTAATAGAAATTATGCGTTGAGGTTAATAATGTGTCCAAATAACGCATCTACTTTTAAAAAAATTTGAAGAAGTGTCCCTACTGTTTTGATTCAAACTATAGAATTTGGATGTTATGAATACCGGACCATGAATAGGTCTAGCTGTGTTGCATGCTTACGGTTTTAGACTTCAATGTTGGTTAACAATGCTGAAACTCTTAACTTATCAAAGGGCGAAATTAGCGAGCAAAATTACGAAGTAACTTCCTTAATCCCTTTAAATATCATGCAAAAACAAGAGAAGGAACAGAATTTGATCTATACGGCCTTGAACATCTTTCCATTTGTAATGATCTCTTATACAGTGTGTGCTATACTTAATTCAAAAATATTATTATGTGGGTGTTAGTTTTCACTTTTCAAAATAATCATGAAAATATTAATGGTTAAGTTCAACATATTGACCTACCTACTTTTTTACTAGGAAATTTTATTGCATTAATTATTATTATATACGTATTTTTAATATTTATTGACTCGTTGTTGTAATTAAAAGGAAGTAGTGCAGGCAGGTCAAGTTTGGTATCCTGATTCATCTTATAAAACTGCCCAAGCAATAAATGATTTCAACAGAGAAGAGCTCCCGTTAATGATTTTTGCGAATTGGAGGGGCTTTTCCGGTGGAATGAAAGGTATGCATACGTTATTTCTAGGAGGTTGTTATGCTTACGATGTTTTCTTTCTTTTTTTGTTTGTTAGATATGTACGACCAGGTTTTGAAGTATGGAGCTTATATAGTGGATGCGCTAAGTGAATACAAGCAGCCCGTCATAATATATTTACCCCCTAATTCGGAACTAAGAGGTGGCGCATGGGTTGTCTTAGATCCTTCTATAAATCCGTCACATATGGAAATGTACGCTGATCCTTCGTCCAGGTATGGATTTTTATCACGAAATATTATTTTTTTTAGAAAACATTTAAAAATGATACGAACACTTAAGTATAAAAAAAATAGGTCAATAAAGTTTAAAAAATTTCACGTGGTGTGTAAATTTCAGAATCCATAATAACTCTCACAAACACATTTACCATTATTTTATTTCATTTTCCTTTTCCTGATATCCTTTTATTTTCAATCTTGTTGTGCTTGATAAGAGTTTCATAAATCAAAAGATTTTGTGATATATTTACCACAAATAGATTTTATGTTATTTTTTTTGTTTTTTTACAATTTCCTTCTTACAAAAATTAATTCTGATAAAACACAATACCTAACTCCTATTTTTTAAAATAAATTAAATTTTTAAAACTTTTAGTTGACTTTTTTATTTTGTAGGGGTGGAGTTTTGGAACCAACAGGAATCGTTGAAATAAAATTTCGATGGAAGGACCAACAAAAAATAGTCAGAAAACTTGATCCCGCCTGCGCCTCAATAGTCGAGCGCTTAAAGGACTCCTCAATAAAAGGAGACGCTAGACAAACTCTGGAAAAGCAGCTGATAACGCGCGAAAACCAAATATCACATATATACCACCAGATTGCGACTCACTTTGCTGACTTGCATGATAAACCGGGAAGAATGCTAGCCAAAAATTGCATTTCAGTAATAAGGCTCTCAACGAATACTTGAATTCTCTCTAATATATTTTATTCCCCTGCATTCTAGAAAACGGTTGAATGGGGAAATGCTCGCAGGTTTTTCTTTTGGAGACTTAAGAGACTTGTTTTGTTGGAACAAATCAATAAAGAATTAAAACCAACACTTGAAATATCACAACCACCTGCCTTAATATCCAAACTTTCTAAGAAAAAATGGCTGCAAGAAAAGTTAGATTTACTCCAATTCCACATTAAAGAACATTTTTGTAAATTTAACGAAAACGTAAACTTCTAAATTATATTCTAAAATAATTTGTTTTAAAGATGATTTATTTTAGGCTTGGGAAAATAACAAGTCAGTTGTTGAATGGCTTGAAAATGAAATGTCTTCCCCTAATTCCTTTTTAAATAATTTCGTGAAAGCTTACAAAGAAAGTTGTTTAAGCGATCATATCCAAATGTATATACATACCTTAGTAAAGCTTTTAATAATTAAATTTATTACACATTTTATGTTTAGAATTATTAAATCGTCAACAAATGGAAATGTATCTTGCTTTGAGAATATAATTGAAACACTGAGCAAGGATGAACTAGTCTCGTTACAAAGCCTTTTGAATCAACGTCTTTCTTCTTTTAAAGAAGAAGAGCAAAAACAGGAGAATGGTTAAAGTTTTTTGCATTTTAATAAAAGTTATGACTACTTCTTATTCTTTTTGCGTCACTTGGTTTAAAATACTTTGCAGGAGGTTTCTCAAGCGATGAATTATGTACACTTGTTCTTGAGAGCTACCAACGCTGATATTTGCATTGTCATTTGCCATAAGTTTAATTCTCTCTTCGTCTGTTAGAGTCTTAGCGAGCGAAGGAGATCTGATTCGAACAAGGTCTTTGATGTAGAAAATTAACACGCTTAATTTTTCGCTGATTTTTTGCATGCTTTCCACCTTTTTTTCATCACATCCTTTCACTTCTTTATCCAGTATCATTTGAGTTGTGATTAACTTTTGCAAAATTGTCTGCCATTTTGAAAATGGATTATATTGTTTTACATCTTCCTCCATTTCGTGCAGCTTGATAGTGCTTTCTCTTCTTTTATTTAGTGCAATTTCTTTTTTACACATTCCAATCAATTCCTCTACTTTGCAAGTTATATTGTTTGTTGCATTTTCGTTTAAAGCAGAAGGCTTTCTAAGCATCACGTCTTAAATAAAATAAATCATATACTTTCAACTCTAGCACACAATGCTAAAAATAATGCCAGGAGAATCTTCGACTTCAAATTTCAGTTATCTTTTAACTTTATTCTTATAAAAGTTCATCGATCTTTAATGATTTTATAAGCAATATTATCTCAACTTTTAAGCTACCTAGCTAATTTTAAAGCGCAATTTCTTCTGTTTTCTTAACCCATTAAGTCCCAATGTTCCCATTTGGGAACATAAGTAATTTCATCTTCGTCTGCTTTTTTCAATGACTTTGAATATAAATAGTCTGCGTTTTTTTTAAATATCGTCTGATTTCTATGGTACTTAATGGGTTAATATCTATTTTTATTTTCCCTCAGTGCAAGCAGCACAAGAGAATAAGGATACTCTTGCACTTTTAACAGCTATATTCATTTTACACACATATATATATATCTGATGCAATCAATCTACTTATTTTTGAGATAACGTTGAGAGAATTTTACAAACAACATACAATTTCGGATAAAAAATTTAAATAAAATTTATATGCCTAAAATAATTGACGTTGATTTGGGATATAAGAAGGTTTAAAGGTTAAAAAAGGTATGCACTTAACATTAAAACTTAGACACTGTTTTTGCTACCTCACATTATGCTATCTCGTCATAAGTCTAACCAGACTGTCAAAAAAATTTAAAAACTAAGTGAAGACTTTCCCCCAAAGGTGCTGACAGGGTTAATGTGGAGATGCTTGGTTACACCTTCGTAACAGCATTGATGAGTAAGTATATTACAATTTAAGGGACATTGCAGCCATTGTATCATTCTGCTGGCTTCATTAGTAAGCGTCCATTTATGACTAATTCTCTCATATCAATCTATAGCATTGATTCCCAAAATGGGGGAGGGGGCCGTGAAGCATTTCTAAATTGGTTAACTTGAATAATTTTGTTAGCCAAATATGTGAAAAGTAAAAAATATAAATTACTTATTATCTTTTTATTTTAAAAACATTATTTATCTGTCGCTTAGATCAATCGCTTATAACACGCGTGCTTCAATAGCTTATCTACACAATCTGTATACATCAGCATAAAGATGAGAAAAATATATACACAAAGAGGTAGGACACATCTCGATTAAGCTGTCAAACACATATCAAATGAAATATTTTCATAAAATCAGATTTGATATAAATTTTGTTCATCTTTTTTTGAGTCGATAAAAAAATTTTTTTTAACTTAGTTTACTTTTTTGTAGAGAAATATAAAAAAACTCAATTTTTTGGCTGCATAGATGGACAGCGCGTGGTCAATCCTTTTCACTCGTTTGTCGATGAATTATTTTTATTCAAAACAATTCTAATTTATTTCAGTGTAAGAGTTCTCTTATCTCCGTGATGAAAATGGAAATATGGTGAACGTTTGTATAAACCCAGATGAAAAAAAGGAAAATTTATATGATGTTTTATAATAAAAAAATGTCAGCATACATTAATGTAGAATATTAACATTCTTAATTTAAAACTTCGAGACAAATGCAAGCAGTATTGCACGATGCACACTACAATATGATAAGCGTGTCTGTTGAAAAAATTAACTTGGAGATGGAAAGTCCAATTCAAAATTTCTATTCCTTTTTTCATCTTAATGAACTTATCGAAGAGGTCAATAATTTAGGGCAGTATAGTGGACATATGAGGAAAGAAAACTTGTAATATTTGGATTCGCTTTATGAAGATTTTTACAATACATTCCTCATGTTTCAATGCATAAAGTTACTTGGAAACTGACACTAAACGCGTTCAATATTAATTTTGATTCATTGGATACTTGAAGAATTTTGGATAAAATATCTCTCTTCTTTGACAACACCTTGTCCCCAAGTTGGGGGTCGGTGGCTGAGATCCGCTCTCTCCATTTTTTCCTGACCTGTACATCCTCTTCGGTCAGTCCAAGCTGCTTCAGTTGCTCCATCAGTCCGTCCTTCCATCTTTTACGCTGCCTCCCTCTACTTCTTTATTCAGATACTCCATCACACAAAAACTCTATTGCCCACTCCTTCTGCTTCATTCAACAACAGTCTTGTTTGATGAAGCGAAAAAAGTACATAACATTTTTGTTCATAATAAAAAGTTCATCTTTTGAATGAAAAAATTTGAAATTTGCGAATTTAGAAGGAAATTTTTTTCAAAAATAAATCTTTCTTGCAAACTATAAAAAACTCAAGTCATTGGCGTGCCGGATTTCGAATATTTACAGCTCTTACTACCCAGATAAAGACCAAAGGGTTTAAAAGACGCTTATGATCATGTTCATAAAAGCACAGTACTGAACAAAGTATAGGAATTTTGAATGAAGTTTTTATTCGAATTTTTCTTATCTAATTTTCCAGAAACTTACAACCTTCTCCTCAAAATCAGGAGTAGCAGAAGTAACTGTCAATGTATCATTCATATGTTCAGTTGTTCGTCTTGTTCTGTCTTTTGACTTATTAATTTTAATCACTGAAAATTTTTTATAGCAAGGATGAATAGTAACAACCACACGAATATTTGAAGACAATCGAGTATTTTGGGTTATTTAGAAACAAGAAAAATCTATCAATTTGGTTGGAAAAAGCTGTTTTCACCACAGGCATATTTTAAGTCAATGATTTCCAGCTGAAAATTCATTGGTAATTCCGATGCATCAACTGTGAAAAAAATGGAAAACTCAACTTTTAACTAATTCAGTATTTTGTCTAAAATCCTCGTCTCGCCGCTTTGTAGCTTTGACGGACCAGATGCTAGACGTCCTTTGAAAAAAATCAAGATGAAAAAGTAAGAACCTATAGAAATCAATAGACAAAACATCACTGATGTATGTTTAGAAATTTACATAAAATTATGTATTGAATTACGTGGTTAAAATGTGTCCGTATAGTGGATCAACTTTTTAAAGTATAGTGAAGCCGCATTTTTCCCTGACATTCGATTCGTGATAAAAATGACGAATCTTCAAGACCAAAAATTTGTGCCATGAGAACATCCGTTCTCAAAAAACTTGACAGTTGTTGAGGTTGACGGATTTTCGACGCTTGACTGTACTTGAGGATGTCCGTATTCATTTGATTCAAACTATAACAGCCTGGTCAAGTCCTTGTCTGGATGTTACGAGTACCAGACTATGAACAGGCCTAGCAGTGGTTTATGTTTGCGATATTGGCCTAAAATGTAAATGGCCGCAATTCCCAAACTCTTAATTTATCTAAGGGCCAAATTAACAAACGAAGTTGGGATATAAGTTATTATTATTATTACATAGTAATCTATAATCTATTAGTTAACTATTTATTTAATGAAATGTATACGCATACACACACGCAAATATACTTTGAATACACTGCTTCTGAACATCGATCGATATTGCGTTTATAGATGCAATTTTCACTTTTGTGTTACGTTGCATTAAAAACAAATTGGTCAAGCTAAATATTTTATCATATAACAACATAATACATGATAATCATCAAAAATAAAATTTTTCAATAGAAAAAATATTTGATAACTGCTTTTACTTTCTTCATTATGCTCGTTTAAAATATCGTGAACAGACAAAAGGCAGATGGACATAATGTCTACCGAAAAAATGTCTAAATCTGTTTAAAGAGGACATAATGTTGAGATAATAATAATAATACAGTTGATTGGTTATTTAGTTAGTAAAAATTTTGGTGTCGGACAGTATGTCCTTTTCAAACGAATATCGACATTGTGTCCATCGGCATAATATTCGGGAACCGTTATGTTTAGGGATAAAGCGATTCCAAAATTTATGCCTTAAATAAAATATAATTTTAGCATTGCTTTAAAACTGAAATGATAAGACTAATAATAATATTTTATTTTCAATAGTTAAAAGTAGTCACGGTTTCGGGCATTGTTAACCCAATTTCTCTAAATCAGTTATGAATATAAGGGATTTATTTTTTTGAAAAATGATAGTTTTCCAATGCAAGCTTAAAAATCCTTACATACACCCATGTCTGTTGATAAGGGTGATAAAAAGGGGGCGGAGGGTTCATTTGATTTATACAAATTTTCCGCTTTGTATTAGTCCAGCCAACTTTTACCATGTGTTGAGGGTGTGGACCAAAGACAGTTTTAATGATTTTTGGATGGATCTTGAATTTCATAAATTTTTAGTTCATTCATCCGCTAAGTGAGGAGTGAAAACATTGTGAAAAAAGAAAATGCATCCTTGGTGGAGAGATGATATCAAAGTTAGAAAATTAAGATTACAATCTTACAACAACTTTGGTAGACTTTCAAACTTGAAAATTGTTAATGAATAAAATATGTACTCGAGAATCGTTCATTAATTTTTATAGTATGTGACATTGAAAACAACTTTCGTGGAGAAAACATGAAATATTTATTGATTCACAATAGACTATGATATTTCTTCTTTCACATACACACACACACATGAACATATGATAACCGTTTCGCGGTAATTCTAAGAAAAGCACAATTTTTTAATATATTCCATATCCTTCCTATATAATCTTTAAAAATTTTGAGAAATAGACATGATGATATGTTTTTAATTATTGCCTATCTAATAAAAAGAATGAGCACTGTGTTATTTGCAAAGATCCATAAATACGCGTTTTCTTCTTTCTTTAAAAGCTTTGAGGAAGAGAATTTTGAAAATGAACCGTGTGTCTATCTTTTCAATGAGTTGTTATTGGTGATGGGAGGAAACGAGAATTTTGTTCAATTCTGACTGTGATGTCGATTCAAGGTCGCTTCTGTTTCTTCTTGATTTAAAAAATTAACTTCCAGTTTTGAAAAATTAGGCTAAGTTTATTATCGGAGAACATGCTACACTTATACAGGTTTTAACATTAAATTTGAAATAAAAGGTTTTCTATAGTTCAGCCATTACACAGCTAGCAAAGCTGATTTTGTTTTAGATCCAACGCTTTTAAATCTATGGAGTTGAGTGTTTACCTTTGAAGAAGCATCCATAATAAAACTATTTCTCTGTTAAATATATCTATTGGTGTAAAATTAAAGAACCCTGATATATTCCTCGCCATTATATAACATAGCTCTGATTGTATGGGCATTTTTTAATTTCAAGCAAAGGGTTTAGAGAAAAGACTGAAAAAACAAAAGTATAGGAAACGGCATTAGATTTTTCCGATACCATTTCGATGCAAAAAGCTTGATTCTTACGCTTTCCGCTTCCATTCCTAGATTTCATATAACTTAGTAAGTAAGTTTAATGATGAAATTTTAATTAATATATTCATCATAATTCTTGAGCACTCTTTCAGCAGGATGAAAATGAAGAATTTTTGATTAAAAAATTTTTTATTCAGTTTGGAGAGAGGTGTGGAGACAAAGATGAATTGAGTGTGTTCAAAGGTGGTAGAAAACTTGATGGAGCCAAAAAGACATTAAGCTGTGGGATCGCTTCCAACATTCATACAATCAAAAGATTAAAGCAGAAAAATTTATTTCATTAGACGCAGATGTACGATTGGACCTCAAAGAGTTAAAATTAAAATAAGTAAGTAACAAGTAAGAGTTAATTGCTTATTCTTTTTAGTTAAATCAAATGTATTTCAAATTCTGGAATATTGGTCCTTGTATTTCTTCCAAGCTCGCTCCACTTTAAAGGCTGTCCTTTCATGGTCCTAACTATAATTTCAAAAAAATCAAACAGCATGTTTGTTGTGCTTGTAATTGTCACTAACAAAAACATGATATTAAACATGATTAGTGAAAAGACATTTTTTCGTGAACGTCGTAAATAGATCTTTAGCCGTCTTACTGAAGCCACTTATGGTAAATTCGCGTGATTTCACTCCAGGATATATACAGCATTCAATAAATAGAGGCGCCGGTGGCATTGTGGTTAAACCCCACGGATTTCATTCCAAAGGTCGCCGGTTCGATTTCAGATGAATCCGAAATAGAATTTCTTTAATCTCATGCCATCCCGTTGACGTCAAGAAGAGCAACTGGTCAAGAAATGCACCACGCTCCAAAAAATGTCTCACCAAATAAATTTGTGTGAGTCGCATTTTATCCCGTGGATAAGGGGACAAAGGATGTTGAACGAAGTTCAAGAGGTTGACATAGCTTACAAAAAGTCGCACTAACCAACTCGACCTTTTGTATTACCAACTCAAACTAACTAACTGATAAATTAACCAAAATCCAACTAATCAATTAAAAAATAATTAGAGCGAGTTGGTAAAAGTGGTTTGGTGGCAGTTCACCAGACTCCCTGAAAACGTCTTTGTCCAAGACAAAAAAACCTTTAAATCAACTTACGTTATAAAAGAAATTTGAAATAACCAGGTGGGCACTAAATGAAAAAATGAAAGTGTGGCTGAAAATATCAATCGATGATCATCATCATCTCAATATAATAGATGTAGTATGACGTCATTGTTTCTTTGTATCAATTCGCGCAAACAATGCTTAAAAATAGATGCTGTGTGAATTTTAATCTCAATTTCAAAATTGTTTTTCTTTCATTCGTTGAATGAACGAATATTATCATAATAATATAAAAAACAGTTGCAATGTTCAAGGCACCACCATCAGAGATGAACTTTTTTAATATTATTTTCTATAAAGAATTTTTGTTGCAGCTTTGATGACGGTTTAAAAATTTTTAGGATACGATAATAAAAAATGTTTTTCTTTAGAACTAAATCTTAAAAATACTTTACTTGAAGCTCACAGCAACTCTATTCTCTTTGGAAAAAAAGAGTAAGCGTAGCAAAATACATCTACAAATCTATCATACTCCCAATCATACACCACGGATCACTTGACTGGAGAAATTTATTGGAGCAAGAGCGTTTTCGTTTTAGGGCATTTTGGTTTCGGGCGTTTTGTTCTACAACTCCTCATCACTTTTTTACTTGAACTATCTTTCTGAGCAATATATACGACACTCAAACACTACCAAGTATTGCCTCAAACATAGCCATTCACACCGACTCATCCCTCCGAAACCACTCCATATTTCATTTTAGTCACAATTCAAAAATACCTTTCTTTTCACAGACTTTAAACCTTCTGCATACGAAACTGAAGTGTTAGTTCTCTTCATCATGTGAGTCACAATTGACGTCAACAAATTTTTAACTAGTTACCAGGGTTGCCAATTTGGATATTTTATATCTAAATTTAGATAATTTTAAGTTCTCTTAGATGTAAGAAAGATTTATTCAAGAAAAAATGCATAAAAAAAATAACAAATTATAAAGTGTAATAAAAAAAACCTTTCTGATGGTGCAGATTGGCTCCGACACTTATGTAATTAACAATAAACAATTACATCAAAATTCGGATTTTTCAAAAGGCCTGATGCAGCCGCTAAAATCTCTTAGATGTAAAAATGTTTTTTTGGATATAAACCGTTTTTAGATATTTTTTCATAGTACTATATATTTTTCCTTTTTGGGCTTTTTTTTATTATAGATTTTTCAATCTAAATTGCTGTTTTTTCTTCATTTTTGAAAATTGAACTCAGTTTTTCCAACTTTATTTTGATGGCGTTTTCTTTCTAATCTTTTTTTATTTTTAAATAAAAAGTTTTGTAAGTATGTATTGTTTTTTTTGATTTCAAAAAACTGAATAATTTTTGTCAAATTATCTATAATACGTTTGTTTTCTCTTTAGAGCACTGTTATCATGGAAATACTTTAATGAATAAAAAATTATCCTTTTTTCAGAAATTAGTATAAATGGCTAAAATAAAATATACCCAAAAATTCAGAAAAGTGTGGTTGCAGGATTCCTCTATTAAAAAATGGATTATTGCTGTTCCTGCGGATGAAAAAAAAGCCTTTTGTAAGTTTTGCAAAACTGATGAATTCTGGAAAAAAGTTTTTCAATACAAAGATTCATCAGAAGAAAATCGTTTCAAAGAAATTGTCGAATGTGCTCTTTTTGCACTGTCAATACCACATTCAAATGCTGAAATTGAGAGAGTTTTTAGTTTTGTGAATTACGTGAAATCGAAACTAAGAAATAAAATGAAATTGTCTCTCCCGAATGCGCTGTTAATGGTCAAGTTTAGTCTCATTCGATCAAAGACGTGTTGTTACTCATATGATATACCCACCAAAGCCTAAAATCGGCACACTTCTTGGCTATAAAAATAACGATGAAGAAAGCGTACAAACTCACTTCGAAAGAGATAAAGTCGATCTTTTTTCATTGAATTTTGATGTTTAAGTTTTTTAGTTTAACCCATACCATAGAAATCAGACGATATGTAAAAAAACGCAGACGATTTATATTCAAAGTCATTGAAAAAAGCAGATGAAGATGAAATTACTTATGTTCCCAAATGGGAACATTGGGACTTAATGGGTTAAATAAAGAAATGAAAAATAAAGTCTTTTTTTTTTCTTATATTCGTAATGGATTGAGACTAAATATTTTAGATAATTTTTTCAGATATAAAAAATTTTTTTTAGATATTTTTAGGTGTTCTTTTAGACAAATTTAGATATAAAGTCTGAAAAATAGTTGGCAACCTTGCTAGTTACAACCTTCCTCCCCCCATCTCTTGTCAACTCTTACATATTCATCATTCAACAAATTTGCCCCCCTTCCAGTCTCGATTGACGTCAATTGTGAACGACACCTCAACATTATTGATCATTTAATTTAATTCAAATTTCAATTCAACCACATAACCTTCTTTCTAGACTCACAAAACATAATCAAAGACTAAATATCTTGACAAAAAGATCACACTATCATACTTTTACAAATTTAAACTACATTTGCTGTAGGTTCGGTTGTCCTCATATTGAAACCGCGATTCTTAATACTCCACTGTCAAATACTTTCCAAAGAAAGAACTAGGCTGATCAATAATAATATAAAACTTAAATGTTTTTCACACTTTCCAAATTTATGAAAGTTCCATGTTTATTTTACTTTTATTCCATAAAGCAGTGGTTCTTACCAGTAGGGTCAACACCCCTGGATCGGTAGTTTGAAGTTTCTTGTGTCATGGAAGATTTGGGAATTACCTAGAAAATCACAGAGTTGTTGCTTTGCCAAAACTACGTGTGACTCAGGGGCCCACATCTTCAAAATTTTCTAGAGGGGGGGGGGGGGGCGAACTTTTTTTATTATAATTTTCAAAATTTATTATAAAAAAATTTTTGTCCAATGAACACACCACCATTATTACCCGATATTATACTTGCACTGTAAGTTCTCAATCCCACAACTGCACAGATTTTATCAAGTCAAATTACCTTGTTCGTAATAGGGTGTCCACCCCGGGATTCCTCGTCCTCGAGTCTCCGGTGAATCGTGAAATTTCAAAATGCTCGTCCTTGAAAAAAAATTTTTTAATTTCCACGGGGAATTTTTGTTAATTTGTTAAAACTTTTGACTAGTTTTCTTGATAAAAATAATTAGTCGCACAAAAATAAAAACTTAATTTTTTTGTTTATATCATAATTTTCAAAATATATTTTTCATAACCTTTTCAGATAAAAAAATTTTACTTCTTTGGTATGAAAGTTTTTGAATTTTTCTAGTTTAAAAAAATTTTTTAGTAAAACTAAAAAACTTAAGGTTTTACTTTGATTGAAGTATAGATATAAAACTTTTGAAATTATTTTTTGCATCGTTTAACAAAGAATTTTTTAAGTCTTCAATCTGATTATTTCAATTTTTTTACTTTGAAGCTCTTTTTTCTATTTCCTCCAAGTAAATTCTTTCAGATTTCACTGACTTCTTAACATTTTGATAATTTTGAATTTTTTCACAAATATATTTTTTTTAATTTTCAGTCTTTTATTTTACATTTTTTATTACTCAATAAATACCTTTTTAGAACTATTAACGGTTCAAATACTAAAGGCATGATAGATCATCTTAAATTTAAACATTCATTAGAATTGAAAAAAGTTAAGTGTCAACCACCAGCTAAATTTCAAAAAATAGACAAATTTTGCAGAAAAAATGAGTCCATTGAAAGTATTATCTCTAAACTTGTTGCTGTTGATGGACTTAGCTTCAATCAAGTATCCGAGTAAAGTTTTACATGATGTGTTCAAGTTGGCAAATTACACTTTACCCTGCAATCGCACTCAGGTTTCAAAAATGTTTATGCAATTTTATCATGAAAAAGACAAAGAAAAAAGTAAAGTTGAAAAGCTCAGAGATGAAGGTTTTAGATTTTTTTTCAATAATAGAAGATATTTAAACTTAAATCTTCATTACAGTTCTGATAAATCAATTTGTTTGGGCTTAATTCGTCTCAAGGGCAGCGTCAATGCTGAACATTTGATCAATCAAACGAAGAATTATTTGACGCTCTTTGGAATAAATTTTGGAAATGATGTTGTTGTTGCAATTACAGATGGAGCTTCCATAATGAAGAAGTTCAAGTCTTTATCTAAAATAGAACACATTTTATGAAGAAAGATTTGATTTCGATGAAAAGTCTTTTTTTAGCGAAGATGGAGAAGAAACAAACGAGTTTGTACTACAATCTTATGCGTCTGTTGTCATAAACAAGGTTAGGAAATTGGTTAAATTTTTTAAAAAGTCTTCTGTGAAAAATGACGCCTTGCAAGAAATAGTGAAAAAATGCATGACAAAGAGAAAAGGTTAATTTTAGATGTCAAAAGAAGATGGAACAGTTTGTATGAAATGCTCAAAAGATATCTTGAAATAAGGGATGAAGTTAAACTTATATTGTTTACAAAAATGATAGGTGTTGAAACTGACTTGAATTTAAATTATAATGAAATTTCACTAATATCAGAAATTTATCAAGCACTGGAACCAATAAAGGTTGCCTCAGAATATTTACGCAGAAAAGATGCTAATATTATTGAGCTTGATAAAGTTATTTTGTTTACAAAAAAAACTTCAAAGTTTGGATCACAACTTTGGCAAACTGCTTTTAAAGTTTTTTATTTCAAGGACGAATGAACGGTTTAACAAAAAACTTGCTCACTTAGCAAATTTTTTGGACTGTTCAAACTTTATCTATTGAAAATTTGACGATTATGGTGATAGAATAAATAAAAAAGAAATAATTGAAACAGCTTTAGATCTTTTTATACACGGCTGTTTCCAAGTAGTGAACTAGAAAATGAGGATAATAGCCAAACTTATTTTTTAATATATTTCAAAGGAGTTTCAGATGGGCAAAATAAATCCCAGGGAACCTACCCCCTAACCGATGGTCTTGGTTACAGTAATTAATAGGGATAAACATTATAATCTTTAAATTATAGAGTTCTTATATATTTATGTGCTATAAAAATATTCGCCTCGCTCAAAAATGCATGGGCTCTTATTCAAATGTGGCTGGCTACATTTCTGCCTCTGATCAAATATAGCTCAAATTTGCATTCCTACAACAAAGAAGTGGACATTAATGAAAAAAAGATTTCTAAGACTTAGCCTTAAAACAAGAAAAGTATTATCAAAAATCTACTCAGAAGAAAATAAGTCTAATAAATACTATAAAAAAGATATATAATTATAATGATATAAAATAAGATGTAATAAGATATAAAAAATAGATATAAAATACGATGCGCCCCTTGTTCCCAACAGAGTGTTTATTTTCGCAAAATGTTTTGAAGGATGAATACTTCATTTCTGAGCCACTGATCACAACTCCTGGAGAAGGTATTTTCAAAATCTTAGAATGTTTAAAGCACAGTCATCGCTTGGAAGCCCATGTTGTTCTGGGTACAGACAGGATTCCTTCCGTGATAAATTTGCAAATCCGACTTCAAAGACTTCTTGCAGAATGTTGGGCCGCATGACTTGTTCACCTCTTTCATGATTCATCGTTATGCTTTGGCCAAGAAAACTCTTACGTTAAACTTCAAAAGTGGGATTTTAAAGTTCTTTGTTAAGACTTCTTTCTTCTTTTGTTCCATACAGAGGAACGTTGGTTTCTATGAATAGGGTGTTACGATTTCGACAGCAAATAGCAATACCGTTGAAGCAAGGTCGTATCACCAGGTTCCTTCGTAAGACTATCCCGGATTTTTTGCCAGAAGCCAAAATCAGTTTCCAAAAAGCATTGAATAATCACATTGAAAGTTACTTTCCTGGATTGAATGGCTTCTGTACTGACACATGGATCTAAATTCTAAAGATCCTTTTCAGTGAAAAAGAATCCATCAATGATACTGATCTTGGTGCTAAGGAAGAATTTCCTCAAATCCATGAAGATACTCAGGTGAAAGTCTATTTTAATAAACAAGAACTTCCAACATGTTGGCAAAACTTATTAGTTACTTTCCTGGATTGAATGGCTTCTGTACTGACACATGGATCTAAATTCTAA
The DNA here is from genome assembly GCA_030549495.1 of Nectonema munidae. Lineage (NCBI taxonomy): Eukaryota > Metazoa > Nematomorpha > Nectonematoida > Nectonematidae > Nectonema > Nectonema munidae. The sequence goes on along the minus strand of JAUIRK010000974.1, from coordinate 40,973 downwards.
AGATCCTTTTCAGTGAAAAAGAATCCATCAATGATACTGATCTTGGTGCTAAGGAAGAATTTCCTCAAATCCATGAAGATACTCAGGTGAAAGTCTATTTTAATAAACAAGAACTTCCAACATGTTTGCAAAACTTATTAGTTACTTTCCTGGATTGAATGGCTTCTGTACTGACACATGGATCTAAATTCTAAAGATCCTTTTCAGTGAAAAAGAATCCATCAATGATACTGATCTTAGTGCTAAGGAAGAATTTCTTCAAATCCATGAAGATACTCAGGTGAAAGTCTATTTTAATAAACAAGAACTTCCAACATGTTGGCAAAACTTATTAGTTACTTTCCTGGATTGAATGGCTTCTGTACTGACACATGGATCTAAATTCTAAAGATCCTTTTCAGTGAAAAAGAATCCATCAATGATACTGATCTTGGTGCTAAGGAAGAATTTCCTCAAATCCATGAAGATACTCAGGTGAAAGTCTATTTTAAAAACAAGAACTTCCAACATGTTGGCAAAACTTATTAGTTACTTTCCTGGATTGAATGGCTTCTGTACTGACACATGGATCTAAATTCTAAAGATCCTTTTCAGTGAAAAAGAATCCATCAATGATACTGATCTTGGTGCTAAGGAAGAATTTCCTCAAATCCATGAAGATACTCAGGTGAAAGTCTATTTTAATAAACAAGAACTTCCAACATGTTGGCAAAACTTATTAGTTACTTTCCTGGATTGAATGGCTTCTGTACTGACACATGGATCTAAATTCTAAAGATCCTTTTCAGTGAAAAAGAATCCATCAATGATACTGATCTTGGTGCTAAGGAAGAATTTCCTCAAATCCATGAAGATACTCAGGTGAAAGTCTATTTTAATAAACAAGAACTTCCAACATGTTGGCAAAACTGAAGCACGACTATCCAATGCATGCACTGACTCTGCTGATCCACGCTCAGAAAGTATAAATTCTCAGCAATGGATACGCTGAAAGCCACGACACACAGTAGGATTGTGATTGATACCGAAATGGAGCGTTGTTTATCATGCTGAGTGAAAATTAGATTTTACATTTGTTTAGCGGCAAGTAGTGATCATAATCTTAAATGATTATGACTTTTTTTATATAAAAAAAGTGTTAATTGTTAGCTTTCATTTGATTATTTTAATTAAAATAGAGTTGAAATAGAAGCTAAAGAGGTCACGGTAATTCACTTGAAGTCTCAAAGAGTAATACGAATTAAAAAAAAATGCTAAGAAGCACTGCCATAAAGCTAAAGGTACAGTGGAATGTTTTCATCCAGATGGCAAATTGTGCCGCTTGTATCTCACTATGAGGAAAATAGGTTTAATGCAGGATTGAAAGCAAGACCTTGAGTTATCGAAACCCAGTATCTAACCAACCTTTATGGGAAAAATAAAATATATTGATATTTAATAATAATAGAAAATTAAAAAAAAATTTTTGTGCTAAATTTTTTTTTAAGATTCTTGCAAAAAAAGGAAGTGTAATTCATCTTGAAGAAAAATAATAACTTGCATAAGTAGCCATTTTTTCTACGCCATTTTTATTCTGAGCAAAATTTGTCACAAGATATCGGCGGAATTTCGAATACTACTTAGGAAAGCTCCAATCCTCAAAGTAAAACTTTTAAGAGAAATTTTAGCCCTAATGTGTACATGAAGAATTCCCTGCACCCCAATGTATGTTACGAAGAAATTCAATTCAAAATAGTTCATATGAAGAATGTATACCCAGCCAAAGATTCCCGCCTAAAACAGTTCATATGAAGAATTTTCATCCAAAAGAGTTATTGATACAAAAAGAAACATAAAAAAGGATTTTTATAAGAGCAAATTGTGTATTAATGGTAAATTTGGCTAAAAATTAAATAAGATCCCTGTTTTTTTGTTTCTTATAAAAAGACACTTTTGAAAATGAAAGAAATCATAAACATACTTGCTCAAAGTCAAAATCACCGCTCCAATAAAGTGAGTAGGACGAAAGGCAGGAGGGGGGGCGGGGGTTGAAGTTGAAGGAAGAGAGCTTTAGAAGAGCAGAAGAGAGTTGAATCTTTTTCGAAGTAGTTCAAGGGTGTTGTGTTTTGATTTGTTGATGCACAATCATCTTTCCATCCATCCATCTATCACTTCTCTAAGAAGAGGAGTTTGAGATAAGCAGAAGAAAGGAGATTGCGCGTGACAAAGTCGACACGAGTGAACAATGAAAGTTGAAAGTTAATTAACGCCTCTGCCCCTCTTTCTTCTCCTAGCACACACGAGCAATGGCTGACGACTGAATGCGTTTGAGTGTCGTCGTGCGAGATTTATTCCCAACATCACCACCGCATTGTTCACATTTCAATGATCGTCATTTCTGCCTTGCACCATCATCGCATCTCCTCCTCCCTCAGCCATACTTAGGAATTCGAAGGAATTACAGCGAACTTCTTTCTTGGTGAAGGTAAAGAGCACTACTGTTTTATCAAAGCATCTCACCATGACACAATTCATCAATATAATGAATCACTTTTCAATTTCTTAATTAATTTTGTCGCATAAAAATAGTACACACCACTTTTATTGATTTTTCTCCTTTCTCTCACATTTTGAGCCATTTGATCGCAGAAAAAGGAGATGCTATTGTTACCCATTTACGACCAATGTTCCCAAAGAGAACTCAGACCAATTCCTACATTAAATGGAATTAAATAGGAATTACTAAAGTCGTCTGCTTTGCTCGGTCCTAAATGTAATTTGATATAAAAAATCTTCTTCAACGTCCATTTAAAAATGAAGGTGGGGTCTAATGGGTTAACGCGGGTATCACGTTTTTATGACGTTAGTCCAACAAATTTGGACTTTTGACCAAAATAAGCCGAAATCTTTTCAAAAGTTTCCCAAATATTCTTTTAACTCATTCATTTATTTTAAGCTCAAAAATCTAAATAACACGAGAGTTTTTGGAGATAAATTAAAAATAATGCGAGATGAAAAATTAAGCTTTTTTTTTTTATGATTTTTTTTATTTTTTATTCTAAATAGAAACATTGAAATCTATCATATTATATTTGTTTGAAAGAATCACATTTCAGAAAGTTTTTAGAAGATTTTGATTTATTTTGGTAACAAACAACTTACACCCTACTTTAGATATCACACGCTTTTTAAAGAACATAAAACAAAATGTTAATAACAGGACGTAAAAGTACATTTTCACAGAACGCTTATTTATCAAAATTTTATCCTAAATGAAATCATAAACCTTTTTTAAAATCTGACTGAAATATCTTTTTATCTTCCTTGGTTTTGAGAGAAAAAAAGAGCCTTGTTCAATGTTAAAGACAACAAAGGATACCCCCAAAAAATGATTATAGATACTCTTATAATCCAGAATTTCTCAAACTTATAATCGATCTGAAGACCTTCAAAGTATTTTTTGGGCCAATATATTGAATTTTTGTAAAAATTTCTGTAATTTTTTCATTTATCTTATATAATAATATTTTATCTCAAGAATAAAAATTTAGAAGAAAAATCTTGATCCCCTTAACCTCAATGAAAAACGAGAAGCAACCCTCATGAAAATAATTAGACCCATAGAAAGTTTTCTAAAAAATGCTAATGTTACAAGACTTTGATTAATTTACCAAAGCCATTTGAAATTACAGGCAAAAAATCAATTCTTATTGATAATTTATTAGAACTTTGAAAAAAGAAAGATTAAGTGATAAAAACATTTATCCTTTTTTCAAGAAATTACTATAAGGATTTGAAATATATAATTTTTTTATTGTTTTTATAATTTTTTTTTCGTTTTTTAATGTATTTTCCAAGTTTTATGTAAAATATCATTTGATATTTACAAATATTTATAAATAAGAATGTTCATATAGGCGTATATTTAAAAGTTAAAGAACCTATAATAGCTATTTTAAAGTTGCGCGAAATTGTGAGAAAGGAAAAAACTTTGAAATATTGAACTATAAATGTAGTTAACCTATCTTAACCTAACCTAACCTAACTCTAACCTTTATAATGCTTATCAACTCACATGATCTATATATGAAGAGTATGTAGGCGCGCAGTATCATATCATTTTCTGCATTCAACTTATACTCCCATACTTATTGTGAAATAAAAAGCTTCATGTAAAGAAAGTGACATAGCTTGACATTTAAAAATTAATGAGTGTCATATATCACCACTAGAGTACTGCGCGGGTAAAAATATTGATATCTTTTTAAAAATTTAATGATATAGTATTTTACCCACAAAAAACTTACCCTAAAAAATATTTATGAGGATGTACTCGCTTTCAGAAATGTAAGTTTTCTTTCATTTTTATATAAAACAAAAGTATTTGCTTAACATTTGGATATTCATAACAGTGGAAAATTCCGCCCAATTTTTGTCATGTTGCTATGTGATAAGCCAAACGTTTTTTACAGAAGAAATTTTTTAAAAATCAAGATTCACACACGGATCACAAATGCCAACTCTTGAGACTGTGTAAATGTTGTATATGACATCCTAAGGTAAAATATTCAAGTAGTTTCATTCCCATTACAAGAATTAAAGTATTTTTTTTTAATCAGAAAGCCTTTTATAATCTTATTTTTTGTGTTTAAATCAGGTATACATCATTTTGGGTTTATGTGTTTGAAGATTAATTAAACTATTTGTCTCTAAAGATTTATTCCAAGGAAAGGAAGTTAAGAGGGGTTTAACTCTAGGTTACAAAAAGCAAAAAATTCTAAACAAGCTGTGAGTCTAGGAAAAGTTGTCTGCACGTAGATGTTGTCTGCATGTTCCCTTTTTTTTACTGCTAATCCTTTGCTAACTTTATTGTGACTAACTTCTCTGTCTAGCTCATTGATGACACAGTAAGTCATCAAAGCAAGTCAAAAAAGAATGAATATTTAAACCAACAAAATTTTATTACCCGCACTGCTCCACAGAAAATTTCAGTGTGGGTACCCGCCCGTCCCGTGCAGAACTCTAATCACCACTTTAGATGTCTTTTGCCTTCTTTAGATTTTTATTGCATCTGTTTCCTTTTGTGAAAACTTTTTTCTGATGCTCCAATTTTAAATTTAAACTGTGCGGCAAGTAGTGATCTTAATTTTTAAAAAGTTTAAAACGAAAAATTTATAAGCAAGTTAAAATACCAAACTTTTTTTAGACAGAAATAATAAATGATTCTGACTTTTATTTTAAAATTTTTCCATTATCTATTTGCATGTTTCTGTTTTGTAATCTGAGAATGTTATCTTCCTTCACGATTTTTGATGTTTTTCATGGAAGAAAATAATTCAGAACAAACTATGTTTCAAACACGAGTAGCACACATGGTTTAAATTTATCGTGGAGGGATTCCTTTTTTACTGATTTTAACTCAAAAAATGTTGAATCATGCATTCATTTTTTACATGCGTTATATAAAAAATACTTCGTGAAAAGACTGGATCAAAGTGTGTGCTGGGATAGTGAAAGAGAAAATCAAAATAAGCAATTAAGTGCTAAAAACTTTGTGCCTGACTATTAAAATTTAATTAATATTATTTTAAGTTTATTTTAAACAATTTATTTATTTTAAATTATTAAGACAGGTTTTTAGACAAGCCTATATTCGAAAACGCATATTTTCCCCTAATTTTTAATGAATTGCTTATTAGAAATTATCTATATTTTTACATTATTATTTTTAATAATGAATGTTAAAAACATTTATAAATTTGAAAAGCTAAGAATGAAAAATTTGAGAAAATTAATAATATCACCCCAAACTACATATCGTTCTTTTGAAACCAGCTGCTCTATTTTTCAAGGTTTGGCATTTTTTCAAAAAATTCCTTTATCAGATGCCCTCTCTTTTGCTATAGCAAGATTGCATGTTTAGAGAATCAAGAGAATCAAGGTCTTAAAAGCAATTCAATCAAGTCAATTTTAGAAAGCATAACTTTAAGACTATTTAAAGTTGCTCATTTCACTATACAATTTGACAATGCATTGAAAGGTGTCCATCATAACTTGTTCCGCCGAGAGAGCGCTAAAAGAATTAAATGGAGATTTGAGTGAATCATGAAAATCTAACTCCTGAGCTTAACATTGAAAACCACAAAGTTATCAAGAGATTTACAAACAAAATTGAAGAAGAGAATGTGATCTAAAAGGATCTAAATGAAATCCATTCTATATCTTTTTTATCCTCAATTAAAAATATGGCTTACGATAAATGTTCTTCACATTTCAAATGTGTTTTTTTGTTTAGTTTTATTTTTTTGTTAGGTTCTTTGTATCAGTAGCAAAAACTCTTGAATGATTCGATATGGAGTAAGTTGTTCAAATGGAAATCACACTCACACCAGTAAGAGAAACTTTATTCACGGACAAATTTTATAAGTATATTTAATTATATTTAAAATAACTTTTTAGTTTAAAAAATCAATACTCCTCATAATTTAGAAAAAAATTTCGTTCGGTGTAACATAGTTTGAAAATGTTTCTAATAAAATTAAAATTTTTGCACATTTATATATTCTTTTAGGAGATCTTATTTATTTTAAAGGTCACCAAGTTAAATCATAACCAAATTCTCGAATATCCTCTTCTTTCGGATTGATTGATTGAATCAAGTGAACAATGATCAATGCTCATAATTTATAAGAGCAATATTTGAAATGAAATCAATAAGTAAGTAAATTTATTCAAATAAGTTATAAAATGAATATAAACGAAGCCCCATTTCATCTTAATTGTATTCAGATCCAATCACAATGCTCAAAGAGTCTCCAACGATCAATGTTTTGTGGAACCAGGTATTTGTGTCTAAAATGACTAAAATAAAAAACTAAGTTAATTAGTTTAGTAAAAAAGCTTTTCTCTGAATACCACAATTATTTCTTTGACATGGATGTTTTTTTCCATTGAAATTTGTCATTTTTATTTCTTCAAAATTAATATTTAAAAAATCTCCAAAAATTTGAATCTCTCATACTTCAAGATCATTGTCAGTATGGGATTGAATGGAACAGGGGTCACCAAACTACGGCCCACGGCCAGTTCCCGCGCGCGAAATAAGTTTATCCGGCCCGCAAGCTAAGGTGTTACCAAATAAGTATTTTTGAAATATATTGTGTCTATTTCCAATTTTTATTTATCCTTAGGGTGTCAATTTTGTCACATCCATAGGGAAAACATCGAAAAGTTTGCTATATTTTGTTTTAAACGAGTATTAATAGGAATTTCAAAATGCCATTTTTTTTAACTTTTAAATATTTTGCCCCGCATTTTTTAAATTTTTGGTAGGCCAGCCAGGTTCAAGAAAAGTTTGGTGACCCCTGGAAAGGAAGAATAAATAAATTCGAAATCTTCCATAACTGGATTGAAAGAGATGTCAGGATCGACAATCGAACCAGTACGATTTGATCGATACCTTACGATTCTAACCCTCGGCTAACTTAAACTAAAATGATTTATTTTTAAGAAAAGTTAAAGATACGCTGTCGATTTGATAGTTCATCCCAACATGGCATGATTAAACAGCACTCTACTACAAAATGACACATGCAACACCTTTTTTCTAATCTTTTTAACACTCTACGAATAGTTCCTTTGTGGAAGAAAGGTGAATTTAAAAAAAGTTTACTTATTTCTCCAGGATTCACTTCAACTTCCAAATCAGAGCAGATGAAGGAGCATTCGGTAGGAGGCTGAAGAAACCATTTCTTCCTTCCCGCAACTTGAGCTTGCCAAGATGACTTTTGGACGTTATCAACCTAAGAAGAATGAAATGAAGTGGACAGGGATGTCATGACAAAATCCAGGGAAGACAAAATGGCCCGTGACAAAATTTGCCAAGAAATTCTGTTCCTAGTTTCTTTAATGAAGTTTGTTAGTGGATTATGCTGCACAGGAGATAGAGATGTTAAGATTCCGAATCGAATATGAGATAAAGGTATTCCTACGCTTTAACCATTAGTTAGTTTGTTAATTAATTTATGAGCTAGTTGTTAATTAGGATTGGTTAATATTAGGATAATTAGGTTAATTAGGATAGCAGAGCGTTATCAATTATTGTTTTTTTAATTATGTGGCTGATTTTTATAAAACATGCAAGTTACTTGTGTGACTGTTTGATCACATTGTCATGTAGGGGTAATTATTCTATGGATACCTTTAGCAATGGTGAATTCATCGTCAAATAATTTTTACCATTTTTATATTCTTTTTACAATAACTTAAAACGATTGTTCTTAAGAACATGTAAAAATTAATTTCTATTTTATGAATTATTTTGTTAAAAAGTTGGCTTTTTTTTTTACAATTTTTCCATTTATATTTTTTTATATTTAGTCTATAGATATAGATGATTTTATAAATATCTTTTTTCTCAATTGCTAATAAAATTTAGTTTTGAAAATATTATTAAACTTTACACACACACACACTAAAATTTATTAAAAAATGAGAAAAAATAGATTTTTTAAATCTATAATAAACAAAAAATTTTATGTGATTAAAAGTAAAAATAAATGATAAAATAAGAAATATGGTTTCACTTTTTATAAAAGTTATAAATTATAGTGATAATATATAAAAAATGATCTGTCCATGAATTTACTGTTCAGGAAATAGCCACGGAAGGTTTTATCCTCAGGGTAATTTGTTCTAGAACGACTTAGAAGGGCGTGTGCAGCAGTACAGGGTGGGGGTGAAGAACTTACGTGCATATGCGCTCCATACCCTGGCGTTCCCATGAATATCCAATCAAGCTTGCTCGACTCCAAGAAGTGGGGTAAGAAGTAGGGGGTTGAGTAGTGCTTTCTGATTTCATTGGACGCTTTGACATCACAATTGCTCCTGTGACGCAAAGTTAAAAAGAAAAGCGCGTAAGAAACTGTATTCATGAAAGGGTGTGACTTTTTACGAAATTTAAAAACTTTGCACGTATCTTTACAAAGTATCGCAAAGCGTTTGTAAATAAACGTGATAAAGTAGAATAAACTATTTGTAAAATAAATTATGAAAAAAATGTCCAAAAAAAGTAGATGAAACTTAATCACGTTTTTCTAAAAATGGTATGTATTATGAGCTTAGCTTTTCACATATATATTTTATTAGACGAAAAAATCTTATATGAACAGTACCTATATTAAACGTGCTATTTTTGAAGATTTGAAATTTCTTATACTATACCTTTCGTCATGAAAAGAATACAATATACAATTTTGTTGTATTCACTTTGGATGTAATTATTTTTTAATTAAAAAAAAATGAAAAGTTTATTGTGAATTTTAATCAAAGCAAAAGTGATGCAGTTTTACGATGGGAATAAATACTCTTGCCACATCTCAAATATAGACTTACACTGAAAATGATTTTAAAATGATCTTTGATGAATCTACTGACACATATGCCTGCTGTTCCTATCAGTAAAAGCTGGCTATAAGAAGACGCTTCTTCCGCCATTCGTTCTTCTTTACTTCAAAGTAACTCATAACTGAAATAATATCTTGAAAAAAGATTAACTATATTTTAAAATTGTTTGTGAGGCCAGGGTGACATTTTAAACTTTATTCTAAAGAATAAAAAACGTATAATTTTTGCATATTATTTTGTTGATTTTTAAATTTGGTTTGAGCGCCAAAATCCTTCAAACTGAATACGCAAGAGCACGTGAAGTATAAGCAAGTTCAATGTAAAATGAATCCCACTCAAATGTGAGATTCAACTTTAAATATTTTGTTCAATCAATGATTTTGATCCATCAGAATAAAGGTATAAATAGTTTAAACTTTAAAAAACTAAAAACAATTTATTTGTTTTTTTGGTAATGCTGCATTCAGAAATCCCGTATTATTTTCTTATAAAAAATTTAAAAAAGTAGTCGAAATTTTTTTTAGATAGAAAAAGTAGCGAACTTTCTCAATTTGGTAAAAAAAAATTTTACTTTGGTTCAAAATTAAACTAATACTTAATTATAAATGATTTTGATTAAAAAATATACAATGTGTAACATGTTTTTGTATATTTTCAATTTGGATTTTTAAAAGTATTCAGTCCAGAGAGATTTCTTGACTAATTTTATACTCTTTTGACTAAGATTTCTTTTAGTGAAAATTTGAAAATAGAAGTATTCTCAAAATGTTTTTTTAATTAAAAATTTTCTCTACTTAATTTTTTTAAAGTTTAAAAACGTTCCTCCATTTTGGGAGCATTTAACTGAACTGACTTATGTAAATTTTATTGCACAGAAGCATATTAAAATTCTTAAAGGTATTTGAATTTTAAAGGTCAAGGTCTGTGAAGATAATATCTACAATTTTATTAGTTAACATAAGAAATGATATGCGTGGCATATAAGACATAGTATGTCTACTGTACACACGCATGCATGCAATGAAAGAGAAATACATGGATAAGTCAGAAGGTATATAATGATTTCCATTTCATCGATCAAGATTAATTAGAGAAACTAATCAAATTAGAATCAATTTTAAAAGAAGAAGAAGAAGATTTATCGATAGAATACACGGTTTAACAAAGATGAAGAAGATTAAAAGATGTAATAAAATAAATTTTGACGATGGCATTTACAATTTTAAATAAAAGATAGACTATATACTACTGTGAAATTTCAAAAGCCTAAGAGCCGCTTTTATGAAATCACACAGACTTAATCAAGATGATGGATGATATGCATTCATATTTCCCAAAATATGACGGGACCCCACTAAATAAATTGCATACATTTTATTAGAACAATATATATATATATATGATTAACGAGCTGTAAAAGTAAGGGACGACACTTGTAACCTTCGCAAGACAGAATTGGGAGTTTTACTCCAATACATTTTTGAATTGCAGATTTAGCCTATTAACATATACAAACCCTATATTCAAATTATCACGTATATTTCTATAACAGCCTTAATTTTTCTCTGAAAAATTTTTTTTATAAAAAAAGATAAAAAATTTCATTAAAAACGCTTTATTTTAGATTAAAATTAAGAAAAAATGAAATTAGTTAAAAACAAAGCATTACAATTTTCAATGATAATAAAAAAATATGAAGATAAGAAATATTATTTGTCATATTTTTCACACAAATAAATTGTATGCGATTTACAGACTGATTTGTTGCATTTAGAACACTTTATTGTGGTTCTTTTTCTAGGTTTACAAGTGGAAACATAAAAATATCCTCGTGTAGAAGTAGATGGTTGAAATGAATCTTGCTCAATTCCATAGAAACTTATGAGATCTCTTGTAAGACGGTGTGTAAAGGGATCATTGCACCTTGCTCGCATTGATAGTTCACCTAACTTCAACGATAAATCTCTCATGAAGTACTTTCTCCCACTTTTGCGAGTTGAAGAAAAAAATTCTGGATAATTGTACTTTTGTATAATCCAGCCATTGTGAGCTACAATGTCCAGATAATTACAAAATTTCAGAAAAGGCCATCTCCTTGAGGGTTTATATATGTTGTGAACTCTCTCAGCATTCTATTACTAACATCTACACCTGATTTATATTTGTTATATTCTATCAATGTCTCAGGCTTATGTTTTTCACCTATCAAATTTATCATACTCAAGGGCTGTGAGGACAAAACATACAGCTTTAAAATTCTTAGTGGCGTGTTTTCTAATACTCAGTTAAACTACTTTAAGTCTTTTAAACTACTGAGGTCTAATAACTAGAGGCATGAATTTGCGGTTAGCTCTTACGGTTCCATAATTATTTAATTTTGCCCATTTACAAAGATTGTGTGAAGTAAAAAAACGATCAGTATAAATTCCAGAACCATGAGGCAGTTCTGCTTGTGTTGCAAGTCTTTTCGCAATTTCTTCCGAAGCAAAATAGCGTTTGTCTATCAACCCTGTAACATAAATTTGAGGTGCTAAAATGTAATAGTTACGAGCATCATTGCAATGGTAACATTTGATTCCATTAGGAATCATAATCGGAATCGGTGAATAGCAAATATAATGTATCGGCAAAATGTGGAATTGCTACATCCCTAATCTTATTTCAACATTCAGAATTAGGTTACATACAAATGAAAGAGAAAATTAAATAAACTTGCAAAAAAACTTCATCCATTTTTGTTTTAGTGCAGCGAAATATGTAACAAATCTCTTGAGTGAAAAATAGTTGAAAATATCCAAGGAACTCCAACGATTTCTAATATTTTGTGAAAATGGTCTGCCATATGTTGAGGATAAACGTTCCCATTGAAAAATGGTACCACCCGGAGCAACAAGACTATCCGAAACACTAAAAGTTTCATCCAAAGATTGAGAATCCTCATATACATATGTTGCGGTTTCAGAATCACGAGAGTATGTATAAGAAGAAATGCTCAACTCGGAAGAAGAGAAACAACCGAGGATGGAAGACATTATAATGAACAAGTTTTCGAATTTATATGAATACGCTTTTCATAGAAAAATGCTTCAAGACCAGATAATTTGTAAACAGATATGAGGGTGGCTCGTCTGTTTACAGTAAGTAAGGAAAAATATCAATGAAAATTTTTTCAAGGTCACAAGAATAATAGAAATAAATACTGATCTGATGATCTGACGATTATTTATATACTTCATATACTTCTAATATAATTTTGACGATAACTTACCGATGTACGCATTTCTACAAACAAATAAATCATGCATAAAAGAAGCTTCTAGTGATATAAAGAATTTTTAGTTTCCTGGGCTTTTCAACCGGCGTCCACATAATAATTCAGGGGTCCATATGCGAAATATTATAAATTGGATGTGCTCAATGATATTTTGATGGTAAAATGAAGAAAACCAGCTCATAACCATTTTTATTTAAAAAAAAGTAAATTTTTCACTATAATTATTATAAAAATTGAATTAAAATTGATTTGCTTTTATTTAATTATGAATTCTAATTATATATTATTTTCTTTATCAAAAACTTAAAAATTTTATTAGTGAAAAATATTAAAATAAAATATTTTTTATCTCCAATTTTTATGAGGGGTCCACTAATAAAAAAGGAGAGAAAAGGGACCCATGGATAAAAAAGGTTGAGAACCAATGGTTTAGACCAGTGTTTTTCAAACTGTGGGTCCCTACCCTTCAGTGGGTCGCGTCAAAAATAAAATGGGGCGTGACAAAAAAGATGCTGAATAAATGAATCTAGTGAACAAAGTTTGTCTTTTTACACCTAAGTATTATGGGTAGCGATGCAAATTGTGGTTCTTGCTATGGGTCGCAGTAAAATAAGTTTGAAAAACGCTGGTTTAGAGAATGAATTCTTTCCATTTTTATGTAGTTGTACTTTTTCAAATTTATTTTCATAGATGGCGTTAAAATCAAAATATATTTTAGCGTTTCTAAAGGATTAAACAGTTGTTTAGTAAGAAATAGAAAGTGAATATCTTGAAAATATAGCATAATAGTAATATAATCGAGAATATTGTCCTTTTATATTAAATTTTCATTTTGGGAGTTTTACGGCATATATCCGTCTTTCGCGTATGCAAAAAATCACCCGTCTTGCGAAGGGTAATGAATATCTGTACTTTAAGTCTGTGAAAGACAAAATTAACATCATTAAATTTTTTTATATTCACAGCATTATGAGTTTTAAAACTTGACATTAATTAAGACAACCACTACTGGAAAAATATTCTGACACATTCTTTAAAAAACAAGGGAAAGGTGTGAAATGGTAAATTAATTTTAATTGGAGCTTTGCGCTTGAATCATGTTGCCAAGTTTCTCTATTCGTGGTTCAGTCTTGAAAAGTGCTACCCTCAAATCTTGCAGCCAGAGCTCAAGACCTTAGCTTTCAGTTGTGATGGCAGTCAGAGGTGAAAATCGTGATTCACACAAATAGGTTGTAGCGAAAGGCCATAACACTTTCACAGCCTCGAATCCAAGGACTGGTTTCTTTTTTTCACAGCAGTCCAGAACACGCTTACAGTTTGTCTCTGAAAGTGAAAACGAAGAGTTTTCTCATGCTGGATTATAAGCTCATCTTGACGTTTTGGATAGAAGACTCTTCTTCTGAAGGATCCTCGGCTTGGATATCGAAGGGTTTTCGCAAACATTTGTATTTCTCATTCAGATCTCCACCAGGAGTGTACCTGTCAAACTCCTCACTCATTTTCTCAAAGTGTCCAACAGTGACATTTTGTACGGGCAGAAGTGAGACGACTTTTTCATTTTCCAGAAAAAGTTTCAAAAGTGAAAAGGACGCCGTTTTTGCTATTTCAATCTTTCCTTTTCACAGCATCAGCTTTGTTTTGAAAGCCTTGGACTTTTCTGACACAGAGATTATAGTCCCATCTTTTCTTTTCATGGACATATTCAGCAAATTCAACTCTGAAGATATGTCATTTTGGTTCTGTGAGCCTTGATGCCAGTGCATGTTTCTTCTCGTTTAGGAAGATTTCTACCGCACCTTCTAAAGCACTTTTCCTCGTGATAGCCACCTGACAGTAAAGTAGTAAAGCAGATGTTCATATTCGGATCCCATATCAGAGCACTTTTGACTAAACAACCTTGAATTCAATGCTGATGATTAAAATTTGCTATTTTAATAACATCTATAACAGTACTCAAGTGACATCTATCGAGAAGCAAGGTTTTCTCGGAGAAGTTACTATCACTGTGGGGTTGACATGTTTTACTCTGGCAGTGAAACCCTGACGTGCACCTAACATTGCAGGTGCTCCATCCGAGATCTCCACATGCCGTTGTTGTCTCCAGTGATTTACAGAACAGAAAGTTTTCTTCAATGTCACACTTCCTTTGGTACCACGCATATACCAAGACCTGAGCATCGTCACCGACGTCAGTTGACTCATCCATCTCCAAGCTAAAATTTCCACTCTCCTTAATGGCGACCACTCTGTTCTAATTAATTAATTAATTAATTAAGTTGTTTGTGGCGTTCGCACCCATCCTTTCGGATATCGTGGCCCGCCCGGAATGCTGAGTCCAGGTCTACCTGAACTTTCTATCCCACTAAACTCCTACCGGCCCTTGTTACTGCATAGCTATATACCTTGTTATATATATTATTTTACAAGAATTTATGTTACAATATATAAATACAACTGAGTGAAAGATACAATCTTAACGCGAACGCTCCCAATTTGGGAAACAAACTTATTGTCTAGTGATAGCTTGATTACTAACCACGTAGAATCGCGTCGCCAGAGCACTACCTAACCGTAAAAACCTTTGAATTCTTCAGAGGAAGAAAACCAGGGTAAAAAACCGGCACGACGGAATGTATCTTGTTCCTAAATAAAAGAATATGATTATAAAAGGTATATGCTACAAAAATAGAAGCGTTTGAAGGCATGCAATATCTTATATATTATTAATAAATAATATTTGATACATGTTATAGGGGTTAAGAAAGATATACATAATTTAAGGCATGCTAGGTTAGGAACAATCTACCCCTGGAATTTGATTCCATCCCTAAATGTCGTCCCTAGGATATATGTTTTAATATTGGAATGTTTAAACGGTCCTACAAGCGGACTCCTATAGAGGCCAGATTACCGACTATGCCTAACCTAGCTCGTAACATGAAACTGTTTTGGGACTTATACCTTGTGCCAATCCTAAATTTAAGTAGGCGGATCTAGAACTCAGAAAAAAACAGAACTATATCGCAGAACGCAGAATTCTCTATTGCTTGGGGGCTATTGTATATGGGTAGTCACCTAGGATAACGACCACTCTGTTCTTTAATTTCTTGCGACATCTCTTGAATTCTTCGGTTGATTGTGTTGACAGCGGAATAGCTTCACTTTTTTTCACTGCAGCATCTCCAAGAAACCATATCAAGGGCTGCTGGCTTTACCAACTTTCTCCAATTGTGTGTTTCGCTGCATACACTTAGCAACTTTTTTGCAACAAGATAGAATGAAAATTTTGGTTGTTTAACTGATCACTCCCTTATGCATAGAGTTGTATAACCGCTAACGTTTCAGTTGTTCTTCTTTCCTCTTAAAATACTCAAGATCTTTCTCTGCCAAAGTTGGTGTTTTTCCAGGAGAAGCTACTCATGGCTGAGCACTCGCTACATACAACGCATTGTGGTACACCCCTTTTCTGGACATCACTAAAGAATCTGAAATGAAATATAAATTAACTTAGTAGCCCACTCCTTTTGGGCGCCAAGCTCCCATCCATGAGGTTGGGTGTATATAACACAAACATACACATATATATATATATATATATATTTAACATATGAAAAATAATTTTTCCAGCTCATTTTATTATCTATTATTATGCCTAACAACTGGAAATTGTCTACAACTTCAAAGAGCAAATTATCCAATTTTAGATTAAACTGATTATTCCTATTGAAAAAAGCATTAATTTTGATCTATTTTAATTAATTATTATTATCATTCCATTTTTAAAAGCTCAATCAAATAAACTTTGAAGTTAATTTTACATATTACGGTTAGCATAATACAAATCATTCGTAAATATCAAAAAAAGAAACGGTTCTATCCTTGGGGAACACCTGTATTTGCACACTTCTTATCAGATAAAACTGATTTAATTTACACGTTCTGTTGTCTCAACTCAAAATATGATTCCATAAGAAACAATACACTATGTTGGAAACCATACAGACTTGACTTTTGAAGTAAGCGCTTATGAGGAATTAAATCAAATACTTTTGAAAAGTCTACAAAAACAGTTAGAGTGGAATAACGTGCTGAATATTTATCAATAATATGATTTACTAACAAACAAAGTAAAGATTGAGTGCTATGATCTTCATGAAATCCAAAACTGATAAGTATATAACAAGTTATTATAACAAATATAAAAAATTGTAAAAACTGGACACTTTATTGCTGATTTTGCTAACTAGCAATTTGATAATAATTTTTTTTCACTATTTTATCATTTATATATTTGCTTTAACCCATTTAAGACCAAGCAAAGCAGACGATATCTAAAAAACGCAGACGATTTATATTCAAAGTCATTGAAAAAAGCAGACGAAGATGAAATTACTTATGTTCCAAAATAGGAACATTGGCCGTAAATGGGTTAAAAAAGGAGATCATATACTCCGAAACTAGTTAGCAAAATCAGCAATAAAGTGTCCAGTTTTTACAATTTTTTAAATTTGTTACAATTATTTCATCTCAATCGGCATATCTGTCAAAGATTTTGTTTCTCAAGTTATTATAGTTAAAAAATGAATTCATTTGTTTGAAAGAGTAATTTCTCAAATATTTTTGAGATAGTAGAAATTATAGACTCAGACCTATAATTGTCACCATTATATTTATCTCCTTTTTTGAAAACTGGATGCACTTTACTAAGTCTAAATATGTCAGGATAAACAGAAATGCCAAGGCGTGAATTGAAGCCTAATAGAAAAGAATTTCGCCAAAACATATATAACTAATTTTATGTGGTACATAGAAACACCATGCTTTTGGTTTGATTCAAAAGAATTTATAAAACAGTATAACTTGCTAAAAGACTTCACGAAACCAAAATCAAGTTTATTACCATTCAAACAATTAAAATTATCAACATTTTGAAATGCAGGACTAATCAAATTCGTGAATTTTGAGTTAACCAAATTTGAAAGCTCGAATGGTTCATCAATTAATTTATCCGCATATTAAGAGATCATTTGAAATTTGTTATAGAAGTGTTGGATAATGCCTTAACTTTATTCCAAATGTGCTATGGCCTCCTTTCTTCAGAGAATGTAAATATGATTTTTTCATCCTGTTTCTTTTTTTCATAAAGGTTGGAATTTTTCCTAAAGTTATAATGTTCGTGTTATTACTTAAAAGATCGGAAAGTTTACCCTACAATTTACAGAAAAAATTGTTCGAATCATCAAAAGTATTGTGTTCTAATGATGAGACTGGTTCAATATATGGTTTGTAAACAATTACAGCACGCCTATCTCAATCCAACAGTGTAGTTTTTATCAAAAAAATCATTGAAATTTTCAGAAAGTTATGAGCAACTGTAACACTGCCAGTTGTTACAAACAAAACCACAAAGCATATCCTGTAGTTTATCTATTTTACATTTAGAACAACCCCACGATTGCATTTGTTCAAAACAAAGAGGAAAATTAAATCACAACAAAACCTCAAAAAACGTCGCCATTTTAAATTTTCACGAATCTGAAAAGAAAAAAAAAGTATTAAAATTAAATTTAGAAGCATTTCTTGTAATCTTATTCATATATATTTTTTGTTAAGTGAAACTAACTCACGTACTGAATTAAGCTCGATTGATTTTTTAAACTTAATAAAGATGAATACTGTGTGATGTAAAATAAAACGCTTTGCCGAATTTAGAGTAGACTCGTTTAAACGGACTGACTTCTAAGATAATAAATATCATAATATAAATAATGTTAGTTGTAGTCAGTGGTTCTCAGCCTTCTTTAACAAGTGGCCAAATTAAGAACCAACATTGCACGAGAGGGTCGCCTCAAAAGTATAAAATAGGTTTTTATAAAAAGCGATTTTTAATTAACTCTGAAATAAAACCCAAATTGCTGCATATATATCATAATTTAATAAATCAATAAATTTGCGAAATTTTGACTATTTTAATGATGATATTGTTAACATATTTTTCCTGCTACTTTGCTATGTGTGCCGCAAAACAAGAGGTTGAGGGCCGCGTTTGAGAACCATTGATTTAAATTCTTGTTCTTACATCGATTTACCATATTAAAACACTCTTTTGATTTAAAGGCGCTCTTTAACCCATTATTGCGATTGGATGTAAGACTAACCATTTTTATAAATGTTTGTGATAGAATAGTAAGTTAATTAGTAAAGTAGTATGGAATTTTTAAGGACGTTTATGTTTTTTTCGTTATTATAAAAAATTAATTATAAAAAATATATCAAAATTAATTTTTTTTAAAAAAGGAATATGTAATATGCAAATGTAGTAAGTATTTTTGGGATTTTTACAAAAATTCATAATCAGTTTTGTTTATAGAAACAAAATCGTTGAATAGTTTCAAAAGCTATTTCAAATTCTGAAAAAAGGAAGAAAAATAAGAAAAAGACTTTCTTACTTTTTTTTTATTGATTTTACAAAGACTTTCTCTAAATAAATCGTGATTTTTCCAAATATCGACATCGAAATCGTATGGGGAGAATTTATCATAAACATAACTGAGTTCATTTATATTCTAAAACGATTCAAAATTTACTCTAAATCCTGCCTCTCGTTGCATATTACATAAATATTTTACTTCGACCGTTGTTTTGAATTTTTAAGAATTTCTCTTATTAAATTGTTGATATCTTTAAAGTGCTACTTCTATTCTAGCAAAACTGAAAAGATACTTCAGTTTATTTTTGCAAGTCAGAAAACACGTGAAATTTTGCTTAAAGGTGTTGTAATCTTTTAAATGCTCATTCAAAATTTTACCTAGAAAAGTTTAATGCTAAAAATTTGCATTGAATTCGTTCAATCATGGATTGCAGAATATGAGAGGTGAGTAATGGTGACAGTTTTTTCATTTAGATTTGACTTCATTAGAGTAATTGAAAAAATTAATTGCATTTTATGATAAAAGTCTTATTCTTCCTCACCATAAGTCATGCAGTTTACAATTTTTGGAGATGACAATTTTTTCCTAAAAAAAGCTAGTGAAAAGCAAGTCTTAATTAAAATTCTTCCAGGAACTGAAAAAAAGTCTCTCTTACACAATTAAAAATATTTGACACCTCACTTATACCATAATTCGAAGCATTATTATGCGAAAAATTCTGTAATCATAATGAAATACACGAAAAAACAATTATAATTTCATACTCTTTGAAAATAAATAATATTATGCAAAATCTTTGTATACCTTTATGACATAATAAGGAAAAAATTGTTATGAATGGATAGTGCAAGTTTTTTAGGTGAAAAGAATAGGAAATCGTAATGCTATTTTTTGAGATTCGGAATCATACAAAATTTTGACATCGTCCCATCACTAGTTATAAGTGAAAACTGCTGTATCTAGTAATGCTCGGAATCCATCTACAGAAAAATTCATCCATTCATCGAGAAATAATTTTAATCGTTTTTATATATTTTAACTATAATTTATAATTTCTTTTTTCGAAAAGTTAACTTTTATATTATTTTTCCATTTTGAGTATTATAAAAAATTGCTAGTACAAATATATTTTTTCCTATTTTTTAATAGATTTTACCCCTGTGTGTATATGCGGGCATAAAATAAAATCTAACAACATTTTTCAAAACTAACATTTATTTCAAATTAGAAAAAATAGACCTGTAAAATCATTTATAGCCAAAATTTCTATGCAATAAAAAAGATAAAAAAAACTTTTCCAAAAAATAAAAAAATTAATTTATTAGTTTTTTTTTTAAATTTATTTATTTAAATTAAAAGAGTTTTTTTCTTAAACCTTTTTATTTTTTCTTTGACATTTCGTCACAACCCACAAGTTAGGACTGAGATTAACAGAAGAATTGTGCTTATCTTGCTGAAAACATCACAACCTATGTTGGAAAAGAAATTATATGAAAAATATTCAAAGTGTCAAAAAGATCTTATGGCTAAGAAAATATACTACAAGACCATAGAAGACCTGAAAACAGTAACAAAATTTTTTTCTACCACCTAATGTCATGAAGGCTATATCCTTGAGAAGTATGAAGTTGTTACATGAGGTGACGTGCAGAAACTCATCAAGAAGAGAAAGTCACTACTAGAAAAACTTACAATCTACTATGTCACTATAAAAGACACTTATGACGTAATCAGCAAGGCGCATATAACCATTTGTAGTGGTAGTCCTGAAAGGATGCAGCGACATCTCACTCTTAAGAATAATATCAATAGAAGCAGTTGATGAATTCAAGTCTTACTAGCTTATGTGTCAAGAGAGGAAAAACGCTGGTTAATGTGCTGTTTCCTGTAAACCATCTTATGTGGCTCACGTATGGATGGCGCTTCAAACAACCTATAAAAACGCTCCAAAACTAAAGGTGTATGTGAGGCGTATTCTGTCTTTCAAAGAGTTGTGGGCTCAGCTCATAATAGTTCATGATGATCCACAAAACCAGGATTCCGTAGAAAGAGCAAACAATGATATCAATGACATTCTACTCGCTCGGATAAATAGAAACCGCACAATGTTTTAGACTTTAGAAAGTAGAACTGAAAATAACAGAAGAATTGTTCTTATCTTGCTTAATACATCATTCAAACTCTTCCAAGGCGACTATTGCAGAAGAACAAAAGTTTGGTTTGACAGATTCTAGTTTAGTATCGACTCCACGCTTACCATCTGCAAGATGCAAGTTGTCAACACTTTCATTAGCCACTGGTCATGAAAGGATTAATAGTACCTTCCTGTATTAATCATAATCACGAAGATTTTAAAAGAAACCCCAAGACAGCGAATATTAAATTTATGTGTATTTTTAGTTAGTTATTTAGATATTTTGAAATTTATGGTCCTTAAAGTCTTGGTGAGGATAGACCAAGCCGGTTACATTACTCTAAAATATTAGGAATGTGAGTTTTCACCGAAATAAAGTAAAATATTCTCAAACAAAAAAAATTTTTTCAAACAAATTATGAATAATTCCAGAATTCTGGCAACTGCGTATATATTTATATATTTAGCAACAAAATTAAAAAATATAAATATAAATGTTTTGCATAAAAGTTGCATATTTTGAATAAATGCCCATATAGTGAAAAATGATTACATTGATAAAAATATTTTAGAGGAAATGTAAAAAAAATTTCCCTCCCCCAAAACAAAATTTACATGGTATCGAGGCCAAGTATTTTATCCACCTCTATTACATTCTGAGATTCAGTGGATCCTTCTTGGTAAAAATTTTAGGCCCATTCTGTCACACCTTCAGAAGAATGTCAGAAATAAAGGAAAAAATCCGTTAAAAACCAAAAAAGACGGAAAATTAACCCAAGCACAAGATATTATTCTTTTAAGTATTATATGTTTGTGTATTTTTCATTGACTACTAATTATATTTTCAGATTATTTGGAATTACATGTAAGCAAAAGCAATACCATCCGATGTACCAAGGCTTGTAATCCTTCTTCATTTCATATCTATCCCTTTCCATGTTAAAAACTTCAGATAGTTCTTTAAACTCCGTTTGATAAGGAAAGAACTGGCAATCAGGATCCACATGTTGGAAGATGCGAGATTCTTCGGCATACAAACTTTTGAAGTATTCAAAGGTGAAGACCTTACTTGCAGTCCAATCTAATCAAAAAATATCTGAGGTATAGTGAAGCTATTTACACAAAGAATGAGCTCTTGGCCTTTTTTTGAAGTAAAATTTTCTTTTTTGAGATGATGTGCTATTTAATTAGAAGATTTTTAATTACTGAAATTTATCTTTCCCGTGGTACATTTGTTGCATTCAAGTCTTTGAAGAGAATCCTCCAATTATTCCAAATACATCATCTTTATTCGATGTTTCTATATAAATTAAACGCATCTTGCATAGTAAAACTCTAAGATTCCTTTTTTCAATTATTATCTTTGAAGATTTAGTATAATATAAAGCAAAACACATTGCAAGAATTCATTTATTTCTAATGTATTCCTTTTCTTAACCAAAAATTTTTTTTTTTTTTTTTTTTTTTTTTTTTTTTTTATTTTTTATTAAAAATAAAAAATAAACCCACCACCCCGATATTTAAAATTAATAAAAAAAAATTTAAAATAAAAAAAAAAAATAAAAAAAAAAAAAAAAAAAAAATAAAAAATTTAAATTTAAAATTTAAATAAAAAAAAAAAAAAAAAAAAATAAAATAAAAATAAAATTTTTAGTTAGTAAATGAGTAATATATTTGTAGGGGGTGGGGGGGGGGGGGGGGAAGGGCGGTGCCTTTTTTCAATAAACTATGGGTGAGAATTTTTTTGGAAAATTATAGAATAATAACCTACCAAATTGATACTAAGTTTTACGATGAAATATACCATTTGCCTCTCTGTGTTCAACCTTGCAAAGATTTCTGAAAGATTGAAGGAAATTTATTTTAATTTAGCCAATATAACCGCAAAAGAATTAAAAGCACATCTAAGGCATACGAATCAATCATTTCCGAATATGCCTCCGAAGTCATCGACATCTTCTTCACCTTCACTAATATCCTTCAACGACCATCATTCTATCAAAGAAGAAGAACAATACAGCTCTTCCTTTGAGGAGACTGCATCAGTTGGAGAAGATTCGCCACCTCTCTACTTCGTTCGACCAGTTGTTGCAGCGGCCGTACCAAATTCATCTTTTAAGCGTAAAAAGGAAGAATGCTGAATACACTTTTCAAAAGAAGACAAAAAAAGTAACTAAAATTGATCATTTTTATTCCTATAGGGATTTTATCCTGAAATAAGCAGTTAAATACTATTAAATTCTATGTTAAATACTAATTAAACCAAATCACTAGTCTTGCAATTTTACTATATCATATATATAGTACCTTTTCATTGTCAAATTTGTCACTTGCTTTTTTACTATTAACTCATAAATAAGATATATAACAAACATATCTAAATGTCTTAAAAGAAATGCGTAAAATCGTAGTTTCTCGGGATGACGAAGGTAACACGTAAAAATAAAGTTTCTCGGTCTTATGCCACCCCTAATCATTTAAAAAAATTCCTCTATTCATTCACGTGATTGAGAAGTATATATAGTTATTGCTTATTTTTTCTTTACCTTTATATTATTCAGCAAAAATGTCTATTGTTATATAAATCATATATTTTCAATTTTTATAAACAAAACAGTTTAGCTTCTTTTAATAAAATTGTTTAAATTCTTCGGTTATCAGTGTAGCAAATTATAAGTTTGCTAATCTTATTATTCAAAAAATTATTTTTCTTTAGCATAAAGCAACCGTGGTGATATTGTGTGCTGATAAATGAACTGGTCTGTTAAATTTTATTAGAAAAATAAATTGCATTATTTCTCTTTGAAGCAGTTAAATTAATCATCATTGATAAATTAACAGGCTCTCTAATAATGATAATAATTAATTATTTTTGATCAATAAAACAAAGATTATTTTTTTGTAATAAAGTTTATGTTGTTAAATTTAAATTTCCCCCTTTTAGTTTCTGACCTAAAATCTCTGTATTTTAAGGCCACTTATCAAAATATGTTTCAGGGCGAGCGGAGCCTTTTCTGGAAAGATATAGAATGGAATAAACAGAGAAGTGTTGTTCTTCAAAAATCGGATAAATGAAGGCATACTTCTTTGTGCATCCACAATAACAACTGGTTGTAGGGTGTAGGCGTACTTTTCCAAAAATTCATCCGCGCCAACATTTGAAACTTTTTTGATTTCGCGCACATTGCGACATTCATCACAGTTTATGGGTGATCTGAACAAATTTTCTGATTTCGCAAAATTTTCAACAATGCATTTTTCATCCTCTAAGAAAGAGGCTCTCTTCTAAAGATTTTGAATTCGTGTAAAGACAAAAGCTAAAAATCATACTAATTTGATAAAAACGACATCTTTAAAGCAGATATAAAATCAATATTTCAAAGAATCACTTTTTAATCATCAAGCAGGTTAAATAAATTTTTTCGATGTCAAGAAGAACTATACGAATAACTTTTCCTCAAAACATAAGCCCAAAAACGTTGTAAAAGTGGTGAGGGAGATTATAATTTATGCGGACCATGTAAAGACAAAATATGAAGTGAGGAAGACACAAATAGATTAAACAAATATAGAATTGAATTTTTGAAAACATTTTCAAAAAAAAGAAGTTTTGTTTGATCAATAAAAGTAAGTGAAGTAACTTGCCTCTTCCACGATGAATCTGGCTAAATTCTTCATGTTTGTCAGTCCGCGTGTGTGCAAGTATATCACACACGTCAAGAGAAGTAGAAGCAAGTATTTGAAGCACTTCCTGCCAACACGAGAAAGCAATTTGTAGCAGCCCTTCTTGATCCTTTCATTGTTTTCGACATCTTCGAAAGAGCAAAGAGACAGCGAGTGCTCCAACTCCATCAACAATTCTTTCGTTCCAAACATTGAGTCCTTGAAAAATTTTCATAGCAAATTTAAAAGTAGTAAGCTCTTTTTCCAAATATAACTACCATACATTGAAATAAATCATACCCAAATTTACATTTTTCACAGAGGTACAAAGCAGGGTGGATCAAGCTCTGATTTTGTAAATCTCAATACAAATACGATCACATCAAATATGATTTAACCCTTTCGTGACTAGTGTATCATATATGATACATAAACAATTTTACCTTCGTCTGCTTTTTCTAATAGTTTTGTATATGAATCTTCTGCTTGTTAATAAATATCGTCTGATTTTTCTGATCCCGAAAGGGTATCCCTTAGACTATTCAAATTTTTTCCTCAATTTGCATAATAGTTGACAAGTCCTCAACCAATTTCCAAATGGGGCCATTTTGAAAACCGATTGTTGGGGTTAGGATTAGCGTAGAATTAGCATTGTAGTTAGTATGCATACATACATACTATATACAAATTGATATTAAAACTCAGACACTGAAATATTTAAATCTCACAAATGGAAGTATAGCCTAGATATAACTTAGTATTTGATAAATTAACGCTTTGAAGACCAAAATTTTGAAGACGATTCATCTGCTTTCTTTTTCAATGGAATTTTATATATTCAAAGCAGACGATTTTCATTTCTTGGGACACTGGTATCCCACTGCTCCTCAAAAGGTTAAAGAGAGTAAAATTGCAAAACCTCATGGGTGAAATAATTTTTTTTAATTTTCTTAGTACTCCATGTTTGGATAAATTAGCAAATTTCCTTCCAGACTAAATGTCTCACAGAAGTATCTTTTATTTGTCTAAATTTTGACGAATGGATGACTAATTTTATTCCTTAATTGATTATATTCTATAACTAGTTTGTTTTCTTCTCATCAACTGAAAAAAAGTAGTTCACTTTAACGCCATCTAAATGCAATAATTTAATAATAAGTAATTCATAATATTTAAAGTAAACTGTCAGTATGGGTGAAATTATCAAAGGATTCAATATCTAGAAAAAGTTTTAAGAAATTAAATTATAACTTTTAATCTTTTGGCTATTTAAATAATTTTGTCTACAATTTATTTAGATTATTATCAAAGAATCGTTTTGAGTTGGTTATCGCGCATATTTTAAAATAAGTTTATTAGATGTTTGAAAAGGTAGAATCTGTGGAAAAAAAAAATTTTTTTTTAAAAGAGTTTTTTAAGATTAAGATTTGTGCTGGGATAAAGAAATGGAATAGACATTTACTTTCTTGTGCTTTGGAATTTGCATGTTTATGAAGATATTCTGTTGAAAAGGATTTTAATAAATGAACTATAATAATTGTAGTTTTGCACTTTATACAACACGTATGATTGGAGTGAAATGAAGCGAAATAAGAAGATTATTTTCTCATTATGAGGCGTCTTATTTTGCAATTCATTTATCTACAAATTTTGAGATTACTTATACACAAGGAAATAAATCAAAGGAAATTCCTATAATGCAATAACTATTATCTTTACAAAGCTGAAAACCATAAAAGTTAATGAGCTATTTAAAATGATTTGAAGCGTTTAAAGTTGTGATTCTTCCAAACGTATTGATTGACATAACATGACCATTCGGCAAAATATTTTTCCGCTGTGTTGGAAACTCTTTTGTTTTCAAGGTGTAGTATCTCCACGAAGAAGCCATACAGCGAAAGTAAGCTTTAGTGACTGCTTGAAATATGAGAAGTACGGAATATTCTACATTATATAGAAATGCAAGTAATGCTTTGACTTACGCTGAGAAAATCAATGGAAAAAGACATTACATCAAACCCGTGCATCGCTTGTTCGGTGATGCTCATTTTGGAGAAATAACAGCACGAGTGATAATAACACATAAACAAAACAATATGTTATGTATTAAACAAAACAGATGTTGAAAATAAGTTCATACATTGCAATATACAAATTACAATGCATATTTATAGTTGCCATATAAAAGCAACCTGTACTCCAGGAAATTGACAAAACTATTCATAATAAATATTTTTTGTAAAAAAAGCAAATTACTTTAAATTTAACAAGAAAATGTTGTAAAGAATATTTTTCGACAAAGTATGTGTATTTCTTGTTATATAATTTAACATGCGCTTTTACATTTACAACATGAAAATAAAGTATGGTCCTTGTAAACAAATTTTCACACTCAATACTCTTTCTTGTTCCCATTTTTCTAGACTTACAATTAGTAGAAGAGCAGTAACTTTTAACGGTGGGTTGCAGTTGGTTCACTAGTTTTGTGAAACCGTAAAAAAGCAGATTTCGAGTAGATATGCAAGTAAATGAAGTTTCGATTCTGATTTTCATAGACCTTTCAACTAGAGCAAAGCTAGATGCCTTATAAAGCTATTCCTGCCCATTTTTCAAAAGATGGGTAATCACTTCGATTAGCTTTCATAATTATCCATATCTGTTATTAGCAGCAATATAGAGAACATTGGTAAAACTCGCTATTGGCCAACATTTCGAAGGCTTATATATGACAGCTAAACTTTAGAAGCATCCTTTTTAAAACGTTTATCCCAGACGTATATTTATTGTAGTCTAAGATTCTTTGCGCTTGTTTTTTGAGTCAAATCTATCAATTCTTGAAAGATATTATCTCGACACGACATGAACAGCTTTAAATGTTTTTTAGAATGCTTATGTAGAATGTAAATAGTCAACGATGAATACTGTGTTAATAAAAACATTCTTTTACATCCAGTCAACAGAAAAATATTTTGGTATGCAAGCCGTAGAACATGTGGTATCCATATTCTATTGTTCCTAACCGTACCACAAATTGAATAATTTTTATCTTTGGCGCATATAGACAATTCCTGACACATTAAAAATAAGTCCACATAAATACTAGAGCCAGGATATAAGCACAAAACCAAAAATAATCTCTTGACAATATTGGCAAATTTGCAATACTCCTTATTCAAAAATTGAGTCTGAAATATTTCAATAGAAAAAGATAAAAATTCTATAGCTCATCTATAGTAGTTTGTTGAAGACTAATATTGATGACAATTTTCCAGAAATTTGTTTTGAATGCATCTTACCGCTACCAATCTAACAGAATTGTCGCTTTCTCTCTTTGAATCAAATCTCATGAAAGTACGAAGGATAATGAACACATCTTTACTAACTGCAGCCTTCAAAAATGGGTTTGTTAATTTTTCTGAAGAGACATTTGACGTCAATGTGTTGGTCCTTTCATTGCCAATATATAAAAGACAAGCAAATGAAGCAAGCAAATTCTCCATTGAATGTAGAAACGAAGTCTAATATTATCTGTTATTTTAACCTTTGCCTGTTGAATAAAAGTGCCGACCATATTCTCGTGAAGAAAAGACTAAAATATTTTATTGGATCTTTCATTGCCTTTTGGACAGGTGTGGAAAAAATTATGTTTCTTGAAGATCTTCTGCCCTTAACATTTTTGCTTACACAAAAAATTCTATTCCGTCTGGTACTTTGAGGGAATCTCTCTCTCTTCTTGACCAATTTCTTCTTCTTCATTGCTGTTTTTTGAAATCAGACATTCACATCACTTAGGGAAAAAATATCTGAACCAATTTCTATCGAGGATAGAGTGGATGGAACAAAATGTTTCAATGCACAAATGGTGTGCTTTCAGTCAGAACAGAGTATTTACTGACCTTGTTTGCCTCAAGGTGGCAAAATTTTTTCTGTATTGCATTCTTTTTGAATGCAGAGTTAATTTGTTTAAAGTATTGGAAAGCATTGACATGTTTAAATTTTTAAACAAAATTTTTTTCCTTATAACCAATGAGAAAGCCATTTTCAATTCCAATGTTGACCTCATAAATCAGGCATGATGCATCTTAGATGTATAAGCAGAAAATAGGCCGAAAATTGCGTTATGAATGTCTTATGAAGACATGGCATAATCCAGTGGCGGATCTAGAGGGGGATGGGGGGATACACCCCCCCCCCACTGGTGATACAAATAGAAGAAAGGAGTTTATTATTTGATTTTTAAAATAAAACTTGTATTAAAATTTAATTTGAACTTTTAAATTTCAATCATACGTTTTTAGTTCATTTTTCGCATACTTCACCTTTAAAAAATACTTTTTAGTTTGTCATTTTGTATATATATTCCCGCCCCCTACTGAAAATTCCTTCATCCGCCACTGACATACTCATATGGCTAATAATGAAATCAAAACAAAATATGCTATCAAAATAGCTTTCTTTTATTCTGGGTTACAGTTTAATGTATAAAAAATTTTAATTTTTGTTACTTGTTATGTAAATACTATTTAGACGTATAAAATAAAAGCACACTTTTTTTATCAGCAGTGCTGACGTGCTGCTTTTCAGGTAAAGAAATAAAGTGTAGAAAACATCAGAGTACGTAAATGAATAGCATGACTAGCGTGATTTGTTTATTCAAACATATTTTCGATTTCTCATTCCTACTACTAGGTGGCAGTCTCCATCTTATGTAAAAATAAAGATATCTGATTTAATGAAACTATGTCCCTTAGTACAGTTCAAGCCATAACGTGCAAAAGAATCTCACAAAAGTAACCTTTCATGCTCTACAAAAAATTTAAAAACAGAAAATAACTCCAGCAACTGATTTCATGTGTTTTTGATTCTTGAAAAATATTGTATTGTGCTTGCTTTGATAAATGTATGCTTAAGTACTTATCTTTATTCGAAACTTTGGTTTTCCCTACATCTTTGTAGCATCTTTATAAAATGTTTCCTTTTTTCTTGATTATTTATTGAAGTATGTGGAAATAATTTCAAGGAAATACTAGATATTGGAAAAGGTAAAATACTCTCAATAAACTAAATCACCTAAAAATAAAATAGATGGCATTAATTTCAGTGTTTCTTATTAGTTTTTTATTCATTTTTTTATTTGCTTCATCAAATATTAAACAAAAAAATACCAAAATGCATTTTAGTCTTAATATGGTTAGGTATATTTTATTTTGACTAAATTAAGTTTTAAGATTTTGCTTCTCACAAAAAGACCTACTCCGTCCTTCTAAGGGTAAAAGTACAACTTCTCCATGCAATTCTTTTTTTAAAACTTTAGATTCATTTATTAATTTCTTTTTAATTTGCGATACATATTTTAAATGTATATTTTCAAAAGGCAACTTCGTATTGGTTAACTGAATTATCATCTTACAAGAGAAAATCAGCTTGATATATTGTCGCAAATAGTTAAATGGCACACTTTCAAAATTTAGTTTCAATGGAGTATATTTAAATTTTTGTATATAAAACAGTAATCATAGCATTGATTAAGGTTTTTGCTATTTTCTTAAAAAAAAACTTGCCCTGCCCAATAAAATTATTCTGGATACCACCGCTGTTTGAGAGGTAGATTTGCAATTTATAAATGATTGTCCGAATTAGAGGCAATTTTTACATTATAAAGCATAAAGTTTTGAAAGTCTTCCAAATAGGATTGTGTGGTTGATTAAAACCTATAGTTTATATGAGAAAATATTAAGTTATACTAAGAATAATTTGTTATATTAAGAATAAATACTGCGAAATAAATTTATTGATACTGAATTTTTATAGATGCTGTAAGTATATAGAAATAAAACCATTCTTAGATTAGTGTAGCCTTAACGATAAATGTATATCTATTCAAAAATAATTTTACTTTTTAAACGCTAAAAATCTATTCACTAAAAATTACCTGTTGATGTTCTACTGGCCTTTAATAAATATTTAGTTTTCATCAGTGTTGAAGTTTCTAATTATGTTTTTTAAAGCGAATTGATCTTTTTAAGAGTCAGTGAGATTGGGAAGTGATATAACAAAGCTTAATTTGGGATTTAAAAATTTCTTCGATTCAGCAGTGTTAATGGCGTGGTTTGGAAGCAAGTTGGATAATATCAGTGGCTTGAGAGGTTGTTTGTATAGGATGGTAGCGCATGTTTTTGTTGGGTTGCTAGGTGGAATGATGTTTAGTTCAACTTGATTAGCGTGGGTTAGGATGACGTTTGATTTAAGCTTAGCCAAATCTAAAAGTATATCAACTGGGTTGGTGGGTTTAGCAATGAATTATTTGAAAATGTTAGTAATATTTTATGAGGATGTAATAGGCAAAATCGGCTCATTAGAGAGGAAACCTTAAGTTGTGATGACATGAGAGGCTTTATATGAAATGAGATTTTTAATGTTACCTAAATAAAAATTAATTAAATAACTATGTATAAAGTAAACTATAATGAAAGGGAAATTAAAAATAGCTTGCAACAACAGAAACTGAGGAGAATTTTAGTAGGTCTCTCTTCAGGCCCTGATTAACCTAGTGGCTGAAGTGGCTTATGCCACGGGCCCCGCATTTTGAGGGGCCCAGCAAGCAGCTTTGATTTTTAATAAAGCATATAGCAATTATATTGAATATATAATACATAATATTGATACCTTCGCAAGACGGAGCAAAATGCATAACACGAAAGACGGATAGTTGGACAAAAAGTCCATCGTCTATATCTTTGAGAAAATTGCCATTCTAATTTTGATTTATTATGGAACAGGTGTTTTAACCCAAACACACTATTATGAAGAACATCATCTGATTTTCTCCACATATAAAACAAATGATGATGAAACAACTTTTGGATAAATTACTTGGCAACATTTCTAATAGATATTTGTGTGTAAGCTCCACCATGTGTATGATGAAAATTTTGTATGCAAGTAAATATGTGTAAACAAAAGCAAGCTTCTTATAAAATATAGCGTCACGTGGTTCATGCCGTTTCAAAAGTAATGAACACGAGGATGAAGTTATAGTTTATAGTTTGTAGGTTGTTTGATGCGCCTCGCAAATTCTTTTTTACCAAAATACTTGGCAACAGTTTCTGACCAATTTTTGTGTGTAAACTTTACCCGTTCCATTTCATTGATTCCACCCATTATTGAAAATGTCGAGTTCCTCACCCATTTGTTCTTCAAGCGAGAGTAATAGTTCGGAAGATGCATCCGATATATACTCGTTGAATGAGTATACTGTTTTTGAAAGTGAAGGTTCATCTACAGAAAACCTTCAAAACGATTCTTTGAGCCAAATATAAATGGGAACCAATGTTCTCAAACTCAGGCAGACCAGTTTCTTCAAACTTGAGAAATGTGTCTAGACTACCACCTGGGCCTAGAGATTTGGCACTTGGTCTCAAAGACTTGAACAAAATTTTCCATATTTTTTTCACGCAAGAGATTTTGACGTACATATATGATATGACCAAACTCAAGCTCGGTGCTAATTATAAGTAAGTTTCTTTCAATTTTTCTAAGAACAAATTATTGGAGAGATATTATTCAATAATGGTGAAATAAAAATACCCTACTCAATATTTGAGTCAACGAATTGTATGCTGCATTATATATAAATATTACTGTCTGTTGTCTGTAAATAAATGGGAAAATTGTAAACTAATTGAGTGAAAACCCGAATTTTAATTATAAATGCTGGAATTTTTGGAGGGCTAAAGTTCATGGGGCCCCGCGCTGAAAAAAGCCACAGGCCCTATTTATCTTTAATCCGGCCCTGTCTCTCTTTTATTATTGACGTAAAATGGAGAGCAAAAGTTATATTTATTGATTGATTAATAAATGACACAGCTTGAAAGGCGCAGAGGACTTAACCCTATTAGTGCTGGCTAAATTGTCCGTTTTAGTGCTGGGGGCGTAAAGTGCCCACTCTTTTTTTCTTAAATATTTTCAATGTTATATAAATATTTCAATTATGCTGAATTCAGTGGTGATGTCCATTTTTTAATCAAAATCAATCAAACCTGTCAAAAAATTTATTTATATATGAGAGCTCATCTCAAAAACGAACATTTTATTTAATTAATTATATAAAGTTTTAAGTTTTTTTCTGATAAAATTGTTCAATTACAAAAAGTTGTCCACCTTTTTCATCTAAAAGACCCTCTCTTTCACACAAAAGGAAAATGATGGACACATTCAATTTGGATTTAAAATTATCTTGATAGTGATTAAATCTTCAGATATTGGCATCTGTTACAGTTTTGGTAACTCTGAAATATTCAATATTTTTAGATTTCCTACCCATCTTAGTGAAACAATAATTGTAATCTTAGCTGATAGGCTATAGGATTAGATATTTTTCATTTGCAAAAGAGGAACCTTTTTTTTTCTTGGCAAAATCCTTTATAAATCACTCAATATTAAATCATTACACCACTCCGTAGTTCATTGGAACATGTTAGATCTTCTATATAGTCAAGATACATACTTCTTATTAAAAATTATTTTGATCATACGTTCTCCGTTCAATTTGTATTTAGGTTGCTTCCTTGTCTCATAGTAATTTTCGAAGGATTTTATTAAAAAAAATTTTTCTTTTTTTAAAATAAATATTTCGAAGAGGGTATTATAAGTCAAAATATATTAAAAATTTTTTTTGTATTTTTACTATATAATCCATTTATAATGATTTTCTGGAAATTTTTACCGAAATGATTTTTTTTTGTAAAAAACTGTTTTTCTGGCATACATCACTAATTCATTTGACACTTTCAGATATTTATTAACCATATTAGCAAAAATATAGTACATAAATAAAACAGGCATAGTCCATTTGGTATAAAACCGTTATTTTATTTAAAATTTTGAAAATATTTTGAAGACAGACATAAACCGTAAATTTGATTGAAGCTTTCATATATTTTCAAACCTTAAATGGCAAAAATGGAACTAACATTGTCAATTTGATACAAAAACAGATATTTTATTTAAATTTCAAAATATTTCTGTAGGCATTATACGAAAACCGCACATATAATTGAGATTTGGAAATGTTTTAAAACCTCTAAATACGAAAACTGAATTCAGAAATGAAACTAGCATTGCTGATTTGCTATATGAACATATCTTTTATTTAAAATTAGAGAGAATATTTTTGGAGATAGTTTACAGACGTAAACCGCAAATTTAATTGACACTGACAGATATTTTAAAATTTCTAAATGCAAAAACAGTCGATGAAAAGGCGTAATCGATATTGTATAAAATCATATATTTCAGGTACACTATAAATGAAAGTTTTTGTAGAAAATTTCAGAAGTTAACCGCAAATTTGATTAACACTTATTTTCAAATCCTAAATGCAAAACCTGATTCTAGAAATGAAACCAGTATGGCCGATTTAGTATGTAGGTAGGTAGGTGGGAGATATCTAAGCACTTTCCAACGTTGATTGATATGCTTGCATCAATTGCTAACTTGGGGATTTGTAAGGATGGGTAGTGGGTTTAGGATCTAAAGTAGAAATAAGAAAGCTTGGAGAGGTTGATATTTTCCCTAAATTAACCATGATTAATGAAAAAATTTTAATTTTCAAGAGTATGTATAATATAGATCCTAAGTTATAAGGTTAACTACAGATAATGTCGAAATTTTATTGAAAAATATTTGATATTGATTCACAGTTTTTGATATGAGAGGGTCTTTCAACTACCATGGAAATGGTACCAAAAGATGTGATAATTTTAGGAAAAGTCACAAAACTTAAAAGAATATAATTCAGCCAATTTTGTACAACAAATTTTTTAGTGAAGAGGAAGGGGCGTTTTATGCCGCCACCACTAATTGGGTTGAATGAAGCAAAGGACTCGTAAAGGGAAGAAAGAAGCGTCTGTGTGTTAGAGTTGTCAGTTAATTGTCATCATTACTAAACAATACAACATTAAGGTGAATTGAAGATCAAAGAATTTTCTAGTGGAATGACTGGGACGTAGGATAATGTTCAGGTCTTAGAATTAACTCAACAGGAAGTATGGTGGTGTATACAGAGATCAACAAAAATGTTTCAAAAAAGAAGCTGGAATGTGGACATTTAAAAATTAAATCAGTGAGACTTTCAAAGTTAGGGCACCTAAATCTTGAGGTAGGAGAGTCACACTGTTTGATAAGAAATAAAAATTAGTTACAGTTAGAAAAATAAATATTCAATTTATTTAACTCTAGTGGAACACAAATAACCTTCGGTTCTTTCATTTTTTTTAGAAATTGAACAGGAGTAACTGAGTAAAAGCAACAAAATATGGAGAAAAGACTAGTTTTTGATACAATAGATGTTTAGTTTTATATATCAAAGCAAGTTTGAAAGAAGAAAGGTTCATGTGAAAGCTTGCAATTAACAGAAGCTTCAGAAGTCATAGAGGAGACAAAGAAGAGTATAAAGAGATAATTTATAAAAAATAAGATATTTGGATAGTTTATTTTAAAAATTTCTGTTAGGGAGCGTTAAGCACCTGTATTATTTCTATAGAATTAATTATTATATAGCTATAATTGTGTTGAATACAGTGGAACCTCGGTTTTTGAATGTCTTGGTACTCACTACTCGTACAATTTGGCTTTCGACCAAAAAAACCGAGCCAAAATTGTTTTAGTTTTCGAACAGAATTCGGTATTCAGCTAGCCAAACACGTGATGAACGCAAATTTTCAAAAAATAGTAACATGTAGAAATAATGTTAGATAGAAGAGCATTATAATCTTCTTTCTTTTCATATTAACACTCAATTTAATAGATAGAGACACATGAACAACTGGCATCCAATATTTATATAAAACGTACACACAGAATTGATAATTATACATTATATATACTAACAGTGAACATAACATATATAATCATTCTTGCACATAAGTAATCATACTCTCATTTTTTTTTATAATTTACACTTGTCACGTGCGTTTTCTTTCTTTTTCTCTTAGTAGGTAAGGGCTTATAAGATGGAATTTTTATGACATATTATTTAGATAGAGTGTCTTCTAAAGAAAATATAAGTGACGGTAACAAAGGAAAGAGAAAAACTAAGAGAGTAATACAAATGATATATGAATAATACACTGGTACTTTAGTTTTTTACCATGATTTGTTTGTACAAAGTCCTGAATTACTTATACATCAGTTCTTATGGGAATAAGTGATTCGGTATTCGACCAATTCGGTTTTCGAACACTTTGTAGGAACGAATTGTTGTCAAAAACCGAGGTACCACTGTATTACAATTATTTTGTATCATTTAATTTCATTAGTTTTTTTAATTTAAAATAATATCAGTTTTCATGTCTAAGGCCACGGGAGACAAGAAATTTGATTTATTTATTTATTTTATTTATTTATTTAATTAGAAAAAAGAATTATAAAAATAATCTGAAATATAAAAAGAAGGTGGAGCAAACCAATTAGGTTCTTGTCACACCAAAAAAAAAATTTAACAACATATGTAAAAATAGATTGTTCAAAAACAAAACATTGTAAAAAAAAGGAGAAAAAATCCTGAGAAGACGATTAAAAACGAAGATCAATTGAATGACATCAATACAAACATAAAGGATATAAAAAAAACTCATAAATATATCATTTTCAATTACAATAACATGCTAAGATTATACATAATTATACATGTATTTATATAATTTTTAAAAGAAAAAGTAGGGAACACAAAATAAGCTATTCTTGTTTGAGAAGAGAAGTTGAATAGAGAAAGAAGACAGAGGAGATTGAAAAGAGGAAACTGGAAACTTGCTTAGATTTTTGTAGGATATTGTAATTGGTAGAGAAATTCGAAATTATTTTTCGTAGCTTATTTTATGTCAGAAAAAACGCAAAAGTACTTATCTAAACAAGAAAAGAAAAATACATACGAGTATCATATTATTGAAATTCAAGTAATTTGAAAAAAAATATATATTTTCTTACTTAAAAACTTTTTTTCATTTTGATATAAAAAACTTTTTACATTTATTTTTGAAAATCTTTATTTTCCCTGAGAATCTTATATTTATCGGTAAACAATTCCATGTCTTTATACCCTTTTTAATAAAAAACTTATTGTACTTGGCACGCTTATATCTAACATTTTTAAATTATGTTTATTACAAAGGTTATAATTAGTAAAGTTTTGGTTCTCTGAAAAAATAGGACTGAGATCATTGATAAAGTTTTTACACTTATAAATAAATGTAGCTAATTGTATTCGATTAATTTGTTTTAGATGGTGATATTTTAAAAGAAGGGAGAAGGTGGAGGGGTTTTTTTTGAAAAATTTTTTATGACCTTTTTTTTTTTTTTTTTTGAAAAAAAAATTATTACAGTAGAAGAACAACAAAAAATTTTACTAGAAAGTCTGGAATGAAAAATAGCATAATAAATATTTATTCGAGTTTTCATATCAAAAAAGTTTTTAACCTTATACAGTATTCAAATGGCTACAGACGTATCTTTTATAACCTTATCATAGTGTTTAGAAAAACTGAGATTCGAAACAATGGTTAAACCTAAATAGTTATCAGTTTCAGATTTCTCTAGATATGCCTCCCCAAGTTTCAAAAAAAGATTTGGAATATTACTACGCTTACTAAAAACCATGTATTTACACTTTGATGAATTGAGGCACAGATCATTTAATATACACTATTCATGAAAATTACACAAAAAAGTATTAATAAGGTTTTTATCGGAGACTAAATTTTTACTACGAAATAATACAACGCAATCGTCAGCATACATGTAAAGATTGAAAAAAGAGTTTTGTAGAGTAAAAATATCATTAATATAAAGAATAAAAAGAAGAGGCCACAAAATTGAACCTTGTGGGACATCTTTAGATATTTTAGACAATTTAGATGATTTATTATTTATGGAAACAAACTGTTGTCGGTCACAAAGATAACTACTTAAGAGTTCTAAAAACTTGCCTCTAAACCCGTATTTGTGTAGCTTTATTAAAAGGTAATCATAGTTAATGCTATCAAATCCTTTAGAGAAATCAAAAAAAATTGCACAGGATTCATATTCATTTTCTAAAGACTCTATATTAAAACTGATAAGATTCCCCACTGCAATATCGGTTGACATTCCAGCTCTAAAACCATATTGTCTAGAATTAATAATATCAAATTTATTTGCAAACTTAATCATACGGTTAAAAACAATTTTTTCAAAAATTTTACCTAGAAAAAGAAGAATACTGATGGGTCTATAGCTATTTCAGCTTTTTTTTTGTCACCTGATTTAAAAATAGGAGTTACTTTAGCGATTTTGATATTATATGGATGGCATTTTTCTGATAACATTTTATTAAAAAGGATATACAAGTTTTTCAATAAAAAGAAAACAATAATTTTACCAATTTTGTTAGATAAATTATCCCAACCTGTCGAAGAAGAAGAATTGAAATAATTAGCAGTAATTAAAATTTCATTG
The DNA here is from genome assembly GCA_030549495.1 of Nectonema munidae. Taxonomy (NCBI): domain Eukaryota; kingdom Metazoa; phylum Nematomorpha; class Nectonematoida; family Nectonematidae; genus Nectonema; species Nectonema munidae. The sequence continues at coordinate 2,596 of JAUIRK010000974.1, read as the reverse complement.
ATAGAAATCTCATCAAAAAAGAAGGAATTGGTTACGGGAGTAATATTGAAATTAGGAGACACAACGGACATGGACTCATTGCAGATGGTAGAGGTGAAAAAGTTATTCAATTGATTCGGGTCTAAAGGGACAGGTTTATAACGATTGCGACCTAGTATATTATTTATTACCTTCCAAGAAGCCTTAATATAATTTTTTTGAATAATTTGGAACCATAAAACTCATTTTTTAGCAACGTTACTTTTTTATTATACAGATTTCTAACTGATTTGTACGAATTCCATGTTTCCAAATTCCTAACTTTTAAGTATTTATGGAATAGCTTATCTTTGATTTTTTTCAATTCTTTAAGTTCAGTTGAAAACCATGTATTAGCTTTAGGAAAATGATGGTTATTGGAGACAAAAGGAAAACTTATGTTAATGATGTAGTTAATTTTTTCTATTAATTTGTCATAGTAATCGTTAACATTTTTGAAATGGTCTAATTCCCAATTTTCTCTCCACAAATTAAAATAAAATGCTTGAAATTTTTGTTACTAAAAACTCTTAAACATTCATTTTTTTCATCTACATTTGTAAGATTATTAAAATAGTTTTTGTACAATATGAAGTTAGGAAAATGGTCTGAAATGTCAACCATGATATTGCCTGAAAAGCTACCATTACACTCAAAATTAGTAAAAATATTATCAATACAAGTGTGACTTAGTTTATAAATTCTAGTCGAACCTAAAATTTTGGGAAAAATTTTTTTTTCATATAATAAATTATAAAAATCAAAAACATCATTACATATATCAAACTTATTCATATCTAAATTAAAATCTCCTAAAATAAACGTCTTCTTATTACTTTGGCTATGAAAGAGAAGATTTTCTAATTCTGATAAAAAAAAGTTTAACTTCGGAACTGGGGGCCGGTAGATTGAGATGATTCTGAAACTTGAAAAGTCAACAATCATGAATTCAAAAGAAGAAATTTCAGGACAGGTACTAACTAACGTATATCTAAAATTTTCTTTAATGTATACGCCTAAACCTCCACCTCGACGTTGAATATGTTCTGAAGAAACAAAATTAAAACCCTTTAAATCCTTATAACAACTAGGTTGCCATATTTCTGTTATTGCGAAAATATCAATGTTAGGATAAACTACTTCATCAATAAACATCTTAATATATTCATAATTTTTGTTTAAACTTCGACAGTTGAGGTGAAAAATTGAAAGGTTACGTGGGGAGACTCTATTATTTTGGGAATCAAACAATTGTTTAAGACCATCAATAGTATAAAAGTTGAAGTCAACCTTGGGAAAAGTAAATCCTTTAAAGTTATTAATGTATTTATTCATTTATTATAACACTTTGATTAGACATAATATTTGTATTATTTTTGATGTACTCACATTTACTTTTCGAATAGGACAGTTAAAATCAAAAGCATTATGGTTAGAATGATTCATTTTTTTAATTAAGCAATTTGGACATTTAAATAATTCAACTTTGGAAGATACAGGACATATAGTATACAGATGAGAGCCTGCACAAAATTTACATGTAGGAAAATTAGAAGACTTACAATACGAAGCAGTGTGCCTATACTTACAACAAATATTACACTGTTTAGCTGAATAAAAATCAAAAACATGGTGACAATTATACCCAATAAACAAACAGTTATTATTACATTTAATTAAAGATCTTATTTCAGGATCTACAGTAAAAACTATAATTTTTTTGCTGGTTTTTGAATTTATCTTTGATAAAAGAATTTTGAAAACTTTGCCTTCATCAAAGTGTTTTTTAATATAGTCGTTTTTATCATATATTGAATTTAAAACTACATCGTCATCCAACTCAGAACTAAGATGATTAATCATAATTTTAGGATTAAAAATTGGGTTTCTATTAATTTTAACAGTTTTGTCATCTTTTAACTTATTTACAAAATATTTTTTAGCATTTTCTAAAGAATTAGAATCGGGAAAATAATACTTAAAGGTATTTTTATTAGTTTTTAAATTTGAAACTTTAATTTTCGATAATTCAGAATTTGAAAACTCTTTAAATTTTAAAACATCTTCCTGCTTCTCAAATTCGACATTAAGAAAACTTGTTTTTTTAAGAGCATCAGAATAGGTAGCTTTATAATTATTATCATCAGTAGAAACCTCAGTAAAAGTTCGAGAGTCTGTTTTTAGATTCGCTCTTTTTGCAACGAAATCGGAGTTTTTGTCAAATTGAAAAGCATTGAGGATAGTTTAAAGCTTTTATCTATTGAAGATAATTTATTATTGAGAGAACCTTCAACATCATAATTTTTAATAATTTTTGAAAGGCTGTTTAATTTTTTTTTTGAATATGTGTCAATTTTATCAAGTAATTCTTTTAATTTATCAATATGCTCCATGCTAGAAACTATTTGAAGAAACCTACCGTACAAAAAATTACAGTTAGACACAGTAAATATTTAAAGAAATTAAAAAAATTGGCAATAGCGTTATAATATCGAAATATATTTAAAATGAAAAATCTATTAAATGTTTCGTAATAGAAAAGTATCAAAATCCTGTAAAATAGAGCGCCATGTTTTAG